>JBBBDQ010000246.1:2265000-2402500 GCA_037127315.1 Ascarosepion bandense
TAGATAGATATGAAAAACCGAGATAGATAGATAGATAGATAGATAGATAGATAGATAGATAGATAGATAGATGGATAGATGTAAACGGGTGTGTTTATTTGGGTATCGATTACCCGATTTTTTTAAACAAAAGCCTCTCATCAAACATACCTAAACATTCACCACACTATTTCCCCGCCTATCAAAGATCTTTTTACAAAGGTTTCTTTTCTTTTTTTTTTATCTAAAAAAATGGTTGAAAAACATACCAGTAGGTTTGCGCTTAAATGACACGTCAGCATTTAGATTTTAAAACTAATGCCAACGTTTCATTGACTGATGTTTATTTATTTATTTATTGGCGATATTCGGAACCGTGGGAAAGTAAGAATACACAATGCACCGCGGGTAAAAATATATATTTGATTTGATAGGACTCGATAGCTTATTTAACAATCAACTCTCAATAAAATTCCGCCATTTTGTTAATTGTTTCAGTAAAATAGGTCACCTTTTCTTTTTCTTTTTTTAATCGTTTTATCCCAAGCAAGGCGGTACCGTCACTGATGCGCAAGGGGGCTACATAAAAGCAAAAATTTAGGCAAGAGGAGAGCGAAGAGAAAGACGGCCCAGCTACAGTGGGTGTCAGAGAAAGAGCAAGGGAAGGACGGAAACACAGGTGTGAAGACAGTTGCTAAGACATAAAGAAATAAAAAGAATATAGAACAAGATATATGGAGCGATGTAGAAAGAACTGGAGTCAAGTGGATAAGAGATGGGTATTGACATTGCATTTAATTTTTTTTTTAAATCATCTCACCCCGGGCAAGGCGGGAAGCCCACTGGTGTACAGGGGGCGACGTAAGAGTGAAAAGATTGGAAAAGAGAAAGCCGGAAACCACATCCTAAACAGGGAACAAGGGATGTGCCTCTACACCTGTTCAATAGACGTGGGTGGAGTGTGAACCGGGCGAGAGTTCAGTCTGTCTACTCCAATTGAAAAAAAAAAAGGAAACGTGAAAAGATTAGAAAAGAGAAAGCCGGAAACCACATCCTACCTGGAAATTGTAGCTGTGAGGAAAGCAAGAAAATGGACGAGACGGGAAGTGCGAGAAAAGAAGCTGGTGGAGTAGTATTGTCCCCTGCATTTGGTTGATCTAACTGTAAGTGGGTGAGACCTTGTTGCCAGTCTGTTTGCACGAGTAAATTCTAGTGGTTGGAGCACCAATGACTTAAATTCGTCGGAGCAGAAGCCATGAATATATTTGTAGAACAAACAGAGGGAAGGCACACCCCGCCGGTGAGAAAGTGGCTGGAGTCGAGCTGCCAAGTCGGGACCTATCACGTTACAAATTCTCCTTTTGTGTGTCTGTTTATCTGCCTGTATGTCTGTATTTCTTTCAGCCCTTTTATTTTAGTTTTTGCTTCGGGTTTGGCTCTAAGTAGGCATAATTGTAGTTCTTAGTCTCAGCCACGATACCATTTACTCATAGGACTTATTTAGCCTTCAAAATTCAGTTTACGACAAAAAAAACTTATTTGATATCGATACCAGGAAATCAAAATTTGACTTACATCCATTCATTTTTTTTTTTCAATCTACGGTTTCCCTTTAACTGGAAACAACTGTTGCTTTTTAGTATTTCTTGCCAACGTCCAAAGAGTCTGCGCTCCAGGACCATGGATTAGTTTTAAAGCTTTCATTACACCCGAGCAACGCCGGGCTATACTGCTAGTTAACCCTCTAGGGCCATTCGTATCATATTTGATACAGCATTTCCCTATAAGGAAACATTTGGTATTTCCCTATAAGGAAACATTTGGTATTCATTGACTGAGCAGTCAGTACTGCTTTCATTTGAAATTTATAAAATATTTCTCTTAAAAAATTTTTCAGGAAAATATTTCTTTCAAGGCTTGTTTTCATACTGTATCAAATATGATACGAATGGCCCTAGAGGGTTAATAATATAATATGATTAAGGCTTCTACTTGTCATAAAGTGGGGGATCAGTTCTATATTGTTATGAAGTAATAAACAGATCCCCCACTAATATGATACGAATGGCCCTAGAGGGTTAAATATATTTTAAACCCAATTGTATATCAACTAAATATGTTTTAAATGCTATCATGTCTTCAACTAAATGTATTTTGAATATTATTTTATGCCTTCAACTAGACATATTTAGAACGCAGTTGTATGCCTTCAACTATAAGTAAACACTATTTGATGCTTACAAAAATATATTTTGTACACAATTTTATGCGTTAAACTGAATATATTTTGACCGAAATTGTATGCCTTCAACTCAATATATTTTAAACAGTATATTATTCATTCAAACAAATTATGTTTGGAAGTCAATTTTATGGCTTCAACTAAATATAATTGTGGGCTTTAAACTAAGTATATTTAGAACACAATTTAATATCTAAACTTATTTATTAATGGAACTTTGTCTGTGTGTGTGTGTGTGTGTGTGTTCGTTACCTATAGACTCCGAAACGGCTGAACCGATTTTCTTGAAAATTTACACATTTGTACTATAACCGTCTGCCAGTGTTCTTAGCTAGGTTTTGTGTCGAGGTACCCTCGATATATATCGAAAATCGATAATCGAAAAAAATCGGGTTATAGAAGTCCGATTTTAATCAAATTTGATACACTCATAGACAAAGACATAAGAAACGATATTCAGAAGTTTCAAATTTGCAGTTCTTACAATAGTGCAGAAAATCGATAATATATATATATATATATATATATATATATATATATATATATATATATATATATAAAAGGCAAGATGTTTGTGTGTGTGTTTGTTTATTGGCCTGTATGTCTGTATTTCTTTCAACCCTTTTATTTTAGTTTTTTGTTTCGGGTTTGGCTCTAAGTAGCTATAATTGTAGTTCTTAGTCTCAGCCATGATACCATTTACTCAGAGGACTTATTTAGTCTTCAAAATTCAGTTTACGACGAAAAAAACTTATTTGATCTCGATACCAGAAAATCAAAATTTGACTTATATGCTTTCATTTTTCTTTCAGTCTACGGTTTCGCTTTAACTGGAAACAACTATTGCTTTTCAGTCTTTTGTGCCAACGTCCAAAGAGTCTGAGCTCCAGGACCATGGATTAGTTTTAAAGCTTTCATTACACCCGGGCAACGCCGGGCTATACCGCTCGTCTTCAATATACTTTGAACACAATCTTATGCCTCAACTAAATATATTTTGAACTTCATTGTATGCATTTAACTAAATATATTTTAATCGCAGTTGTATATCTTCAATTACATATATTTTAAACACTAATGTATTCCTTCAAGTAAGTATATTTTGAACACAGTTGTAAGCGTTCAATTGAATATATTTTGAATGTCATTGTATGCATTTAAATAAATATATTTTGAACGCAAATGTATGGCATCAATTACATATATTTTAAAATTTTCTGGGTTCTTTCAACTAAATATATTTTTAACATATTTGTATGCTTTCAACTAAATATATTTCGAACGTAAATGCATACTTCACCTACAGATAAAATGTATTGTTCGTCATTTTGCCTTTAAATTTATCATTGGTAATTTAACTTTTACTGAAGATTGTTGCGAAAATTTTTAATTATTACAACCCAAAATATTTGTTGTATGTAAATAACCGGCAAAAGATAGATAGATAGATAGATAGATAGATAGATAGATAGATAGATAGATAGATAGATAGATAGATAGATAGATAGATGCACAAGTAGATGTTTTAATGTTTTTAAACGATAAAAAACAATTCGCTTCATTTTCTTCAAAAGAGAAAGCGTGTGACTGTTACGTTAAAAAAGAAAAACAAACAAACAAACAAATGAAGAAAAATGCGTCCTCAAAATCAAAATGGCAGACAACGAAATGGAAGAATTGATTTAGATGACACACGAAATAAAAGAACACCCACGAACACCAACGTTTGAAATCGAGCCCCAAATGAGATCAGGAGTTTGAGATTAAGAACAGTAAAGAAGAAGAAAATGAGAAGGAGAAAGAAGAAGAAAGAAGAAGCAGAAGAAGAGGGAAAGACAAAGAGGAGTAAGAGAAAGAGGAGGAAAAGAAGGAGAGGAGGAGAAGATGTGGAGAAGGAAGAAGAAGAAGAGGAGAAGTAGAAAGAAAAAAGATATAAGAGAAGAAGAAGATGAGGAGGAGAAGGTGGAAGTGAAGAGTAAAAAATGAAGAAGATGAGGAGAAGGAGAAAAAGAAGAAAAGAAGGAGGAGGAAGAGAAAAAAGAAGTGGAAGAGAGAAAGTAGAAAAAGGAAGAGGAAGAATAGGAAGAAGAAGAGGAGGAGGAAGAGAAGGAGTAAAAAGAGGAAGAGGCGGAAGAAAAAAGAAGAGGGGAGAAAAAGAAGAAGAGGAGGAGAAGGTGGAAGAAGAAGAAGAAGAAGAAGAAGAGAGGTAGAAAGAGAAGAAGAAGAGGGGATGAAGAGGAGGGGGAAGGAAAAGAAGAGGAAGAGGAGGAAAAGAAAAAGGAAGTGGAGAAAAATAAGAAAAAGAAGAAGAAGAAGAAGAAGAAGAAGAAGATGATAATAATAATAATAATAATAATAATAATAATAATAATAATGAGAATACGGGTTAAAAGTGTAATGAAAACGGACAGAAACCACAAAGTAGCTCTAGAACAATAAGCAAGACGATGTTACGGCAAATTTAACATTTGAGATGACAGCGGTGTCCTTCTTTGAAAGCGTCGAATCTACAATTGATTGGACGGGGGTGTGTGGAAAGTATTGATCATAGCTACGCCTATCTAACCCTCTCCCTATCTATCTTAGTCTGTTCATTATCTATCTATCTATCTATCTATCTATCTATCTATCTATCTATCTATCTATCTATCTATCTATCTTAGTCTGTTCATATCTATCTATCTATCTATCTATCTATTTCCGTCTGTTCAAATCTATCTATCTATCTATCTATCTATCTATCTATCTATCTATCTATCTATCTTAGTCTGTTCATTATCTATCTATCTATCTATCTATCTATCTATCTATCTATCTATCTATCTTAGTCAGTACATTATCTATCTATCTATCTATCTATCTATCTATCTATTTCCGTCTGTTCATCTATCTATCTATCTATCTATCTATCTATCTATCTATCTATCTATTTCCGTCTGTTCATATCTATCTATCTATCTATCTATCTATCTATCTATCTATCTATCTATCTATCTATTTCCGTCTGTTCTATCTATCTATCTATCTATCTATCTATCTATCTATCTATCTATCTATCTATCTATTTCCTCTTCTATATCATATCTATCTATCTATCTATCTATCTATCTATCTATCTATCTATCTATCTATCTCTTTCCGTCTGTTCAAATCTATCTATCTATCTATCTATCTATCTATCTATCTATCTATCTCATCTATCTATTTCGTCTGTTAAATCTATCTATCTATCTATCTATCTATCTATCTATCTATCTATTTCCGTCTGTTCATATCTATCTATCTATCTATTTATCTATCTATCTATGTCTGTTCATATCTATCTATCTATCTATCTATCTATCTATCTATCTATCTATCTATCTATCTATCTATCTTAGTCTGTTCATTATCTATCTATCTATCTATCTATCTATCTATCTATCTATCTATCTATCTATCTATCTATCTTAGTCTGTTCATTATCTATCTATCTATCTATGTCTGTTCATATCTATCTATCTATCTATCTATCTATCTATCTATCTATCTATCTATCTATCTATCTTAGTCTGTTCATTATCTATCTATCTATCTATCTATCTATCTATCTATCTATCTATCTATCTATCATTATCTATTCTTATCTATCTATCTATCTATCTATCTATCTATCTATCTATCTATCTATCTGAGTCTGTTCATTTCTATCTATCTATCTATCTATCTATCTATCTATCTATCTATCTATCTAGATTGGGTTCTATAGCCTTGGTCAGCAACCAGTCTACCACAGAAAGCAATGGCAACCTACTGCGGGTTAATCTTCTGCTCTGTCAGTCATGTGTCTTTCGAGACATGATCGCCCAAAGTGTGTATCACGTATGGCACTTAACTGAGTGTGGTATCACTCAAACTAGGGTGCATTAACCCCCAATCTTTCAAAGTCGTGACTGAAGATATACATTGTGTCCAGGTCCGTTCATCTATATATAGTACGTAAAATCCCAATCTTTCTCAACCGTTAGGGGCATTTAGATTTTTCTGGGTAGGGGGGAGGGCAAACTCAGACAGCGTCTTCATTTTAATACTACACGACTATCGTAGGGCACCCCGACATGGTGTAATGTTTTGCTAACACAGATTACAACTGGATAGTGAGTTCGATCCTCAATGGTTACCCAATACTTTCGGCCTTGTGCCACATCTAAGTGGTTCTTAAAATATCAAGTCTCTCAGCCATTCGCCGATAGCTTAGACTCTGTAACAGATTCCAAATCGGTCGGGTTTCGATCTCGGCTGGAAGCAGTCGGATATCTACACATACTGATGAGCTGAGATACAGCGAAACAGGCTTGTATGTGAATGAATATATATAATTTTTATTTATAGTGGACGTCTATATTTGAGTAGACCCTCCCTTTATTTTACACAGTATATATATATATATATATATATATATATATATTCGTCTACCTGCCTGAATATTCAAGAAATTATATTCAAAATAATGACTATATATATATATATCCACTAAAAATAGCATTTATAGCTATATATATACATCATACGCTAAAAGTTTGCCTTCTTCTACCGAGCGCCCATAGCTCAGGTGTTGAATCGCCGACTGGCGCCAATTCAGTCGGGTTTCAATCATGGGTTAAAAGCGATCGTATGTCTAACCGTACTGATGTGCTGAGATACAGTGAAACAGATATATATATGTATATATATATATTAAAAATAGCATTTACTACCTGATGAGACATTATACTTTCAATGTCGAAACAAAATGTACACTTTGTAGCAGATTGTAATTTGAACATGTTCTAAATTATAATTTATAATAAATATTCATAGCTCTATTTCTATACTGAGCACTGTTTTAAATGAATGTTTTGGACGTTGTTAATAATCTCTTCGTAAGGGTTCACCTAAACGGATCTTCAGGGAAGGTTGGCCAACCTTTCCTGAAGATTCGTTTAGGTGAAACCTTGGTAAGTTTTTTTGACTCACTAGGTTAATTTACTTATTCTGCTCTGCTTACATATTGAGCGCTTTTTTGTTATTGATTACTCGTCTCGGGTTTTTTCTTTGGGCTACGTACTGGCTTGGTCCAAATCTCATTGGCTGATGGTCATGTGCTTAGCTCTTATTTTTTTTTTTTTTTTGCAACCATTTTTTCCTTTCGCGTATATACGCGGAGGGTTTTTCGAAACGAGTTTAGTGATAAGTTTGCATTTATATATATATATATATATATATATATATATATATGAAATTAAGTCAAATCCATAAAAGGGAAAGGATAATCCCAAAAATTTATCTAATTAATATAAAATATTAAATAGGGCGCTCAATTGATATTATCCAAAGCAATATGATATACATGAAAGAAAACCCAACAAATATTTAAAGCGATTATAAATCCTGATTTATTTCGACAGGTGGGTTAGCGTTCATCTCATCAGAATATTAGAAAAAATTAGCTGAGAAAAAAAATTATTTCTAGGGAAGTCTGATTAGGTTAAGAGTTGGGGGGTTTGCAGCTTGGCATTAAATTCTAACAATCTTATCAGAAATGTCAAAAAAATTAAAAATACACGTACACCAACATATCAGTCAGTTAAACGCCATAAGTGAAACACGCTTGGGTGATCATGTCACGAAAGAGACATGACTGACTGGGCAGAAGATTATCCCCCAGTAGGTTGCCATTGCTTTCTGCGGTACACTGGTTGCCGACCAAGGCTATAGAACCCAATCTGTCCTAATATTTGACTCATAGCTAGAGGGAGAAGAGATGTATTTTATTATTAAGTAGTAATAAGTAGGGGATCAGTTTATTACTTCATAACAATATAAAACTGATCCCCCATTTTATTCCCAGCAGTAGCCTTAATCATGTTTTCAACTATTATATTCAGTCAGTCAGTTAAGTGCCATACGTGAAACACGCTTGGGCGATCATGTCACGAAAGAGACATGACTGACTGGGCAGAAGATTATGCCGCAGTAGGTTGCCATTGCTTTCTGTAGTAGACTGGTTGCCGACCAAGGCTATAGAACCCAATCTGTCCTGTTGTTTGACTCATAGCTAGAGGGGGAAGAAATGTATTATATTATTAAGTAGTAATAAGTGGGGGATCAGTTTAATTACTTCATAACAATATAAAACTGATCCCCCATTTTATGCCCAGCAGTAGCCTTAATCATGTTTTCAACTATTGTATTCAGTCAGTCAGTTAAGTGTCATACGCTTGGGCGATCATGTCACGAAAGAGACATGACTGACTGGGCAGAAGATTATCCCGCAGTAGATTGCTACTGCTTTCTGCGGTAGACTGGTTGCCAGCCAATGCTATAGAACCCAATCTGTCCTGTTATTTAGCCTATAACTGGAGGGAAGAGACAGATTAATACATTTCCCAAGGGTATTTGCGCGTAAGTGAATGCAAAGAATTCAGCTGGAATTCGAACTCGGCTCCCCGATTTCTCGTTCCGAGCCGATATCCACTGCACCACAAAACACATCCGCATATATGTACATAAATAAACCATAAATAAAAATTTTAAAGTCCATGTATACAAAAACTATACAAGTAAATAGATATTATCACATAGACAAAATACACATAAACACACGCACCTTTGAAACCCATACATACATACAATATACACAAAACGTTATAAAGACAAAAAACAAAAAACAAAAAAATTCAAATATATACGTAAAATAAAATACCTGAAAATAAGCCCAGTGGCGTAGTGGATATAGAAGTTGGTTATGCATGTGTTACTATCATCTAGTGGTCATGTGTTCAATCCTTGGATCTGGCAGTTACGAATCACATCCAACATGAAAGAAATATAAATGATTTTTCGCAATAATCAACAAGGTAATCCATATCAGCCAATCAACTGGCACCTGATGATGACCAGAGGGTACTTGGTCGAAACTTTGTGTCTGTTCTAACATCGATATCAGATTTCAAGAAGCCGACCCGGTCATGCCTCATCGACATACATTCATTCTACCTCCCTACAATTTTCCTTTCTTCGTCTTCACCCACACACCGGCAAAAAAAAAACAACATCAACAACAACAATATACTTCAACTGACTTTGATAAGCTCAATCTAATTTATTGCTTGACTTTCCTTTTCACTTTTTCTCCGGCCAAAAAAAGAAAAGAACATAGACTTTATTAGTAATCTTTTCAATTTTTCTACATGTACACATTCTGCTACTATCAGCAATGAACTCTGAATTCCTGTGGAACATTTAACTGCTTACATTTCTCTTTGAACATTTTATTTTTATTCTTACAATTTTGTTACTTTGTTAATAAAAATTTGACTCTAATGTCCAAACAAAACCCATTTATCCTTCCACATTTTAACATCCAAATTCAACCTTCTGATATTTTAAATTGTGGGGACATCGGTCGTGTTTTTGCACAAGGCTAATTTGACAAACATCACCGAGGCCTCTACAACTCTCCGACAATACTTTATGTCGCAACCTTAATTTCCATAGAAAATTACAATAGGTATGATGTTCAGTGCCGATCACATGACTAAAATTCACTACTTAACCACGTCTTTTGACCAGTCAAATGAGTCCGAGATAGGAGCAGTTATCTGACGGACCTCGACACAATGTAAGGAAGAAATTTCAAGAAGACGACCCAGTCATGCCTCGTCGACATACATTCATTCTACCTCCCTACAATTTTCCTTTCTTCGTCTTCACCCACCCACCGGCAAAGAAAACAACAATAAGATACTTCAACTGGCCCTGATAAGTACAATCAATGTATTGCTTGATTTTCTTTTTCTCCGGCCATAAAAAGGAAAAGAACACAGAATTTTATTAGCAACCTTTTTAATCTTTTTACATACACACATTCTGTTACTATCAACACTGAATTCTGAATTTCTGTGGAACATTTAATACGCTTACATTTTCTCTTTGAACATTTTTGTCTTACACATTTATGTTAATCTGTTCCGTAAATACAACTTCAGTTCTTTTTACAAATTCGTTAATTCTGTTCAGATAATAAAATATTTTACTTTAATGTACAAACAAATTAAATTGTGGGGACTTCGGTTTTGTTTGGCACAAGGTTAATTTGATAAGCATCACCGAGGTCTCTACAGTTCCCTCTCATCCGGTTCACGCTCCTACTCGGTCTTCTGAACAAGATTGTTTTCAGTAATTTCCTGTTTAGGATTTGGTTTTCGTTTCCTTCCAATGTATTTTTCATTAACTTTTTCTTCTTCATCGGCTAGAAGCTAGGTGAAGAATATTTTAAAAGGACCACCCAAGAAAAATAGATAAATATATTTACTGCTAACTAGCAACCACCCAAAACTAGCAACCACCCAAAATGAAGTTTTTTTTTTCTTTTACTCTTGGATACTGGTTACAAAATTCAGCCAGAAATATAAAAATTCTGTATGGTTTCTTCTTGCCAAATTCTGGATAGCCATTATCTCGAAAACGTGGGTCTCTCTGTTATTGTCAACATTTAACGACCATTGATAAAATGACAACAATGATTTGATTTGAAACAGAACTTTTTCCCTTGCATGGAAATTGTTAAAAGAATTTTACGACCCATAGAAACAGGCCACCCGCTAGTCAGAAAGAGAGATGGGATTCTCACGAAATAAAGTTTCTTTGTTTTTAGGGAAGTTTGCGACGCTGATAATTAAAAAAAGAAATATATAATGTTTTCTTTTGACCGAAACTAGATAATTTCTTCGACATATATAAAAGCGAGAAAGCAGTTATATAAAAGCGAGAAAGCATACATAATTAAACACATCTCAGGTCGAGAGACTGTCTCCTTTTATTTCACTTGTTGGCAGGAGGAATTGAAAGTATAAAACATCAATGTGAAAAACGACCACACACGAAAGGTTCGATAGGAAATAAATTTTGCAGCGATAATTATATTTGACCGCTTGGAGAGTGATAAGAGGTACTCCTACGGAGACGGGGTTGTTCAGATGACTAATGAGGAAAAAGGCCTCGGTGAGATTTCGAGAAATTCGGAGAAATATTCCACGCCTCTCTGGCAGAATAAGAAGCTCTCACACAGAAGATAAAGAAACGAAAGTTGATCAGGTGACCAAAAAGAGGCTCAATTTAAGCAACAGTCGGTGGGTCTTCAGACAGTGGAGAGCTGAGCTTTAGCTAGACTAAGTGATTCAGTTCGGGCTCGGCTGGCATTCGTCTCCTCCCGTGTCCGGAGCGACCATCTTCTGCTAAAGGTACAGTCGACAGACGCGAAGAGACACAGACCCAGCGAAGACGCAGTCAAGACATAGTCTGGCACAGACCAGAAAACAGCTTGTGCAAGCTGGAGTGAACCGGAAGAGACACAGACCGGAGAGACCCGGGGAAGACGCAGACACAGACTGGAGAAAACCGGCGGAAATTAGGAAATACAATCGAGAGTGTTTGCAGACCGGAGAAAACCGGATTATTACAAACCAGGGAGACCCGGCGAAGACAGAGTAAAGACAGAGACTAGTGCAGACCAGAAGACAGTGTGTGCAGACCAAAGAGACCCAACGGTGTCATGACACACGAGACAGATTTGACACAGAGTTGAGTTGAGTGGAATGGAATTAGTTTGAGAGTGAGAGTTTGGAATTAGAGTTAATACAAAAGACGTGTTGTCACATGACAACCTGCCTTAGAGGAACCTTCGGCTCTAGCCCGGTGCCAGATCTGCTAACTTAGATAAAGAGTTACATCTTATAGAAGCCGTAGGTTGGGATTATAATTGTTTGCATAAAAGAGTAATAAACTCTAACCAAATACTGTAATGAACAGAACGTACATATATATAAACACCTTATTGTTAATTTCACAAATATTTCTTTTTCTTATTGCGATTCCTAGCTTTGTCTGGATCATCGATATAATAGGTTTCGGCAACTTTCAACCCAAACCGGTTTTGTAATCCATCAAACACAACGTGGGACAGGACGGAGTTTGGAACTACGTGATCGACTATATATCAGCTACGGAGATTTTGGGCGTCGACGCGAAGAACCAGTGGGTGTTCAAAGTAAATATAGTTTACATATTTCATTGTTCATTTAATTTAAAATTATAAAAATATGCATGTTAAAATATAAAACAATCAAAGAAATTTTATTCATCCTCGGTCAGTCAGTTATGTGCCATGTGTGATATACACTTTGGGCAATCATCTCTCGAAAGACACATGACTGACTGGGCAGAAGATTATCCCGCAGTAGGTTGCCATTGCTTTCTGCGGTAGACTAGTTGCTGACCAAGGTTATAGAACCCAATATGTCCTGTTATTTAAACCATAACTAGAGATGGAAGAAATGCATTATATTACTAAGTAGTAATTAATAGGGGGATCAGTTTATTACTTCATAACAATAGAAAACCGATCCCCCACTTTGTACTCACTCGAAGCCTTAATCATGTTTCCCATTATAATCAGTTAGTCAGTTAAGTGCCATACGTGATACACGCTTTGGGCAATCATGTCTCAAAAGACACATGACTGACTGGGCAGAAGATTATCCCGCAGTAGGTTGCCATTGCTTTCTGTAGTAGACTGGTTGTCAGCCAAGGCTATAGAACCCAATCTGTCCTGTTAATTAGCCCATAACTGGAAGGAATAGACGGATTAATACCTTTCCCAAGGGTATTTGTGCATAAGTGAATGCAAGGAATTCAACTGGAATTCAAACTCAGCCTAAAATTCCCAAAACTGGTCACTGCTTGATTCATGTAAAAGCTTTAAACCATCATTTGCAGAGTCATCAATACTGTTAGTCATGTGCAATAAATGATCCTAACTACCATCCTCGTCAGGGTGGTAACCATGGACGTAACTGATACATTCGTCATGGAAGACGCACCCGTATTTTTCAGGTTATCTTTTAAGAAAAACTGCGTCTTGTGAGCCGGAAAATACGACAAATGCAAGGCGTTTCCTACTGATTAAAAAGAAAACAAAATAAATACTTTAATCATCGTCAATACCACTCGTGTCCAAATTTAGTTCACCCGCCACCTCTTCTTCTTCTATGTGCCTTGTCCCTTCAGGACGTAGGCGATCATAGCCTTCCACGTTTCCCTATCACTGGTGGCTCTGAGCACGCGTTCTCCTGTTACACCATGCAATCCTCGTTCCGTCATCCACCTAATTAGGCCCTTCAAATATGTTATCCGTTGCTTTCCTCTGTCTCTTTTTTCCTATATCTGGCCTGTTAGTATAAGATTCTCCAAGCCCTCCTTCCTCATTGCGTGTCCCAGGAACTTCAGCTGTCTCTTCCTGATGCTCAGTATTAATTCCCTTTTTGTTTCCATCATTTGCAAGACCTCATCATTGCTCACATGCTCGATCCATGATATTCGCAGCATCCTTCTGTAGAACCACATTTCAGTTGCTTCAAGTTTTTCCTTCATCCTTGATGGTATTGTCCAGCATTCACTGCCATATTGAAGAAGTGAAATCACACAGCAATCCAGTACTCTCTTCTTTGTTTCTAGCGAAATTGTCCTGTCTCTTAATACTTTACTCAACTTCTGGAATGCTTCCTTCGCCATGCCAATTCGCCTTCGGATCTCTGTGTCGCACTTTCCGTCTTCTGTTATAACGCTTCCCAGGTACCTGCTTGATTCTGGTATCCCCGACCTGTATTTGGCATTTTGGGCTGCCCTTTTTACTGATGGCCATGCATTCGGTTTTCGTGCAGTTTATTTCTAGTCCTTTCTTGTTACTTTCTTCTGCTACCTTCTGTAGGAGTTATTTTCGTTTCATTTTTTGTGTCTGCTATTAGCACTGTATCATCTGCGTACCTTAGGTTGTTTAAATTGTGGCCTCCGATTACGAGTCCTGGCATAATGTCGAGGGTTCTCAGAATAGTCTCGCTGCTTAACTTGAACAGATCCGGTGAAAAGACACATCCTGTCTTACGCCCCTTCTCTATCTTTGTATATCTACTCAATGCATTACCTGTCCGTCTGCAAGCGGTTTGCTGACAGTAAAGATTCTTTATTTTGAAACTCCTACGGCTCAGGAGTCTATGTCGAGAATGGAAATATTTCGGGTACTGGTCGCATGGTTGGGTGGGTAATAGTCTTTCTGCTTGGGCTTGAGTTGCTTTTTTTTGCTTCTAATCTAGTCTTTCTCCTCCCCTCGAAAGCTGAACAACATAAAAGAATTGCTCTTCACTATGATGAATGGTCGGCAACTTCTGTTTCCCAGGTGTTAGGAATGATTCCGGCTTGTTGAAGATTAGACTTCAGTTGGTCGCTGAATCTGCGTTTTCGTCATCTTGCGGCCTTGGCCGAGATAGAACTCACTACACCCCTCCAGTATTCCCTGTGCATTTGGAACCCTGGCGCAATTTGTAGCGAAATTCATAATCTTGTCAAATAGCTGAATACTTGATGCTTCGCCAGGGCTACCAAGGGTGTTTTTATTGTGACACCAACACTGGATGGGTTACCGCCAGGCCCCGTAATATAACCCATAACTAGAGGGAAGTGACGAATTAATCTCTTTCCCAAGGGTACCAGTGCTTAAGTGAATATGTGTAAATTTTCAAGAAAATCGGTTCAGCCGTTTTGGAGTCTATAGGTAATGGACACACACACACACACATACGCACATACACAGACAAAGCTTTATTTATTATATAAGTTTAGATAAAATTTACGAACAGGATTTATTTCTAGAAATTTCATGAAATTAATTTAGGAAGGGGTAACAGATGTGGAAAAAAATACCAAAATTTTATAAAAATAATAATTTTATTAATAAAGTCATTCATTTGTGAATAAGTTCTGAAAGTTTCATTAAAATCGTACAAATATTTGACTTTTGAAAGAATTTCGAAATTAATGAGTTTTTCACCGGAATTTTTTGGAAGGCACCAAAATTTCTGATTCCACACCGACACACGCACATGAATAGATATTTAACCAAAATTTCGAATATGCTACATAGGATTAAAAGATATTTTAAAATAATTAAAAAATTAATTTGGTCTTTCGACTTAATAATAGCAAAAATTTTAACGAGAAAATATTTTTTTTAAATTAAGTTTGGGGCCATTTTTCATCTGTTTTCAGCGAAAAAGTGGAGTTACATAGCTCCGGCATTGGTCGTATTGTAGGGCAGCTGACTGTCTTGGCTGAGGTGGGATTGAGGGAGGGTACCGGGCACTGCGTTGCCGTTTTTTTTTACTCCTGCTTTAGTCTTTCTACCCTCCTCTAAAGTGGAACAACTGCAATGAATTTGTCTTCACCGGGATGGACCGTCGGTGGAATCAGTTTTCCAGCTGTTAGAGGTGATTCGGGCTTGAAGGAGAGGAAGCCTTCAATAAGTGTTTGAATATGCGTTTTATAATGAATTGTGGGTAAATTTTCGTTTTAGGTCCCGGAGGCTTTTCCCCCTTCAAATTTATCCAAAATAGCATTTTTTTTCTGTGCAAATGTATATGCTGAACTCAAATTAACAATTAGTTATTGAAGAAACCTACCTTTATTGATCTTAAAGTCCAGAAAAAAATCGAACTACTTCACGCACATTTTGTCTCCTGTAACTCTAACGCAATCATGTAATTAACTGCTGAATGACTTTCGGCGTAGCACAACAGATTTCAGCCTGTTTTCGACCTATTTACTTTCTTTACTGAAATTTCCGTCTATTTACTTCCTGTAATGAAAGTAATACGCGATTTTTTTTCTACTTCTCCTGAGGTCTGCCTGCTGGGGTCTGTTTGTATCTGCTTTTTATATCTGCTTTTTGGATCACAGCAGTTCGTATGGAATTTCACACTTGTATTTGATTCTGGGCTTCTCATTGGCTAATAAATAAAATTCGATTAGGCTCGCGAAATGGAAATTTAATATTTGATTAATTTTTATTTTTCAACCGGAACATCTGCGCGAACCCGGATGAGCAAAGACGACTTTTGGTCATTTGCCTTTTTGTCGTGAGAGAGCAAACATCCGCTCCATCGCTTTTGCTCGGTATCACCACATATCTACGAGTTCTAATCATTTTTTATTACCCCCATCTATCGTAACATAAATGGGGGCTCGTCCTGGATAACATAACAATAAGGTTGATTTTTTTTTTCCTTTTATGATGTGTGTGTGTAGACGCATTCATGGCGCTCGTGTGTGTGCGTGAATTCGTAAATTCATCATCCTGCCCGTACTTTTCTACGTGTAGAATCTCGTGGACGTTTTGCATTTTCTTACTTTTCCTTGTCACTCTGTACTCATTCTTTATTGGTTTTATACTTTTTCATCTCTTTTATTCAGGTGTAGCAATTTTGACATCCGGTTTTTCAGACATTCACTGTCCTTTTTAATTCAAGTGTTCTTTAAGTTTGGATAAAGTACTAACACACAGGAAAATTTCACTAGAAACAAAGAAAAGATTGTTGGATTGCTGTGTGAAGTCAGTTCTTCAATACAGCAGTGAATGCTGGACAATATAATCGAAAATGAGGACAAAACTTGAAGCAGCGGAAATGTGGTTCTACAGAAGGATGCTGCGGATATCATGCAAGCAACGATGAGGTGTTGGAAAGAATGGCAACAGAAATGAAATTAATACTGAGCATCGGGAAGAGACAACTGAAGTTCCTGGGACATGCAATGAGGAAGGAGAGAATGGAGAACTTGATACTGACAGGCCAGATAGAGAGAAAAAGAGACAGAGGAAGGCAGCGGATAACATATTTGCAGGGTCTGATCTGGTGGATGACGGAACGGGGGTTGCGAAGTGTAACAGGAGAAAACATACTAAAAGCCACAAGGGATAGGAAGACGTGGAGAGCCATGATCGCCTGCTTGTTGAAGGAACAGAGCACATGGAAGAAGAATTGTATTTCATATTTTACACACACACACACACACACACACACACACACACACACACACACACACACACATAGACAAAGACATAAGAAACGATATTCAGAAGTTTCAAGGTTGCAGTTCTTACAATAGTGCAGAAAATCGATAATATATATATATATATATATATATATATATACTCCACCCACGTCTATTGAACAGGTGAAGAGGCTCATCCCTTGTTCCCTGTTTAGGATGCGGTTTCCGGTTTTCTCTTTTACAATTTTTTCACTCTTTTCTTTCTTTTTTTTTTTTCAGTTGGAGTAGACTAAACTATCGCCCGGTTCACACTCCACCCACGTCTATTGAACAGGTGAAGAGGCTCATTCCTTGTTTCCTGTTTAGGATGCGGTCTCCGGTTTTCTCTTTTCCAATCTTTTCACGCTTACGTAGCCCCCTGCGCATCAGTGGCGTTATCGCCTTGCTTGGGGTGATATGATTAAAATATATACATATACATATATATATATATATATATATATATATATATATATATATATATACAGAGTGTACATAAACAAATCATAACTTTATTTGTATTTGCGATAGAAATACTTTGTAAAAGGATGAGAAAGAAGCAAAACGATATTTTTAAAGGTTTTATTGAAATTTTATTTAACTGATTTACAGTAATGCCTGAAATCACAATTAGTTATTTTAGCTTTTAAATCTTCTAATGAACTAGGTTTGGTTTCATACACAATTGTTTTCACACGAAAAAAATCTAATGTAGTCAAATCTGGCGAAAATGGAGGCTAATAAAATGGTCCACCCCTTTCCAATCCATCTGCTAGAAAATTCCAGATTTAGAAACTTAGAAAATTCCAGATTTAGAAACTGTTAGAAAATTCCAGATTTAGAAACTCTCTAACACGCTTTATAAACATTAATAACATTTTTTGCAGATTATTTCTATCACAAATTCAAATAAAGTTAGAAATTTTTTAAAGTTCACACGAACTTTATGGACACCATATATATATATATATATAAAAATAAATAAAAAACATATTGTCATCCGCAGACAGATCTGTTTCGCCGTATCACAGTTCATCAGTACGGATAGACTCCGATTGCTTTTTTTTACCCAGGATTGAAACCCGACCGAAATGGCGTCAGTCGGCGACTCTACCCCTGGGCTATGGGCGTTCGGGGGAAGTAGGCAGACTTTTTAGCGCATATCATATATATATATGATTTCTTTTTTATATAGACGTTATTTTGGGTTGATCCCGTGTTTCGGTTGCAGTACCTGATTTTATTTTAGTTTATTCAAGAGTAAAATTAAAAACAACCGGCTTAGACTGGGAACTCTTAGTAAAAACATATTCTGCCACCGACAGGAATCAAATTTTAATATTTAATAAAATAAAATAAACAGGGTAACAACTCAAATACAAGTACCTTCAAAACATAACCTTTAATGTCAAATAATAAAACCTTTCAAAAAAAAAATATACATGTACACTACCGGCCATGATTATTAGTCTACCCCAGTTTTTTTTTTTTAAAGGAATTATGTATTTCATACTGTTTTTAGTATTTATTGCCAAGTGGATAATTCTAAATGAAAATAGAATGGTTCTTTTGTTATTATTACTTGGCAAAATTTGACAAGGCAAATAGCGACAATTTCCCATCGCACCCTTTAGATTATATATATATATATATGTACACTATCGGCCATAATGATTAGGCCAGCCCAGTTTTAAAAAATGACGTATTTCATATTATTTTTAGTATTTATTGCCAAGTAGATAATTCTACATGAAAATAGAATGGTTCTTTTGTTATTACTACTTTGCAAAATTTTACAAGGCAAATAGCGACAGTTTATCCATCGCACCCTTTAGATTTGCTGTGTGCATATATATATATATATGTCCAGACTCTCTTCCTCTTTCTAGATATACACTACCATCCATAATTATTAGCCCACATCAGTTAAAAAAGAAAATGATGTATTTCATACTATTTTTAGTATTTATTGCCAAGTGGATAATTGTAAATGAAAATAGAATGGTTCTTTTGTTGTTATTACTTTGCAAAATTTTACAAGACAAGGAAGCAAAGATGAACTCGTCTGAATCAGCCTAAATTTTCTTCATTTTTTCATTGATGAAACTGCAATATAGGTAATTATTAAATATTTATAAATTCATTTGATGCACATATTATTGTGCAATATTAACAAAAGAACCATTCTATTTTCATTTACAATTATTCACTTGGCAATAAATACTAAAAAATAGTATGAAATACAACATTGGTCCTTACGTATTATCGGGAGGACCTTTGATTTTTACTTTTTCTTTTTTTTCCCCGCTTATAACACCAAGGAACTGGAAAAATCAGGCTTTCATCACCTCAACGTCAACCACAAGTACAACTTTGTGGATTCGAACACCGGGGCTCATACGCAGACAGTGGAACGCCTATGGGGATCGACAAAGTGGCGAAACAAGAAGCACTGTGGCACTGCACGTCACCATTTGGAGTCGTATTTGGCCGAATTCATGTGGCGGAAGCATGTTGCCTGTACTGATGTCTTTGAGTCACTTTTGGAAGCTATTGCGACGTTCTGGCCTCCGGAATTACAAATGTAATGTTATTTTATTGTTTTAACCGTTTCAATAAATAATTTACTTTACTTTTTGAGTCGTTTTTTTAAAGGTCCTCCCGATAATACGTAAGCACCACAACATTTTTTTAAAACACTGGAGTGACCGAATAATTATAGCCGGTAGTATATATATATATATATATATATATATATATATACTGTTATAACCATCATCAGGGTTTATATTTACTATTAATTATAAAACAGTGCTCGATATATAATATATAGAGCTGTGAATATTTATTATAAATTATATTTTAGAACATGTACATAATTTTTCTATACATATCCACGACAAAGGTACGTCTCCAACGGTCAGAGACTTATTCCCCTATCACTAACCCCCACCAACACCTCTAACAAAACTAAACAAATATAAGGAAAGAGGATTTCCATTACTTTACACACCGCCTGATGAGACATTGAAGTTTCAATGTCAAAACAAATGTACCTTTGTCGTGGATATATATAGAAAAATTATGTACATGTTCTAAAATATAATTTATAATAAATATATGTATATATATATATATTTTTAATCGTATCACCCCGAGCAAGGCGGTAACGCCACTGATGTGCAGGGGGCTACGTAATAGTGAAAAGATTGGAAAAAAGAAATCCGGAAACCACATCCTAAACAGGGAACAAGGAATGAGCCTCTTAACCTGTTCAATCGAAGTGGGTGGAGTGTGAACCGGGCGATAGATAGATCTATCTACTCCAATTGAAAAAAAAAATCAAAGTGAGAAGATTGGAAAAGAGAAAGCCGGAAACCACAACCTAAACAGGGAACAAGGGATGAGCCTCTTCACCAGTTCAATAGATGTGGGTGGAGTGTAAACCGGGCGATAGATAGATCTATCTACTCCAATTGAAAAAAAAAAAACAAAGTGAGAAGATTGGAAAAGAGAAAGCCGGAAACCACAACCTAAACAGGGAACAAGGGATGAGCCTCTTAACCTGTTCAATAGACGTGGGTAGAGTGTGAACCGGGCGATAGATAGATCTATCTACTCCAATTGAAAAAAAAAACAAAGTGAGAAGATTGGAAAAGAGAAAGCCGGAAACCACAACCTAAACAGGGAACAAGGGATGAGCCTCTATATTATATAGTTAAATAAAATGAAGACAAGAAGAAAACTGTATTTAATTTAATGAAGGGAATTCAACAGTTTTCTTTGGACTTTTTATTATGTATATTAGTCTGTTTTAGTATAATTTCAATAAGATATGATACTGAAACAGAATTTATGGTTAACCATCCAGTTCTTTATCTCAGATCATAACTGAGTATATTTTTACAATTATATATATATATATATATATATATATATATAAGCAAACATATATAGCATGTCTGTGTATCTATTTCAATGAATAAGTGGGTATATTGTGCGAGACTTTCCATTAATACACAGTGTACGGTGATGTGTCCCGGTCAACCCTTAGACGAGAAACAACAAAAATATTACAGCTTGAATCTGCGCAGAATTACTTCGCGACACACAAGATGCAAACATATCTTCAGAGGCCGAAGAGCATCTCTCGTAAATCTTGGAACACATCGACTAAAAAACAAAAACAAAACAAAAAAGATAATAAAAGAAAACAGAATTTTAGTGAAATCCATTAATATGTTCAAGCCATTTATATATTATGTCCACATTACTGACTACTGAATTTGAGATCGGCGGCAAAGCCGAATATCCACGGTTTGAAGCTTCTGCTCCGCATTTTGTGGGATCAGCTGGGTGTGGTTTATATATGAACTGCTCAGACTAATCGAAACCATCACGGGAGATCGCTATCGACTACAGTTAATGCGTTTTAGCCGAGCATTGAAGAAAAAAAAGTCCGCTCTACAAGCAGCGAGACGACTACGTGATTTTGCAACATGACAACACTAGGCCGCATGTTGCATAACGAGGTAAAACCTATTGGAAACGCTTAAATGGACAGTCTTAACTCACCTGCCGTATTCACCAGACATTGCACCGTCCAATTATTACTTGTTCCGATAGAGGGAATATGGCCTAGCTGAATGGTATTTTCATTCTTATGAAGATTCAAAAAATGGGTCGACTCGTGGTTAGCCTCAAAAGACGTGTCGTTTTTCCGACGTGGGATTCAAATGCTGCCAGAAAAATGAGGAAAAATAGTGAACAATACTTTCAGTGATATATTTTTTACTAATTTTTGTAAATAAAGCATTATTTTTCATGAATAATCAGTGTGAACTTATTCAAGGTCCTAATGAATCGTAATGTTATTTTTTAATAAATTATATCGACATTCGAAAATATTTTTATAAAAATAACTCGCAGTTTAGCCCGGCGTTGCTCGGGTGTAATGAAAGCTTTAGAACTAATCCATGGTCCTGGAGCTCAGACATTGGCACGAAATACTAAAAAGCAATAGTTGTTTCCAGTTAAAACGAAACCGTAGACTGAAAGAAAAATGAATGGATGTAAGTCAATTTTTGATTTCCTGGTATCAATATCAAATAAGATTTTTCGTCGTAAACTGAATTTTGAAGGCTAAATAAGTCCTCTGAGTAAATGGTATCATGGCTGAGACTAAGAACGACAATTATATCTACTTAGAGCCAAACCCGAAACAAAAACTAAAATAACAGAGCTGAAAAAAATACAGACATACAGGCAGATAAACAGACACACACACACACAAACATCTTGCCTTTTATATATAAATATATATATATATTACCGATTTTCTGCACTATTTTAAGAACTGCATTCTTGAAACTTCTGAATATCGTTTCTTATGTCTTTGTCTATGAGTGCATCAAATTTGATTAAAATCGGACTACTCCTTCTATAACCCGATTTTTTCGATTATCGATTTTCGATATTTATCGAGGGTACCTCTACACAAAACCTAGCTAAGAACACTCGCAAACGCTTATAGTGCAACTGTGTAAGTATTCAAGAAAATCGATTTAGCCGTTTTGGATTCTATAGGTAACGGACACACACACACACACACACACACACACACACACACACACACACACACTGACAAATTTCAGTTTATAAATAAGTTTAGATTAATGATTTACGAATTACTTTGTAAAAAAATTATTAAAAGCAAAATCTTATCTGGACAATATCTATAGAGCTCTCTATTTTTATCAATTTAATATTTTATACCAGATTAAACTTTTCAGAATAGCCAAAGAAATGACTGAAAGTGCATGGCAAAACAATTACGGAACATTTTTATATACCTTATCTCCAGCAAAAAGAAAACATATTAGAATACTTGAAAAATAAAATAAAAAATTCATGAAATCCTCCCTGTAGGTCGTTTTCAGCGAAATATATATATATATTGTCATCCGCAGACAGATCTGTTTCGCCGTACCACAGCTCATCAGTACGGTTAAACTCCGATTGCTTTTTTAACCAGTTTTTTTTTTTAATGTCTCTTATGTTTAATCATGAACCGTTCTAAATGTCGTATTTTGGCTTTAATTTCACTTGAAAATACAGGCAAAAATTCGCCAACATTTGGATAATTTTTTATTAATTTTTATTTTACTAATAAAAAACCCAGTACATATATTGGTTTTACTACAACCACGCTCTCCCGTAGACTTACATGTCACCTTCCTGATCAGAGTACAATTAAACAACATTTCTCAGAAAAACATAATCACGTAGGTAATATCAGACAGATTTTGGTCAACAATACAATAATCGTTACTCATACACACAGCAAAAAGAACCTTAAAATATTGGAAGCCATGTACATTAAATCCAAACAACGAACACTTAATAAAATCCAGTTTAAATCTGGTCATAACACATTACATTGCATTTGAATATATGGTTCTGTTGTCATTTCGCGCTATCACGCGGTGTGACGTCATAGAACCGAATTGTAAATTTGCGAACTGCTTTTATTATTTTTGGTAACAACTGCCGTTGCCTAGCGGAGTTTTATGTCAACACAAAATAAAATCGTCGGTGATGGTGGACGTTATTGTATTACCGTCTAAATAATCTCTCTGAAGATGGCTCATGTGAGCCGAAAGTTTAGAAGCAAATTAATAAAAAATTATCCAAATGTTGTAGAATTTTTGTCTTTATTTTCACCTGAAATTAAAGCCAAAATACAATGTTTAGAACGGTTCATGATTAAACATAATAGACATTCATTGTCTCTTATATTAAACAATATATATTTAGAAAATTATCTGCTGCCTCGATACACTAAATATATGTATATATCTATATTTCGCTGAAAACGACCAAGGAGGATTTTATGGATGTGCGTTGTGGTGCAGTGGATATCGACTCGGAACGAGAAATCGGGGAGCTGAGTTCGAATTCCAGTTGAATTCCTTGCATTCACTTACGCGCAAATATTCTTGGGAAATGTATTAATCCGTCTCTTCCCTCCAGTTATGGGTTAAATAATAAGACAGATTGGGTGCTATAGCCTTGGCTGGCAACCAGTCTGCCGCAGAAAGCAATGTCAACCTACTGCGGGATAATCTTCTGCCCAGTCAGTCATGTCTCTTTTGAGATATGATCGCCCAAAGTGTTTATCACGTATAGCACTTAACTGACTGATATATATATATATATATATATATATATATATAAGCGTGTGCGTATAGAAATATATAGAAATCACAATCAAGTTCTATGCTTACTACCTAATTTTTTATGAAATGAATTGTTTGAACATTATTTTTTATCGATACTCGTATTTAAGTAGATATTCTGTTTTTTAATTAAACAGTAGTTTATATTTATATCTACTGGCCTGATTATTTACGATAAAATTTTATTACGAAAATGTGTGTCATTCGGCAGGATTCGTATATAGATAGGGATATGTAGATAGGGGTCGCAGGTTCGAATCCTGCCGAATGGCACACATTTTCGTAATAACAATTTATCGTAAATAATCAGGCCGGTAGATATAAATATATAATACTGTTTAATTAAAAAACAGAATATCTACTTAAATACGAGTATTGATAAAAAATAATGTTCAAACAAATCATTTCAAATTGTCGGTTGTTTATCACCAAGTTTCGTTAAAATTCGTTAATTTCCGTAACATGTTTACTAATTTTTATATATATATAAATATATATAAATATATATGTATATGTATGTGTTTGGATGGGAGTCTGTGTGCCTGCGTTTTTGCGTTCAATAATGTATATATCTATGTATATATTTAGAGTTAAACCAGCCACTTCTTTTTTTTTCTTTTTTTGTTTCTTTATGCCAGTTTCTTCTTTGTATGTATAATTCCGCCATATTCCTCGGAATATATTTTCCCGCCCCTCGTCTTCCTCGCCGATTCGTGAACTGACCACTGCGCATGTGCACAGCCGAACCGAATATGTCCCTACCTTATATCGAAACACATTATCGATGAGGGAATGGCACAACACCGGCTCACTGGTTTTAATGTCAGAAATCATGATTGATGCTTTACGGGTGGCGGCTCGGTGGGTGAGGTGACTGCAAGTTGTCTTTAAGTCAACCTGATTTGTTTCTTGTAATGGCGTCGTCAGTTTTCGTCTTTTATTTGTTTTGTTTTGTCTTTGACTCTATTTTTTTTTTTTTTTTGCCTTCTTGTATAGAATTATCTTTCTCGTTATTCCTTTTTTTTATCCCGTTTTTTTTTTTTAAATATCTTTATTCATTATTTTGTATTTGTTGTTTAGTCCGTTTCCAAGGTAACACTTTCCAAGCGATTATCAAATAATACTGTTCGTACTACTGCTAATAATCACACAAAAAAACAACAACAGCAACAATAATAACAGCAACAGCAACAACAACAACAACAACAACAACAACAATAATAATAATAATAATAATAATAATGATGATGATGATGATACAATACAAGACGCAAAGTCAACGTGACGAATCGTGGACAGAATTTAACAGAAAAAAAACGAGGAAAAGAAAATGCTAAAAAAAAGCAAATCGGAGGCACACAAATTTAAGATGGCGAGTGAGTAAAACAGTAAAATGGCGGAAAAATCAGAAGATGGCGAGAGAAATGAGAAAATGGCGGGAAAATAGGAAAATGGGCGGAAAATGAGGAAAATGCCGGGAGAAATAAAGAAAGAAAGAAAAATAAATAGATAAAAAAATAAAAATAAAAATAAATAAATAAATAATTCACGAGAAGACTGCTGTCTCCAAATACCCTAATGTTATATTTATTTCATGCTATGGCGTGATGTTTATTTATTTTTTTTCATCTTTCTTTCGTTTTTTTTTTTCGTTTTTGTTTCATAATATTTCTTGTTATTTTTTTTTCTGAGCCATTTGTGACGACGCATGCGCAGAGAGTCGATGACAACAAACTAAAAAAAAAAAGAACAACAGAAGATAAACAAAAACGCGAAAAAAAAAATCAAACAAAAGTCATTGGAACATTGAATATGAGCGCAAATCCAGCTAACGTACGACAAACGAGTCAAGGCCACGCAGAAAAGTCACCCACATATACCGCGCGGCCAGTTCTGCACATGCGCTGATCAAATAAAGATATGACGGTAGTGTGACGAAATCGCCAAAAAAAGACCGTTGAGTAAATATCATAAATAATTGGCAGCTTAGATACAGTCACTTTCTCACCGGCGCAATGTGGCTTCCTCTTCTAGAAATACTTTCACGGCTTCTGCTCCGATGAACTTAGCTCACTGGTGCCCTCTCCATATAAATTTACTTGAGCCACAAGATTAGCAACTAGGTTCCACCCTTTTACTGGGAAACCAATAAATTGTAAACGCAAATTCTACTCCAACAGCTTCTTTTCTCGCATTTCCTGCCTGTGGAATTCCCTTCCATTTACTTTGCTTCCGCGACAGCTACAATCTCCAAGCATTTAAATGTAAAATCAATAATCATCTCCTATCTCACTAACCTGCATCCTCTCTCTCATGCTCCTTTCTCCATCCACTTCACTCTCATCAGTATTCTCAACATTCTCTTGCCAACTTCCTGACACTCCCTATAACCTGTCACTCTAACTCATAACTTTCCTCTTATGTAAACCCCCTGCACAACAGTGGCAGTAAAATGCCTTGCTTGGAGCGATACGATAATAAAAAACTATACTATTATAATATGGATATAAAGTGGGGGATCAATTGTACATTACAATTGATATATAAAATGATCCCTCACTTTATGTTCACATTCATCATTCTCTTACCCACTTCCTGACACCCGCTATAACCTGTCACTCTTTCTCATAGCTTTCCTCTTATGTAAACCCCCTGCACAACAATGGCAGCAACATTCTTTGCTTGGAGTGATATGATTACAAAAAAAAAATTTTCTTCAGAGAAATACAGTAAACACTTGATTTAAAGGCCCATTTTCGCTTTCGTAAGTTTTAACTAAATGTTCACCCAGTAAAAGTCCAAAGATTCACTTAAGGTAGATAGTTACAATAATTTTATTTTATAAACGTAAGAATAAAATATTATGAGGATATGAGGGATAGATAAGATAATCTTCGATTTGTAAAGGTTTAGAATAGATTATTGATTTTGAGTATTGTAGTTTTCTTCTTTTCCTAGCTGAATTACGAGAAAAATGAACTTGATCTAACCTAAAATAGCCAATTTTATACCTCTACAAGCTTGTGAAGATTTATCCCCTGTTTTTTTCCGGTTCCTACTCAAGTCTTTCAGTTTTCTTTCACTACCGGTAGCCTCTTACCCGGCGAAAAAGTGTGTCAAACAGGCCATTTCTACTCAATCTATTGAACTGGAGTAGGTATTCATCAATTGCTTCCTTCTTAGGTTTGTGTTTCCAGTGTAGCGGTTAAGAGATTAATTAAAATCAACTTGCTTCTTCACTTTTACAAAAAAAATCACAATATCCTGTGAAATCCTGGTTTTCCCAAATAGAAAAAGGATTGACTATCTGCTTAAAGAAAAAGTCGAAACCAGATTTCGCACGTAGGTGTTAAAATGATTTTTGACGAATGGGAGCGACTTGCAAGATCCAAAAGGACTTCGCGAGTAAGTGCGAAAAATCTAAATTACAAAAAGTGTCAGATGGGAGCCGAGAGACTAAACATCTAAAAATGTAACTTCAACTTCAAGCAACTCGGACATTGTCCTCTTTCTCTTTCAACAATTACTACTACGATCAATTTCTTCAACACTCGATACACTTAACTCAAATTTATGATTGAACACGAACTCTACTCTTAACCTCTAAATAATGTTTCTAATCACACATTAACTCCTGCAAGTTATGTTATTCTTTCCCTTTAATAAATTTCTGTTTTAACATTCAAAATGTATATTTTATTATTCTACATTTCTACACTAATCCACACATTTCAACTAACAACCAACCTTCTGATGATAAAAAAAAAACTTCTGATAATAATTCTGCATAATACTTGTAGCAAATTTTCGTTTTAGATGCCGAAGGCTTTCCCCCTTCAAATTTATTCAAAATAGAATTATTTCTGTGCAAATATATATGCTGAACTCAAATCAACAATTAGTTATTGAAGAAACCTACCTTTATTGAACTTAACGTCCATAAAAAAAAATCGAAAAACTTCTCGCTCATTTTGTCTCCTGTAACTCTAACGCAATCATGTAATTAACTGCTGAATGACTTTCGGCGTAGGACAACAAATTTCGGCCTGTTTTCGACCTATTTACTTTCTTTACTGAAATTTCCGCCTTTTTACTTTCTTTAATGAAAGTAATACTCGATTTTTTTCTACTTCTCCTGAGGTCTGTCTGCTGGGGTCTGTTTGTATCTGCTTTTTATATCTGCTTTTTGGATCACAGCAGCTCGTATGGAATTTCACACTTTTATTTGATTCTGGGCTTCTCATTTTTTTTTCTTTTAATCATATCACCCCAAGCAAGGCGATAACGCCACTGATGCGCAGGGGGCTACGTAAGGGTAAAAAGAATGGAAAAGAGAAACCCGGAAACCACATCCTAAACAGGGAACAAGGGATGAGCCTCTTCACCTGTTCAATAGACGTGGGCGGAATGTGAACCGAGCGATAGTTTAGTCTATCTACACCAATTGAAAAAAATTAAAAAAAAGAAAAGAGTGAAAAGATTGGAAAAGAGAAAACCGGAAACGGCATCCTAAACAGGAAACAAGGGATGAGCCTCTTCACCTGGTCAATAGTAAAATTCGCGTATGCTCGCGAAATGGAAATTTAATATTTGATTAATTTATATTTTTCAGCCGGAACACCTGCGCGAACCTGGATGCGCAAAGAGGACTTTTGGTCATTTTCCTTTTTGCCGCTCCATCGCTTTTGCTCGGTATCACCACATATATATGATAGGAATAGGGGTAGATTTTCGTTTTAGGTCCCGAACGCTTTTCCCCCTTCAAATTTATCCAAAATAGCATTATTTCTGTGCAAATATATATGCTGAACTCAAACCAATAATTAGTTATTGAAGAAACCTACCTTTTTGATTTGAAGGTCCATAAAAAAAGAACTCTATCTCGGGTGTAATGAAAGATTCAAAACTAATTCATGATCCCGAAGCTCAGACTCTTTAGACGTTGGCATGAAAGACTAAAAAGCAATAGTTGTTTCCAGTTAAAGCGAAACCGTAGACTGAAAGAAAAATGAATGGATGTAAGTCAAATTTTCTTTTCCTGGTATCGATATCAAATAAGTTTTTTTTGTCGTAAACTGAATTTTGAAGGCTAAATAAGTCCTCTGAGTAAATGGTATCATGGCTGAGACTAAGAACTACAATTATACCAAAAGCAAAAAACTAAAATAAAAGGGCTGAAAAGAATACGGAAATACAGGCAGATAAACAGACACACACAAACATCTTGCCTTTTATATATGTATATATTATCGATTTTCTGCACTATTGTAAGAACTGCAACCTTGAAACTTCTGAATATCGTTTCTTATGTCTTTGTCTATGAGTGTATGGAATTTGATTAAAATCGGACCACTCCTTCTATAACCTGATTTTTTCGATTATCGATATTTATCGGGGGTACCTCGACACAAAACCTAGCTAAGAAAACTTGTAGACGCTCATAGTGCAACTGTGTAAATTTTCAAGAAAATCGATTCAGCCATTTCAGAGTCTATAGGTAACGGACACACACACACACACACACACACAGACAAAGTTTTATTTATTATATAAGTTTAGATAAAGTTTGCGAATCGGGTTAAATTACTAGAAATTTCATGAAATTAAGTTAGGAAGGGGTAACAGATGTGGAAGAAAATACTAAGATTTTATAAAAATAATAATTTTATTAATAAATTCATTCATTTGTGAATAATTTTCTGAAAGTTTCATTAAAATCGTACAAATATTTGACTTTTGAAAGAATTTTGAAATTAATGAGTTTTTCACCGGAATCAAAGGCACCAATATTTCTGGTTCCACGCCGAAACACGCACATGAATAGATATTTAACCAAAATTTCGAATATGCTACATAGGATTAAAAGATATTTTAAAATAATTAAAAAATTAATTTGGTCTTTCGTCTTCATAATAGCAAACATTTTGACGAGAAAATATTTTTTTAAATTAAGTTTGGGGCCATTTTTCATCTGTTTTCAGCGAAAAAGTTGAGTTACATAGCTCCGGCATTGGTCGTATTGTAAGGGGCAGCTGACTGTCTTGGCTGAGGTGGGATTGGGGGAGGGTACCGGGCCCTGTGTTGCCGTTTTTTTTTTTTTACTCCTGCTTTAGTCTTTCTCCCCTCCTCTAAAGTGGAACAACTGCAATGAATTTGTCTTCACCGGGATGGACCGTCGGTGGAATCAGTTTTCCAGCTGTTAGAGGTGATTCGGGCTTGAAGGAGAGGAAGCCTTCAATAAGTGTTTGAATATGCGTTTTATAATGAATTGTGGGTAAATTTTCGTTTTAGGTCCCGGAGGCTTTTCCCCCTTCAAATTTATCTAAAATAGCATTTTTTTCTGTGCAAATGTATATGCTGAACTCAAATCAACAATTAGTTATTGAAGAAACTTACCTTTTTTGATTTGAAGGTCCATAAAAAAAACGAACTATATCTCGCACTTTTTCTCTCCCGTAACTCTCACGAAGTCATGTAATTAACTGCAGAATGACGTACTGTGTAGGACAACAAATTTCGGTCGACTTTTAGTTGATTTACTTCCTCTACTGAAACTTCTGACGATGTACTTCCTGTAATGAAAGTAATAAGCGTAGAAATACAATAGCGCATTACTTTCATTACAGGAAGTACATCGCCGGAAGTTTCAGTAAAGGAAGAAAATCGACCAAAAATCGACCGAAATTTGTTGTCCTACGCCGAAAGAGATTCAGCAGTTAATTACATGACTGCATTAGAATTATGGGAGAGAAAAAGTGCGAGATATAGTTCGTTTTTTTTATGGACTTTCAAATCAAAAAAGGTAGGTTTCTTCAAGAATGAATTGTTGATTTGAGTTCAGCATATACATTTGCATAGAAATAATGCTATTTTGGATAAATTTGAAGCGGGGAAAGGCGTCGGCACCTAAAACGAAAATTTACCAAACTTGTAAGCTGTAGGGAGTTCGGTCTGACACAAGGCCGAATTAAATAAGCATTCTCCAAGCTCCCCATGCGCTACACCAGTTTCTTCTCATGTCTTTCCATTCCCTTTTAGTCTCAGTGACCTCTAACCTGGGGCAAAAAGTGTCTAAAACTATCCATTCCTTTCAGGTCTTTTGAATCGGATTAGGTGTTTATTTCGTGTTTCCTGTTTAGGTTTAGCTTTCGGGTTCCTTTTAACTTCTTTCTTGTGCTTGTAAAGAGGGGCAGAGATTTATCCCTTGTGTGTTTCTGGCTCCTTCTAAAGTATTTCCGTTTTCTTTCACTACGAGTAGCCTCTAACCCGGCCAAAAAGTGCGTCACACAGGCCATTTCTACTCAGTCTATTGAACTGCAGTAGGTGAACAGGTGTAGAGGCTCATCCCTTGTTCCTTGTTTAGGTTGTGGTTTCCGGCTTTCTCTTTTCCAATCTTTTCACTTTCTTTTTTGTGTATTTTTTTTCAATTGGAGTAGATAGACTAAAATATCGCCCGGTTCACATTCCACCCACGTCTATTGAACAGGTGTAAATGCTCATCACTTGTTCCCTGTTTAGGATGTGGTTTCCGGCTTTCTCTTTTCCAATCTTTTCCCTTTTCTTTTTTGTTTGTTTGTTGATTTTTTCAATTGGAGTAGATATACTGAACTATCGCCCGGTTCACACTACACCCACGTCTATTGAACAGGTTAAGAGGCTCATCCCTTGTTCCCTGTTTAGGATGTGGTTTCCGGCTTTCTCTTTTCCAATCTTTCCACTTTTCTTTTTTGTTTATTTTTTTTCAATTGTAGTAGATAGACTGAACTATCGCTCGGTTCACACTCCACCCACGTCTATTGAATAGGTGTAGAGGCTCATCCCTTGTTCCCTGTTTAGGACGTGGTTTCCGGCTTTCTCTTTTCCAATCTATTCACTCTTACGTAGCCCCATCTGCTGCCACATCTGGTCGGGTGCCCCTGCTATTCTCCTCGGGCTTCTCGATAAGGTTCAGAGGAGGGTCTGTAATGTGATAGGTACCGACTTGGCAGACCGCCTGCAGTCTCTCTCCCACCGGCGCGACGTGGCTTCCCTGTGTCTCTTCTATAAATACTTTCATGGCTTCTGCTCCGATGAACTTAGATCACTGGTGCCCCCTAAATACGAATTTGAACGAGATACTAAATTAGCAACTAGATCCCACCCTTTTACAGTGAAACCTATAAAATGCAATCGTAACTTCTACTCCAACAGTTTCTTTCCTCGCATTTCCCGACTGTGGAATTCCCTTCCACACGATTGCTTCCCGACGGCTACAATCTCCAGGAGTTTAAATGTAAGGTCAGTAGACACCTCCTAACACACTAACCTGCTCCTATTCTATCAAACACTCTTCCCATCTGCCCAACCCTCATCCTCGCTATCCTTACTCATCTGTCACCTTCCTCCTGACATTCCCTATGTCTAACCACTCCTTCTCTTGACCTTCCCCTATGTAGCCCCATGCGCAATAGTGGCAGTGGAATGCCTTTCTTGGGGTGAGATGATTAAAAAAAAAAAAGAAAGAAAAAAAAGCCCCCTGCACACCAGTGGCATTACCGTCTTGCTCGGGGTGATATGATTAAAAAAAATTATCAATTGTTTCCTTAGGTCTGAATAGGATTTGGTGTTTACCTCTTGTTTACTGTTTACGTTTAGCTTTCAGGTTCTTTCTCTCGCCTTTCCATTTTTGTTTTCATTCCCAGCAGTCTCTTATGTAGGCAACAAGTGTGTGAAAAAGGCTATTCGTCTCGAGCAGTTTGAACAGGATTAGAAGTTTATTTCTTGTTTAATTTTGGGTTTCCGGTTCCTAACGTCTATCCTTGTCTTTCACTCTCAGTAGCCTCTAACCTGTGCATAAAGTGCGTAAAATTGTCTTGGTCTTTTGAGTAGGAGTAAAGGTTTATCCTTTGTTCCCTGTTTAGGATTGGCTTATCGGTTCCTTTCAACGTCTTTTTGTTTCCTTTCATTCCTAGCAGCCTGCTCATAAATTGTGTAAAACTTTCCATTTCTCCCCGGTCTTTTGAGCGATAGTAAAGGTTTATACCGTGTTTCCTGTTTAGGTTTGGGTTTCCGTTTTATTTTAAAGTCTCTTTCAGCTCTGTACCCCTGCCGCCTGCGCATGCTCAGGCACGTGCGCAGGCACGTTGTTTATTTTATTGATTTGATTATTTATTTCTCTCTTCCACCAATACGAGCTGATAGGTCCATCTCTCAAAATTTTTAAAAGTACGGTGGAGAACCTTGATTTTAATAAACTTATAATTTTGTTTAAGGTAAAACCCAGACAGGTATCAAAGTGCTCAATTAGGCCTTAAAAGTACTATTAGCATAATACCCGTCACAACTGACAGTGTTATTTGTGTGAGAAGGCCTGGTATTTTTTAGACATTGATACAGGGGTTACAGATGACAGACAGAGATAGGGATTCAAAATTTTATGGTGCAGTGTATATTGGCTGGGAACGACAAATCGGGGAGCCGAGTTCGAATTCCAGTTGAATTTCTTCAAATCCCGGTTACTGTTGCGAAAATCTTGGGTTCTGATCATGTCCCTAGTAATTTTAAATGAGGTTGTCATCATTTTGGTGTTCTTTAAATTGTTTAAGAGGAAGACGGATCTGCGGCAGCCAATACTGAATTGAAGAAGAAATGTGCATAGTAAACCATTTATAAACCTCATCAATATTAACATTATTTCATCCACAATGCTAAGGAAAACTCATTCAGAATATACAACCGCAAAAAAGATAACGAGGTTATGAACAAAAATAAACTAGATATCATAAAAACATGTACAAAATACTAACTATTAACTCAGGAACATACATTATCAAAAACAGATGAAAATGTGTATATCCGACCTGCATTAATAGATAGATAGATAGATAGATAGATAGATAGATAGATAGATAGATAGATAGATAGATATTAACGGCCTGAGATAGATAGATAGATAGATAGATAGATAGATAGATAGATAGATAGATAGATATTAACGGCCTGAGATAGATAGATAGATAGATAGATAGATAGATTATATTAACTAAGATAAGATAGATAGATAGATAGATAGATAGATAGATAGATAGATAGATATTAACAGACTTAGATTAGATAGATAGATAGATAGATAGATAGATAGATAGATAGATAGATAGATAGATAGATAGATTATATTAACGGACTAAGATAGATAGATAGATAGATAGATAGATAGATAGATAGATAGATAGATTATATTAACTGACTAAGATAGATAGATAGATAGATAGATAGATAGATAGATAGATAGATATTAACAGATTACATAGATAGATAGATAGATAGATAGATAGATAGATAGATAGATAGATAGATAGATTATATTAACTGACTAAGATAGATAGATAGATAGATAGATAGATAGATAGATAGATAGATAGATATATTATATTAACTGACTAAGATAGATAGATAGATAGATAGATATTAACGGACTGATAGATAGATAGATAGATAGATAGATAGATAGATAGATAGATAGATAGATAGATTATATTAACGGACTAAGATAGATAGATAGATAGATAGATAGATAGATAGATAGATAGATAGATAGATAGATTATATTAACTGACTAAGATAGATAGATAGATAGATAGATAGATAGATAGATAGATAGATATTAACAGACTTAGATAGATAGATAGATAGATAGATAGATAGATAGATAGATAGATTATATTAACGGACTAAGATAGATAGATAGATAGATAGATAGATAGATAGATAGATAGATAGATAGATATTAACAGACTTAGATAGATAGATAGATAGATATTTTCGAAGGAGAGCTTCGATATAGTGCAAGACAGAGTGTGGAACATCTAGTGAGGATGAAACCGATTATTCAGTCTTAATTGTTCTTAGTGAAACAATCTCGTTAACCATTACACCACGTGGAAATGTCCAAATAGATAGACAGATTGGTACATAATGAGCGACTTGAGACTTAGAAAGGGGAATGGGAGACGAATCAAAAGTTATATTTTTAGTATCTGAGATAAATAAACCTGCTATATCATGTTCCCCTCTCCATTCCCGTCTCTGTAAATAAAGCGCAAATTAAATGTAGCCTTTCATGTCTTCTGCTTTGGGCCTCGTCTTGATGACTTCGGCATTCTTTTGAAATCTTCTGACGCTGCAGGTATGTTTTTCTCCCCACAATTATTGTCGTCTGTTTTATTTGCCCTTTGAACTTTCGCTACATTTCTTCTTCTTTGTTATTATTTTTCTTTTTCGTTATTCTTTTTATCTCTTTCTTTATCTTTTATATTTTCTTTCTTTCTTTCTTTCTTTCTTTCTTTCTTTCTTTCTTTCTTTCTTTCACTACTTGCTTCTTTTTCTCTCCCTTGTTGTTTAATTTCTTTGTTCTTTCTTTCTTTTCCTTATTTCTTTTTCTTTCTTTTCTTTTTTCATATTTTCTCTTTTTTCTTTCTTTATTTTCTCTTCATTTTTCATTCTTTCTTTTCTTTCTTTATTCTTTCTTTTCATTTTTCAGTCTTTATCTTCTTTCTTTCTTTATTCTTTCTCTTCATTTTTCATTCTTTATCTTCTTTCTTTCTTTATTCTTTCTCTTCATTTTTCATTCTTTCTCTTCTTTCTTTATTCTTTCTCTTCATTTTTCATTCTTTCTTTATTCTTTCTCTTCATTTTTCATTCTTTATCTTCTTTCTTTCTTTATTCTTTCTCTTCATTTTTCATTCTTTATCTTCTTTCTTTCTTTATTCTTTCTCTTCATTTTTCATTCTTTATCTTCTTTCTTTATTCTTTCTCTTCATTTTTCATTCTTTCTTTATTCTTTCTCTTCATTTTTCATTCTTTATCTTCTTTCTTTCTTTATTCTTTCTCTTCATTTTTCATTCTTTTTTTCTTTCTTTATTCTTTCTTTTCATTTTTCATTCTTTATCTTCTTTCTTTATTCTTTCTTTCTCTTTTTCATTCTTTCTCTTCTTTCTTTATTCTTTCTCTTCATTTTTCATTCTTTATCTTCTTTCTTTATTCTTTCTCTTCATTTTTCATTCTTTCTCTTCTTTCTTTCTTTATTCTTTCTCTTCATTTTTCATTCTTTATCTTCTTTCTTTATTCTTTCTCTTCATTTTTCATTCTTTTTTTTCTTTCTTTATTCTTTCTTTTCATTTTTCATTCTTTATCTTCTTTCTTTATTCTTTCTCTTCATTTTTCATTCTTTCTTTCTTTCTTTATTCTTTCTCTTCATTTTTCATTCTTTATCTTCTTTCTTTCTTTATTCTTTCTCTTCATTTTTCATTCTTTATCTTCTTTCTTTCTTTCTTTATTCTTTCTTTTCATTTTTCATTCTTTATCTTCTTTCTTTCTTTATTCTTTCTCTTCATTTTTCATTCTTTCTCTTCTTTCTTTCTTTATTAAACTTTTAAAATTTACTTTTCTTATTTATTTGTCTATTTAATTTAATACCTCATTTCCTTTTTTCTTTCTTTCTTCATTCATTCTTTTTCTCTTTACTTCCTTCCTTTCTTACTTTTATTTCCGTCTTTCTCTCCTCTTTCCTTCCGATTTTTTCTTCTTTTTTTCCTTCCTTTTTTGTCTATCTTCCTTTTCTTTCAGGTTATATTTCTTATTCTCTTCCTTCGCTTTCTTTCTTCCCTCTTTATATATATATATATATATATATATATATATATATATATAAAAAGTAATATAGAAAGAAAGAAAAATATGCCCATATATATATATATATATATATATATATATATATATATATATATATGGGCATATTTTTCTTTCTTTCTATATTACTTTTCTTCTACATTTTCTTATCCCGTCTTGCTTTACCTTCTTTTTTCTCTCTCTTTTCCTCCCTCTCTCTTTGTCTTCCTCGCTCTCTTATTATTATGTCCTCCTTACTCTCCTTTCCCTGACAAAGTAGCCAGTTTGTCGCCATTATAGGAGCAAAGATGGATGTCGTCCCATTTGCCGCGGGTCCAGTCACTCCTTCTTTCTCCGTTAGTAATTCCAACCTGGCGCCATTTCATCCGCCCATCTTCCTACCACACACCTAATGGTTTCACCCTCGCTCAGTCATGATTTCATCCCCACTTTCCAAAAAAAAAAAAAAAAAAGAACACGCATATACACACACCTTCGAATCATCTGACCCGCCCTACCTGAAGCTCATTTCACGGGTAAGCGCTCCTCAGATCCGAACTATTGCGGGATATTTGCGTGTCGAGGTGAGAGTAATTCAGTGGTGGAAGGCCGTGGATGGTGGAAGGCCGTGGATGGTGGAAGGCCGTGGATGGTATGAATGGAAGGAAGAAAATGAAGGAGAAACTGAAGACAGATATTGAAAGAAGAAATTTGGGAAACATGAAAACTAAAAGAAAGACGGTAAAAAGTAAAAGGAATGGAAGATTAAAGAAAGAAAAAGTAGAAATGAAAAGGAAGAAGGAAGGAAGGAAGGAAAGAAGAAAGGAACGAACGAACGAACGAACGAAAGAAAGAAAAAAGGAAGGAAGGAAAGAAAGAAAAAGGAGAAAAAAAAGGAAGGAAGAAAGAAGGAAATTTATGCAGGTATGAGAAAGTACGGAGAAAAAAGGAAGGAAATGAAAAGCTAAGAGAAAAGAAAACGAAAACGTAAGACACTGATTAAAGTTAAAAGGAAGGAAGGAAGGAAGGAAGGAAGGAAGGAAGGAAGGAAGGAAGGAGAGAAAGAAATGATGAAAAGCAAATAAGGAAGGAAGGATTGAGAGAAAGAAATGATAAAAAGCAAAGAAGGAAGGTAGGAAGGAAGGAAGGAAGGAAGGAAGGAAGGAAGGAAGGAAGGAAGGAAATGATGAAAAGCATAGGAAGGAAGGAGGGAAGGAAGGAAGGAAGGAGGGAAGGAAGGAAGGAAGGATTGAGAGAAAGAAATGATAAAAAGCAAGGAAGGAAGGAAGGAAGGAAGGAAGGATTGAGAGAAAAAATAATGAAAAGCAAATAAGGAAGTAAGGAAGGATTGAAAAAGAAAACGTAAGACACTGATTAAAGTTAAAAGGAAGGAAGGAAGGAAGGAAGGAATGAGAGAAAGAAATGATAAAAAGCAAGGAAGGAAGGAAGGAAGGAATGAGAGAAAGAAATGATAAAAAGCAAAGAAGGAAGGAAGGAAGGAAGGAATGAGAGAAAGAAATGATAAAAAGCAAAGAAGGAAGGAAGGAAGGAAGGAAGGAATGAGAGAAAGAAATGATAAAAAGCAAAGAAGGAAGGAAGGAAGGATTGAGAGAAAGAAATGATAAAAAGCAAAGAAGGAAGGAAGGAAGGAAGGAATGAGAGAAAGAAATGATAAAAAGCAAAGAAGGAAGGAAGGAAGGAAGGAAGGAAGGAAGGAAGGAAGGAAGGAAGGAAGGAAGGAAATGATTGAGAGAAAGAAATGATGAAAAGCAAATAAGGAAGGAAGGAAGGAGGGAAGGAAGGAAGGAAGGAAGGAAGGAAGGAATGAAGGAAACAAGGACGGAAGAAATATGGAAGGAAAATTAAAATAAAAGAAAACAGTGAATTTAATATCAGAGAAATAAACAAAGGAGAATGCGAGAAAAAGATAGTGAATGGAAGGAAGGAAGGAAGGAAGGAAGGAAGGAAGGATTGAGAGAAAGAAATGATAAAAAGCAAAGAAGGAAGAAAGGAAGGAAGGATTGAGAGAAAGAAATGATAAAAAGCAAAGAAGGAAGGAAGGAAGGAAGGAAGGAAGGAAGGAAGGAAGGAAGGAAGGGTAAAATAAAGAAAAAGAGTGAATTTAATATTAGAGAAATGAATAAAGAAGAATGCAAGAAAAATATAGTGAAAAGAAAGAAGGAAGGAAGGGAAAAGAAACGGTAAGAAAGATTGCGAAAAGAAAGAAGATATGAGAGGAAGGAAGTCAAATAGTAAGAAACTGAATGAATTTAAAATAAGATAAGGAAGAAGATAATACAGGTGGGCAAAATAAAAATACGAAATGAATAAGGGCAAGACATATATATATATATATATATATATATATATATATATATATATATATATATATATATATTTGGAGAAGATAAAAAGAAAACAAATACCTGTTTCCTGTACATGTCAGAGCTGCAACAGCTTGCACAACACCTCGCTTTATGTATCATCCCCTTTGCTCTCCTCCAAATTAATACTATCGATTCGTGAATAAAAGATTTTTTGAAATAAGCGCCTGGCTTAGAAGTTTTTTTTTTTTTAAATCTCGCCCATGCTGTTAATCTCACTGTTCTTGAAAGGCTCCAAAGTAGAATCTGTGATGAAGATAGGTCCCAACCTGGCAGCTCGACTCCAGCCACCGGTGAGATGTGGCTTCCCTCATTCCAGTTGAATTCGTTGCATTCACTTGCGCGCAATTACCCTTAGCAAAGGTATTAATCCGTATCTTCTCTCCAGCTATGGGTTAAATAGCAGGACAGACTGGGTTCTGTAGCCTTGGTTGGCAACCAGTCTCCCGTCGAAAGTAATGGCGACATACTGCTGTAAAACCATCTACCCAATCAGTCATGTTTCTTTCGAGACATGATCGCCCAAGCGTGTATCACGTATGACAGTTAGCTGATTGAGTGTACCTAGTCTTTTCTATCACTGTAACGCCCCCCCCCCCCCTGCGTCCCAGTGGCGGTCCCGCCTTGCTTGGGGTGAAATGATTAAAAAATAAAACATAACGTAAGGTAATAATTATTTTATAAAATACAAAAATGTGGCACAAGGTCAAGGGGGCGATTAATAACGCTAGATTTATTTTCTCTTATAAGTAAACTTAGGTAGCACCTGTTACTGACCTATGGTGAAGAAGTATTACAACAAAAATGACGTATTGTTTTAATCTCCTCCTAATACTGTTGCCACATCAGGTCAGGCGCCCCTGTTGTTCATCTCAGTGTTCTCGACAGGCTCCAAAGTAGAATCTGTAATGTAATTGGTCCCGACCTGGTAACTCGACTCCAGCCACTTTCTCACCGGCGGGATGTGGCTTCCCTCTGTTCTACAAATATTTTCATGGCTTCTGCTCCAACGAGCTTAGGTCACCGGGGCCCCTCAACTAGACTGGCAACAAGGTCCCACCCTTTTACAGCTAAATCAGCCAAATGCAGGTGACAATTCTATACCATCAGCCTCTTTTCTCGCATTTTCCGCTTGTGGAACTCCCTTCCCTATACTCGCTTTCCTGACGGCTACAACCTCCAGGAATTTTAATGCAAAATCAGTTTCCATCTCTTATCCATTTCACTATAGTTCTTTCTACATCACGCAGTGTATCTTGTTTTTTTCCCTTCTCTCTACCTTCGCAACTGTCTTCACTCCTTTGTTCACATGCTTCTCTTGCCCTTTCTCTGACACCCGCTGTTCGTCTTTCTCTTCGCTCTTCTCCTGCCTAAACTTTTACTCTATGTAGCCCCTGTGCATCAGTGGCGGTACCGCCTTACTTAGGGTGAAACGATTAAAAAAAATACTTTATTGAATCAATAATGGTTAATTTACTACGTTAAAACTGAATAATTTCTTTTCAATTTAAAAAAAATTCAATAGGAGGAGATAAGCGCTTCTATTGCCCGGTCCTTACTCCTACAACTTCCATTGAACTGGAGTAGTGGCTCATCACTTCTTTCCTGTATAGAAAGGTGTTCTCGGTTTCTTTCCTCAGGTCTTGATAGTAATGTTGTAACAAGTTTTTTGTGATGTGTGTGGATGGTGGTAACGGCTCTCCATACTGAGGACACCGGGTTGGCGGTATTCTGGTTGCTGCTTCCAACTAGTAATTAGGACCCGAAATCTTGCGTAGCGCCCTGAGAGGCAACCCTGTGGCCACATTATGTTGCAGTCTGCCTCAGTTCCCTTCCCACAAATCTTGTATTTTACGACCGACTGCTACTCCGCCTTTCGGCCTCTCCTTACCAAAATAATTCTAAATCATGACATCACATAATCAAATATTTAAAAATAAACCAGCTAAACAAAACAAAAAAAACAAAACACTTAAACCCCTCAACCTCACTTTCTCTAACGTCAGTAGTATCCGTACCAACTTTTGCAGTGTGGAATCGTTCCTCTAGGAATGATCCCGTGACATCTTAGCTCTATGCAGACTAACCACATCCCTACAATTTCCTTCTCTGATGACGCAATTTCTGGATACTTTCATCTCTTTAGGGAGGACTACAACGTCCGTATGCATGGCCTGGGTGTTTATATCAGCAAACATCACGCTCTTGCTAGGGAGATCTCTCTTGAATCTCCAGTCCACTCTTCCACTTTTTTCCGTCTGTTTCTCTAAACTCAGTAAGCTATTTTTCTTTCTCTGCCACTCCACTTCCTCTTCTGACTGCTGCATTCTAGATAGTATTTCAGACAATATAAACAAGGCTATATACTTTCACCCATTTGCTAAAGTATTTTTCTTCTTTGACTTCAATGTCCATCATTCTAAGTGACTGGAAAACTCTGTCACTTATCTTACTGGAGTCAAAACGTTGAACGTCTCAACTGCTTAGTCTCTCACTAAGTGGTTGATTTCCCCACGTGTTTCCCTAGTAACCACAATGGACACAATTCGCTTCTAGGTCTCTACCTTACTTCTATCCCTGACTCTTGCCATGTTATGCAGCTCTGCTATCTCTGCAATTTTGATTATGCTGTGGTATCAGTTAATGCTTCTATCTACTCTTCATCCATCCAGTAACCTCCTATCAGTTGAAATATCTGACTGCTATCAACGAGCGAACTGGAACCCGTTACGTGATTTCGTTTGCGATGTCCCTTGGAACAGTGTTTTTAGTCTCCCTGTTCAAGACTGCGCCTCTGAAGTCTCCTTCTATGTGAAAGCTAGTGCTGATGCTTTCACCCCAGTCAGAACATTTAAGTATATCATTTATCTCCTTAGTTCTCTCCTGTTTCCTCGGCTACCATCAGAATTCATTTCTTATTTTATTTATTTATTTTTATTTTATATAATCATCTCACTCCAAGCAAGGCAGTACTGCCACTGGTGCACAAGGGGTTACGTAATAGGAAAGTGAACAGAGAGGACAACAGGTAACAGTAGGTGTCAGAGAAAGGGTAAGATAAGAATGGGAATGTTGTTGTGAAGAGAGCTGCGTGAGAGAAAAATGTGAACTGAGAAGACAGATGGGAGTCAAAGAGATAAAAGATGACAGTTGACGTTTCATTTAAATTCTTGGAAACTGTAGCTATCTGGGAAGAATACAGAAGGGAGTTCCACAGGCAGGAATTGCAAGAAAAGAAGCTGAGGGAGTAGAAGTCGTGGTTTTCACAGTGAAACGTTGGACCTTGTTGCTAGTCTAGTAGCTCAAGTAAATTCGCCCAGGGGGAGCACTAAGGAGTTATGCTCATCGGAGCAGAATCTGTGAAAGTATTTGTACAAGAGACAGAGGGAAGCCACATCACATCGGTGAGAGAGACTGGAGTTGAGCCGATAGGTCAGGATAGACCACAATGCAGATTCTCTTTTGGGTTTTGTCAAGAACCCCAAGATGAACAACAGGGGTGCCCAACCAGATACGCCTGCAGTATTCAATGCATGGACGGATCGTAGATTTGTATATATGCATGATGGACTCAGACGAAAAAAAAAACTTCTTGGCCCAACAAAGGGACCTGACTTTATTAGCAATAGATTAAGCTATTAATTTAATGAAATCATTCCACTTCAAATCAGCTGAGAGAATGAGGCGCAGTATATTGCTTTCAGGGAGACTAGCGTGATCCATGCTGATAGCGGATATGAAAAATTGTCTATGGTGGTTAAATGATAGCAGCTTCACTTTGGAAGCATCAAAATTTACAAGCCATTTCTTCCGGCTTTACAAGTCTGATCACAATAAGCTTTTCTTTGTCTGTGCTCGTAATAAATGTAAGAGTGTTCTAAATGATGTTAAGCTGTTGTTTGCTGATAGAATGAAGCAGCATAAAGCCTCTCGCAAGTTTGGGTTCAAAGATTACTGGCGGCTCTTCAAGAATGTGCTGAACAACATCAAACCCTCGATCGCTCCTCTATTCAATCAATTCAAAGTCCTCACATCCAGAGTAGATAAGTTCGAGTGATTTGCTCGCAAATTCTCGTCCAACCCTAGACTTGAATCGTCGGAAACACCCACACCCAGTTCCCAACCTAGAACTTAGTAATATATATATATATATATATATATATATAAAAGCAGACAGATCTATTTTGCTGTATTACAGCACATCAGTATGCAGTACGGCTTAGACTCTAGTCGCTTCCTAACCCAGGATTGAAAGACCGAATCGGCGTCAGTCGGCGATTCTACCCCTAGGCCACGAGCGTCCAGTAGAAGAAGGCAGGCTTTTTAACGCGTATAAACACGCCCAATAGCTAGAGTGCTCCAATTCATTATCGAATTTGCGGTGCGTAAATGCCGAAGTAGCTACTGTTTACAAAGTCCCCCACTCTTCCAGAGTGCTCAATCAGAGTGTGAGAGCGTAAATACTATATATATATATATATATATATATTGGTTGATTGTTCAATTCCTTAAGTTTTGGTCTTAATAAAATTAGACCAGTGCACATTTGTATTAAAAAGTGTTCAATACAATTATATTGTACAGCTTTTGAATATTTTCCATTTGTAAACGAGTTATTACGCGACATAGGTTTCTACCATGAGTGGTGTCTTCAAGCGATTTGCAATAACTGATTTTACCGTTTGGTAACTCGTTTACAAATGGAATATATATATATATATATATATATATATATATATATATATATATATATATATATAATCATTTCACCCCGAGCAAAGGCAGAAATGCCACTGATGAGCTGGGGGCTACATAACTGTTAAAAGATTAATTAGAAAAGAGTGAGGAGTACAAACTAGTTAGAAAAGACCAATAAAAAGCTGAGAATGCAGGTGCTATGACAGATACATAGGTGGAGAGAAAGGGAAGGTTATACGGGGGTGGGGAGAGAGCTAGAGTCCAGTGGTTTAAATTTCTGGAGGTTGTAGACGTCAGGAAAGCAAGAATATGGGAGCGAGTTCCACAGGCGGGAAGTGTGAGAGAAGAAGCTGCAGGAGTAGAATTGTCGTCTCCATTTGGCTAAGCTAACTGTGAATGGGTGGGACCCAGTTGCCAATCTGGTTGCACGAGTAAATACCTGTTGAGGAGGCACCAGTGACTTAAGTTCGTCCGAGCAGAATCCATGATATATATATATATATATATATATATATATAGAGAGAGAGAGAGAGAGAGAGAGAACTCAGAGGTAGAATCGATGACTAATGTCATTTCGGTCGGGTTTCAATCCTGGCTAGAATCAATCGGATGTCTATCCGTACTGATGAGCTGTGATACAGTGAAACAGATCTATCTGCGGATGACTATATATATATATATATATAAAACCTAATCTTTGGTCTCTAACATAATTTACAAGCTTATGAGCCCTGAGCTAGATCCAGTTATCTTCAAGCTCTTTAACCATTGTTTCACTTCTTCCCGCTTTCTGGCTTGTTAGAAGTCCTCTGACCCCTCTACTTATTGCCCTATTAGCCTCTTGCCACTTTTTGGATGGTATTCGAGGCTTTTTGGATGGTATTCGAGGCTTTTTGGATGGTATTCGTACTGAAATAGTTAGGCATCTCACATTTCATAAACTTCTCTCTGACAAACAATATGACTTCCGTTTCCGCAGGTCTAGTGCTGATGTGCTAAAGACCATCACTAAATATATAATAACAGGCTCTTGACAAGAACGGCGAAGCTCGAGATATTGCTCCTGATATCTCGAAAGCATTTTACAGGGTTTGGCATGCTGGCCTTCTGTGCAAGCTCTAGAGCTACGGTATTTCTAAACGATTGTCTGATTTAATCCAATCGTTCCTATCAAATCGTGAAATGAAGGTTGTTTGGAATTAGGTTGCAACCCTCAGAATGTATAACGCTAGTCTCTTAGAGAGCGACGCTCTGCGCCACCTTAGGTTGCTACCCTCTTAGAGATCGACGCATTCGCTACCTTAGGTTGCTATTGTTTTCTGCGGTAGACTTTGATTGAATTGTGCAGAAAATAGCTCATAAATGTTAATGTCTCTAAAACGAAGCTGCTCTATTTTAACCACCACTGAGAAACATTTTTGCCTACTATCAGAATGGATAACGGTAATCTCCTAAAGAGTAACGCACTGTGCCTCCTTGGTCTTACCCTCTCAAATGACCTCAAATTGAAGGACTACATTGAATCCATAGCTGAATCTATTGTTAGGAAGGTTGGTTCACTGTGTTGGGCCAGGAGGATTTCTCGTCAGAATCCATCTTACACGTTTATAAATCTACCGTTCGTCCGTGCATTGAATACTGTTGCCATATCCGGTTAGGGGCTCCTGCTATTTATCTTGAGGTTCTCGACAAAATCTAAAGAAGGATCTGCAATATAATTGATCCTGACCTGGCAGCTCACCTTCAGTCACTTTCTCACCGACGTGATGAGACTTCACTTTATTTTTTTTTTTTTTTTTACAAATATTGTCATGGCAACAGATCTGATAAGGTTTTTTTTTCTTGGAATCTCGACCACATGTATTTACTCATGCTAATAGGTTAGCATTAAGGTCCTACCCTTTTACCGTCGAACAAGTTATATGTAACCCTCTCGTCTACTCTAATAGTTTCTTTTATCGCACTTCTCGGTTGTGGAACTCACTCCCATTTGCTCGCTTCCCTACAATCTCCAAATTTTCAAATGCAACGACAATTGTGATCTTTTATTTACATGATTACCATTACATTATATATTATAATATTATAATTAATATTATAGATAGATCTATCTATCGCCCGGTTCACACTCCACCCATGTCTATTGAACAGGTTAAGAGGCTCATCCCTTGTTCCCTGTTTAGGATGTGGTTTCCGGCTTTCTCTTTTCCAATCTTCTCACTTTGTTTTTTTTTTCAATTGGAGTAGATAGATCTATCTATCGCCCGGTTCACACTCCACCCATGTCTATTGAACAGGTTAAGAGGCTCATCCCTTGTTCCCTGTTTATGATGTGGTTTCCGGCTTTCTCTTTTCCAATCTTCTCACTTTGTTTTTATTTTTCAATTGGAGTAGATAGATCTATCTATCGCCCGGTTCACACTCCACCCATGTCTAGTGAACAGGTGAAGAGGCTCATCCCTTGTTCCCTGTTTAGGATGTGGTTTCTGGCTTTATCTTTTACAATCTTTTCACTATTACGTAGCCCCCTGCACATCAGTGGCGTTACCGACTTCCTAGGGGTGATACGATTAAAAATTAAAAAAAAAAAATACCATTAATAATACTATAATTATTAATATTATAATATTAATAAGATTAATATTAATAATATTAATATAAATTAATATTAATTAATTTATATTAATTAATATTATTATAAATTAATATTAATTAATATTAATATTAATTAATAAATATTAAGAATATATTTTATATTCTTAGTAAATAAGAATAATTACTCTTGTTTTGTTTTCGACATCTCCTGTGTCATTTTTACCCCCTCACTGTAACCCCCTGCACCCCCCCACCATGCACAAGTGGCATTTCTGCCTTGCCTGGGGTGAAATGATTATAAAACATATATATACCACAGTATTACTTACACGAAATGACCACATTCTTCTGTGATGTTATGGTGCCTTATCTACTTTGGAATGAACTCTTCCTCCTTCATAATTACTAACCTGCGAAACATCCCAAAGGAGGCAGTCGAGACGCAGTGTAACTTGACAGTTCGGACGGATAACTTCATCTACTGATTACTAACACTCTTATTTTGTATATATGTTCTGTTATTCGAGTACATTAGTTCAACCTATTTTCTTATTTTAATATCTTTCTTCCTGGCCCTAACAGGCCACAACAATTAGTATAGTATATTTTAGAATAGTAAATTTTAGTATAATATTGGTATAGTGAATTTTAGTAATGTAAATTTTAGTATAATATATCTGTTATAATGCCCTATCTACATTGTAATGAACCCTTTCTCCTACTAACATGCGAGACATCTTAAAGGAGGCAGTCGAGACGCAGTGTAACTTAACAGTTTGAACGGACATTTTGTTTTTTAATCATCTCACCCCAAGCAAGGCATTCCACTGCCACTATTGCGCATGGGGCTACATAGGGGAAGGTAAAGAGAAGGAGTGGTTAGACATAGGGAATGTCAGGAGGAAGGTGACAGATGAGTAAGGATACCAAGGATGAGGGTTGGGCAGATGGGAACAGTGTTTTTTTTTTAATCATCTCACCCCAAGCAAGGCATTCCACTGCCACTATTGCGCATGGGGCTACATAGGGGAAGGTAAAGAGAAGGAGTGGTTAGACATAGGGAATGTCAGGAGGAATGAATGTTAGACATAGGGAATGTCAGGAGGAATGGGAGCAGGTTAGTGTGTTAGGAGGTGTCTATTGACACTTCTCTCTGCTGATTAATAACTCTCTTATTTTGTATATATGTTCCACTACACTAGTTCAACATACCTCTTTCTTTTCGTATCTTTCTTCCTGGCCCCTAACTAGGCTACAACACTTAGCATTATTACTACAACCACCATAATGCCGCGAAGTCTCTATGAAATCCTAACTAGTTCCCATGTGAACATTTTTTTTTTAAAGTTGGGGATAAAAATAACAACATTAAAAATAAAGTACTCCCCGTCGAACAATCACCATGAAAATATTTCTAGAAAATGCAAAGAGAAGCTACTTCGCGATGAGAGTAAAGCGACTAAAGCCGATATTCCAGGTCACGATGAATAATATTGCAGATTCTTTTTTGTATTTTATCAAAGATCTCTAACTATGTTAATGGACGATGTGTCAGTCAGTTAAGTGCCATACGTGAAACACGCTTGGGCGATCATGTCTCGAAAGAGACATGAATGACTGGGCAGAACATTATCCCCTCGTGGGTTGCCATTGCTTTCTGCGGTAGACTGGCTGCTAGTCAAGGCTATAGAACCCAATCTGTCCTGTTATTTAACCCATAACTGGAAGGAAGAAACGGATTAATACCTTTCCCAAGGGTATTTGCGCATAAGTGAATGCAATGAATTCAACTGGAATTCGAACTCGGTTCCCCGATTTCTCGTTCCGAGCCGATAGCCACTGCACCACAACGCACATCAGCAGGCATATTCAAACCAAAAACGAATGGTAGACTCGTAAATATGTTAGATAGATTCTATGTTATTTACTAATTGTTTTAATCCTTAAAAAAATCTTTGTTATTTATTTATTCATTTTTTTTTTTGACAGGTGGGTGTACCAGAGATTAGTATAAAAAGATTTAAGTACCTTTATGTGGAAATTCTTGCAAAAACAAACAATATTCTGATTGTAATTAAATTTTAAGATTTATTCGTTAATGAATAAAATCATTTTAAATTTTTTCTTTTTCAAAAAATCCCGGTAAAAAAAAAACATTTGTTTAACATATGTTACCCCAACTTATTTAATTCTATAAAATTTCGATAAATTATTTTTAGTAAAACTTAGTGTTTATCATTCAGCCATGGCAATGTTTGAATATATTTTTAAGTCCGACATTGAGTGAATCTAGGTATATTTCAAGCTTCACCACTAATTCAGTTCTCAACCAAATTTCAAACAGTTTACAGAGTTAGATAGGACATCTCCTTAGCTTCTTCTTCTATGTGCCCTGCCCCTTCAGGACGTAGGTGATCAAGGCTTTCCACGTTTCCCTATCTCTGGTGGCTTCTCCTGTTACACCATGCAATCTCGTTCTGTCATCCACTTAATTAGGTCCTTCAAATATGTTATCCGTTGCTTTCCCCTGTCTATTTTCCCTCTATCTGGCCTGTTAGTATCAGATTCTCCAGGCCCTCTTTCCTCATTGCGTGTCCCAGGAACTTCAGCTGTCTCTTCCTGATGCTCAGTATTAATTTCCTTTTTGTTTCCATCATTTCCAAGACCTCATCATTGCTCACATGCTCGATCCATGATATTCGCAGCATCCTTTTTTAGAACCACATTTCAGTTGCTTCAAGTTTTCCTTCATCTTTGATTATATTATCCAGCATTCACTGCCATATTGAAGGACGGACATCACGTAGCATTCCGGTACTTTCTTCCTAGTTTCTAGCGAAATTGTCCTGTTTCTTAATACTTTACTCAACTTCTGGTATACTTCCTTCGCCATGCCAAATCTCCTTCGGATCTCTGTGTCGCACTTTCCGTCTTCTGTTATAAAAATTTTGAATTTTTGTTCAGTAGAAAAAATCAATAAAGCTTTTTTTATATATATTTTTGAATGCAGTTTTAAATTTATTTTAAATTAATAGCAATGCATGAAAAAATCATAGATTACATGGAAAAAAGCGCGCATGAAAAGTAATATTAAGATTTATAAAACCTGGAAGAGAACAGGACAAGATATTAAATCTGGAAAAGTAAAGAACAAGATATTCTAGTGAAGTAAAAAATACAAAAGTTTCTTCTGAAAATATTAGGCCACCCCAGTTTTTTCAAAGAAACAATGTATTTCATACTATTTTTAGCATTTATTGCCAAGTGGATAATTCTAAATGAAAATAGAATGGTTCTTTTGTTATTATTCAGTTAAGTGCCATACGTGATACACGCTTGGGCGATCATGTCTCAAAAGAGACATGACTGACTGGGCAGAAGATTATCCCGAAGTAGGTTGCCATTAGCTTTCTACGGTAGACTCGTTGCCGACCAAGGCTATAGAACCCAATCTGTCCTGTTATTTAACCCATAACTGGAAGGACTAGACGGATTAGTACCTTTCCCAAGGGTGTATGGAAGTGAATGCAATGAATTCAACTGGAATTCGAACTCGGTTTCCCGATTTCTCGTTCCGAGCCGATATCCACTGCATCACAACGCACATCCGTTATTATTATAGCAAAGATGAACTCGTCCGAATCAACCTAAATTTTCTTCATTCTTTCATTGATGAAACTGCAATATAGGTAATTATTAAATATTTATAAATTCATTTGATGCACATGTTATTGTGCAGTATTAACAAAAGAACCATTTTATTTTCATTTACAATTATTCACTTGGCAAGAAATAATAAAAATTCGTATGAAATACATCATTTTTTTAAAACACTGGGGTGGCCTAATAATTATGGCCGGTAATATATATATATATATATATATATATATTTAGTATATCGAGGCAGCAAGTAATTTTCCAGACATATGCTATTAAATATAAGAGACAATGAATGTCTATTATGTTTAATCATGAGCCGTTCTAAACGTCGTATTTTTGCTTTAATTTCGGTTGAAAATAAAGACAAAAATTCTCCAACATTTGGATAATTATTTATTGGTTTTCTTCTAAGCTTTCGGCTCACATGAGCCATCTTCAGAGAGGTAGTTTGAACTGAAATATTATAAAATCCACCATCACCGACGATTTTATTTTGTGTTGACATAAAACTCCGCTTGGCAACGGCAATAGTTACCAAAAATAATAAACGCAGTTCTTAAGTTTGCGATGCGGTTTTATGACGTCACACCGCGGGATAGCGCGAAATGACAACAAAACCATGTAGTCAAATGCAATGTAATATGTTATTTCCTGTTTTAAAGTTGATTTTATTGAGTGTTGGTTGTTTTGATTTGATGTACATGGCCTCCAATATCTGCAGGTTCCTCTTACTGTGTGTATGAGTAAGGATCACCGTATTGTTGACCAAAATCTGTCTGATATTACCTACATGTTTATGTTTTTCAGAGAAATGTTGTTTAATAGTACTCTGATCAGAAAGATGACATGTAAGTCTACGGGAGAGCGTGGTTGTGGTAAAACCAATATATGTACTAGGTTTTTGAGTAGTATCAGAGATGCAATCTCTGAATGGGCATGTAAATTGGTACACTACATTGGTTTTTTGTAAAGAATTTAGTTTAGTGCCTGTTGGGTTATTATAGACTATGAGGTCAATTGTTTTAAACTTTTTATAATATATAATGAGTTTAATTTGATTATTACTTTCGACTGGTTTAACATTTCTACGTATTATGTTTTTGAGAGTTTTTTCATCTTGTTTATAATTATTATGTATTTGGTTGCAATAGTATAAGTTAATAGTGTTATGTTTATTTTGATGTAAACCATTATTATTAATATTATCATTATTGTTAGAGCTATTGTTAAGTTTGTTGAGATACATTTTAATTTGTTGATCAATAACGGAGTTAGGAAATCCATTATTGACTAGTGTTTGTTTAATGTTGTGTAATTCTTTATAAAATATAGATTTCGAAGAAGATATCATTTGTGTGCGTTGAAGTAAGTTTTTTATAACAGCTAACTTATATCGTTGGGGACATTCACTATTATAATTAAGAAGACACGAATTAATGCTAGTTGGTTTCCTATATAGAGAAGTAGTAAATTTATGTGTGCTAGAATCAATGAATACATCAAGGAATGGGAGTTTGTTATTAATATTAAGTTCTAATGTAAATTTCAGGACGGAGTGACTTTCAAATTTGTTTTTAAGATATTTAATTTGATCGATATTCTTAGCTAAAACAAAGATGTCATCTATATATCTTACATATATAGAGGGTTTATTGATGTCATTAATTATTTTATTTTCTAGATTTGCCATATAATAATTAGAAAAGAGGGGACCTAAAGGAGATCCCATCGCAATACCATCTATTTGTGTATAAATATTGCCTAAGGGATCGTGAAAGGGTACTTGTGTGGTGCATGCTAATAATAGTTTTTTTAATATAGTGGGTTTAATATTGATTGATGGGAGAGTAGCATGGTTGTATACATCACGGATAATGATGTCAATTGTTTCCTGGACGGGAACATTTGTGAATAAGTTTTGAACATCCAAAGATGCAATCATTTGATTATTAGGTTTTACGGAATGGAGAATCTGTAAAAATTCGTCCGTGGAGTTAATGCTATATTTACTAGGAAGATAGGGAGTAATTAGTTTGTTAAGTGTTTTGGAAAGGTTGTATATTGGTGTGGGTATTTGAGAAATGATAGGTCGGAGGGGATGATCTTTTTTATGGATTTTTACATTTCCATAAAGGTAGCCGGGCTGATAATCACCTATAATCTTTTGAAGTTTATAGGATCCTATTTCAGCATTGTTTGCAGTAATGAGTTTATTAATATGTTTTTTAAGTTGGGTTGTGGTATTACAAGTTAATTTTTTAAATTTGTTGTGATCGTCGAGAATGGCCTGTAATTTGGAGTAATATTCCTGTTTGTTTAAAATAACAAAAGTATTGGTTTTATCGGCACGTCGGATAACAATATTTTTGTTATTTTTTAGATGTGTGGCTGCTTTTATGAGAGGCATATTTATAATATCATTAGGATTTTTATGGTAACGGTGTTTGATTGATTCAGCTTTGAGTAATTCTTTTAAGCCTACCTGTGTAGTAATATGGTTGTCCTGTTCGAGTTGAAGTATTTGTTGGTATAAAGCTTCAATTTCCATTTGTTTAAACATTGAATTAGGTTTCCGTGCGACATGAAAATTTGGTCCGAGATTAAGGAATTCTATTTCATCTGGAGTAAGTTGGTAATCCGATAGGTTAATGAAGTTGTCATTGATGTTTGGTAAGAGTATTTTTCCTTTATATAATTTGTTTAGCTTTTTTTGGATGACTTGTTTATGGGATTCATGTTCCTTTTGTGTTGTATTGTATAATAAATCCAATATTTCCTTGAATTTTTCACTTGTGGTAGAAGACTGTAAAATTTCTTTGATGTGTACAATTTCAGTGTTGATTTCTTGTAATTCCTGTTTGGCTGTGTGCATTTGACGTTTTATGAGGTTCCATTGCAATTTCTTAGCGGTGGGATCATTTAATGCTGCGGCATCATGTAACTTAAATTTAGTATATCGAGGCAGCAAGTAATTTTCCAGACATATGCTATTAAATATAAGAGACAATGAATGTCTATTATGTTTAATCATGAGCCGTTCTAAACGTCGTATTTTTGCTTTAATTTCGGTTGAAAATAAAGACAAAAATTCTCCAACATTTGGATAATTATTTATTGGTTTTCTTCTAAGCTTTCGGCTCACATGAGCCATCTTCAGAGAGGTAGTTTGAACTGAAATATTATAAAATCCACCATCACCGACGATTTTATTTTGTGTTGACATAAAACTCCGCTTGGCAACGGCAATAGTTACCAAAAATAATAAACGCAGTTCTTAAGTTTGCGATGCGGTTTTATGACGTCACACCGCGGGATAGCGCGAAATGACAACAAAACCATCTAGTCAAATGCAATGTAATATGTTATTTCCTGTTTTAAAGTTGATTTTATTGAGTGTTGGTTGTTTTGATTTGATGTACATGGCCTCCAATATCTGCAGGTTCCTCTTACTGTGTGTATGAGTAAGGATCACCGTATTGTTGACCAAAATCTGTCTGATATTACCTACATGTTTATGTTTTTCAGAGAAATGTTGTTTAATAGTACTCTGATCAGAAAGATGACATGTAAGTCTACGGGAGAGCGTGGTTGTGGTAAAACCAATATATGTACTAGGTTTTTGAGTAGTATCAGAGATGCAATCTCTGAATGGGCATGTAAATTGGTACACTACATTGGTTTTTTGTAAAGAATTTAGTTTAGTGCCTGTTGGGTTATTATAGACTATGAGGTCAATTGTTTTAAACTTTTTATAATATATAATGAGTTTAATTTGATTATTACTTTCGACTGGTTTAACATTTCTACGTATTATGTTTTTGAGAGTTTTTTCATCTTGTTTATAATTATTATGTATTTGGTTGCAATAGTATAAGTTAATAGTGTTATGTTTATTTTGATGTAAACCATTATTATTAATATTATCATTATTGTTAGAGCTATTGTTAAGTTTGTTGAGATACATTTTAATTTGTTGATCAATAACGGAGTTAGGAAATCCATTATTGACTAGTGTTTGCTTAATGTTGTGTAATTCTTTATAAAATATAGATTTCGAAGAAGATATCATTTGTGTGCGTTGAAGTAAGTTTTTTATAACAGCTAACTTATATCGTTGGGGACATTCACTATTATAATTAAGAAGACACGAATTAATGCTAGTTGGTTTCCTATATAGAGAAGTAGTAAATTTATGTGTGCTAGAATCAATGAATACATCAAGGAATGGGAGTTTGTTATTAATATTAAGTTCTAATGTAAATTTCAGGACGGAGTGACTTTCAAATTTGTTTTTAAGATATTTAATTTGATCGATATTCTTAGCTAAAACAAAGATGTCATCTATATATCTTACATATATAGAGGGTTTATTGATGTCATTAATTATTTTATTTTCTAGATTTGCCATATAATAATTAGAAAAGAGGGGACCTAAAGGAGATCCCATCGCAATACCATCTATTTGTGTATAAATATTGCCTAAGGGATCGTGAAAGGGTACTTGTGTGGTGCATGCTAATAATAGTTTTTTTTAATATAGTGGGTTTAATATTGATTGATGGGAGAGTAGCATGGTTGTATACATCACGGATAATGATGTCAATTGTTTCCTGGACGGGAACATTTGTGAATAAGTTTTGAACATCCAAAGATGCAATCATTTGATTATTAGGTTTTACGGAATGGAGAATCTGTAAAAATTCGTCCGTGGAGTTAATGCTATATTTACTAGGAAGATAGGGAGTAATTAGTTTGTTAAGTGTTTTGGAAAGGTTGTATATTGGTGTGGGTATTTGAGAAATGATAGGTCGGAGGGGATGATCTTTTTTATGGATTTTTACATTTCCATAAAGGTAGCCGGGCTGATAATCAACACTCAATAAAATCAACTTTAAAACAGGAAATAACATATTACATTGCATTTGACTAGATGGTTTTGTTGTCATTTCGCGCTATCCCGCGGTGTGACGTCATAAAACCGCATCGCAAACTTAAGAACTGCGTTTATTATTTTTGGTAACTATTGCCGTTGCCAAGCGGAGTTTTATGTCAACACAAAATAAAATCGTCGGTGATGGTGGATTTTATAATATTTCAGTTCAAACTACCTCTCTGAAGATGGCTCATGTGAGCCGAAAGCTTAGAAGAAAACCAATAAATAATTATCCAAATGTTGGAGAATTTTTGTCTTTATTTTCAACCGAAATTAAAGCAAAAATACGACGTTTAGAACGGCTCATGATTAAACATAATAGACATTCATTGTCTCTTATATTTAATAGCATATGTCTGGAAAATTACTTGCTGCCTCGATATACTAAATTTAAGTTACATGATGCCGCAGCATTAAATGATCCCACCGCTAAGAAATTGCAATGGAACCTCATAAAACGTCAAATGCACACAGCCAAACAGGAATTACAAGAAATCAACACTGAAATTGTACACATCAAAGAAATTTTACAGTCTTCTACCACAAGTGAAAAATTCAAGGAAATATTGGATTTATTATACAATACAACACAAAAGGAACATGAATCCCATAAACAAGTCATCCAAAAAAAGCTAAACAAATTATATAAAGGAAAAATACTCTTACCAAACATCAATGACAACTTCATTAACCTATCGGATTACCAACTTACTCCAGATGAAATAGAATTCCTTAATCTCGGACCAAATTTTCATGTCGCACGGAAACCTAATTCAATGTTTAAACAAATGGAAATTGAAGCTTTATACCAACAAATACTTCAACTCGAACAGGACAACCATATTACTACACAGGTAGGCTTAAAAGAATTACTCAAAGCTGAATCAATCAAACACCGTTACCATAAAAATCCTAATGATATTATAAATATGCCTCTCATAAAAGCAGCCACACATCTAAAAAATAACAAAAATATTGTTATCCGACGTGCCGATAAAACCAATACTTTTGTTATTTTAAACAAACAGGAATATTACTCCAAATTACAGGCCATTCTCGACGATCACAACAAATTTAAAAAATTAACTTGTAATACCACAACCCAACTTAAAAAACATATTAATAAACTCATTACTGCAAACAATGCTGAAATAGGATCCTATAAACTTCAAAAGATTATAGGTGATTATCAGCCCGGCTACCTTTATGGAAATGTAAAAATCCATAAAAAAGATCATCCCCTCCGACCTATCATTTCTCAAATACCCACACCAATATACAACCTTTCCAAAACACTTAACAAACTAATTACTCCCTATCTTCCTAGTAAATATAGCATTAACTCCACGGACGAATTTTTACAGATTCTCCATTCCGTAAAACCTAATAATCAAATGATTGCATCTTTGGATGTTCAAAACTTATTCACAAATGTTCCCGTCCAGGAAACAATTGACATCATTATCCGTGATGTATACAACCATGCTACTCTCCCATCAATCAATATTAAACCCACTATATTAAAAAAACTATTATTAGCATGCACCACACAAGTACCCTTTCACGATCCCTTAGGCAATATTTATACACAAATAGATGGTATTGCGATGGGATCTCCTTTAGGTCCCCTCTTTTCTAATTATTATATGGCAAATCTAGAAAATAAAATAATTAATGACATCAATAAACCCTCTATATATGTAAGATATATAGATGACATCTTTGTTTTAGCTAAGAATATCGATCAAATTAAATATCTTAAAAACAAATTTGAAAGTCACTCCGTCCTGAAATTTACATTAGAACTTAATATTAATAACAAACTCCCATTCCTTGATGTATTCATTGATTCTAGCACACATAAATTTACTACTTCTCTATATAGGAAACCAACTAGCATTAATTCGTGTCTTCTTAATTATAATAGTGAATGTCCCCAACGATATAAGTTAGCTGTTATAAAAAACTTACTTCAACGCACACAAATGATATCTTCTTCGAAATCTATATTTTATAAAGAATTACACAACATTAAACAAACACTAGTCAATAATGGATTTCCTAACTCCGTTATTGATCAACAAATTAAAATGTATCTCAACAAACTTAACAATAGCTCTAACAATAATGATAATATTAATAATAATGGTTTACATCAAAATAAACATAACACTATTAACTTATACTATTGCAACCAAATACATAATAATTATAAACAAGATGAAAAAACTCTCAAAAACATAATACGTAGAAATGTTAAACCAGTCGAAAGTAATAATCAAATTAAACTCATTATATATTATAAAAAGTTTAAAACAATTGACCTCATAGTCTATAATAACCCAACAGGCACTAAACTAAATTCTTTACAAAAAACCAATGTAGTGTACCAATTTACATGCCCATTCAGAGATTGCATCTCTGATACTACTCAAAAACCTAGTACATATATTGGTTTTACCACAACCACGCTCTCCCGTAGACTTACATGTCATCTTTCTGATCAGAGTACTATTAAACAACATTTCTCTGAAAAACATAAACATGTAGGTAATATCAGACAGATTTTGGTCAACAATACGGTGATCCTTACTCATACACACAGTAAGAGGAACCTGCAGATATTGGAGGCCATGTACATCAAATCAAAACAACCAACACTCAATAAAATCAACTTTAAAACAGGAAATAACATATTACATTGCATTTGACTAGATGGTTTTGTTGTCATTTCGCGCTATCCCGCGGTGTGACGTCATAAAACCGCATCGCAAACTTAAGAACTGCGTTTATTATTTTTGGTAACTATTGCCGTTGCCAAGCGGAGTTTTATGTCAACACAAAATAAAATCGTCGGTGATGGTGGATTTTATAATATTTCAGTTTAAACAACCTCTCTGAAGATGGCTCATGTGAGCCGAAAGCTTAGAAGAAAACCAATAAATAATTATCCAAATGTTGGAGAATTTTTGTCTTTATTTTCAACCGAAATTAAAGCAAAAATACGACGTTTAGAACGGCTCATGATTAAACATAATAGACATTCATTGTCTCTTATATTTAATAGCATATGTCTGGAAAATATATATATATATATATAATCTGAATGGTGCGATGGGTAAATTGTCGCAATATGCCTTGTAAAATTATGCAATTTAATAATAATAATAATAAAAGAACCATTCTATTTTCATTTACAATTATTCACTTGGCAATAAATAATAAAAATTACATCCTTTTTTTTCTTTTAAATCTGGGGTTGCCTAATAATTATGGACGGTAGTGTACATACATAACGAAAGACAGACAGACAGACAGACAGACAAGCATAAAGTTGTTAAGGCCGTTTTTCTTGGTCTTAAATTTTACATTAGAAGCTGAAATAAAACTTTTCTCCCCAGGCCTAACAGTAATGAGTAAACAGTTAAAAAACACATCATGTTGGTTCGTTTTTGTTATCGAACTCAGATTCATACTAGGGCTATTTCTTCTTCTTTTCCTTCTACGATATGCCGTGTCCCTTCAGGACGTAGGCGATCATGGCCTTCCACATCTTCCTCCCTCTAGTAGTCCTTAAATAGTTTCTCCCAAACCCCACCATCCACTTGCACAAGCCTGTCAAGTATGTTATGCATTGCTTTTCTCTGTCTCCCTTTCCCTCTATCTGACCTGTGAGTATCAGATTCTCTAAACCGTCCTTCCTCATTACATGTCCCATGAACTTCATTTGTCTTTTCCTGGTGTTAAGCATTAGCATTATTTATTTTGTTAATCATCTCACCCCAAGCAAGGCATTCTACTGCCACTGTTGTGCAGGGGGTTACATGGGGAAAAGTGATGAGAAAGAGGGGTTAGTTATAGGAAATGTCAGGAGGAGGGTAATAGACGGATAAGAATACCGAGGATGGGGGTGGAGTAGAAGAAAAAAGAGCTTGAGAGAATGGATGCGAGTTAGTGTGATAGGAGATGCCAATTGACCTTACATTTAAATTCCTGGAGGTTGTCGCTGTCGTGGAAGCAAGGAAGGGAATTCCACAGGTGGGAAGTGCGTGAAAAGAAACTGTTTGAATGGAAATTGTGGTTACATTTTATTGGTTTCACTGTAAAAGGGTGGGACCTAGTTGCTAATCTAGTAGCTCGTGTAAATTCATACCTAGGAGGCACCAGTGATCTATGTTCATTGCACAGCATCCTTCTGTAGATCATTTCGGTTGCTTCAAGTCTCATATTCATATCTGAGGAGATTGCCCAGCATTCACTGCCATATTTAAGAACAGAAATCCAATATTCTCTTCTTTTTTTCCAGTGAAATGTTTCTGTCTCTCAAAACTTTACTCAGCTTCTGAAATGCCTCCTTTGCCAAGCAAATTCGTCCCAGGATTTCAGTGTCCTCTGTTAGAACACTTCACGAGTATTTAAATTTCTGTACCTGCTTGATTTTATTATCCACAGCCTGCAGTCGGCATTTTGAGCTCTTTTTTTTTTGGCTGATGAATACACGTACAAGTTTTATTGTAGTTTATGTCTAGTCGTTTTTTCTCGCTTTCCTTAAAATGTTACTAAAAATGAAAGAACCTCAGAAGACTGAAGATTGCGATTGTAAAGCGTCAGAAAAGGGAACCCAATCCTAAACATGAAACAAGGAATAAAACTCTACTCTATTGTCCAGCATTCCCTGCCAAAACAGAGGACAAACATCACGTTTCAGTTCAGTAATCTTTTATTTGTTTCCAACAAAAATTTCCTGTCTTTCAATAAACTACTTAGCTTTTGGAATGCTTCCTTGGTCATGTCAATTCGCCTTCGGATCTCAGTGTCACACTTTCCGTCATCTGTTAGAACACTTCCCAGGTATTTAAATTTACGTACGTGTTTAATTTTACTATCCACGGCCTGTAGTCAGCAGTTTGGGGTCCTTTTTTGGTTGATGCGTACAATCTTAAATGTAGTTTATGTCTAGTCGCTTCTTCTCGCTTTCCTTAAGATGCTACAGAGAGGGAAACAACATTATATGTCTGAAGACTGCAATTGTACAGCGTCAGAAAAGGGAAACCTATTCTAAACATGAAACAAGGAATAAAACTCTACTCTATTGTCCAGCATTCCCTGCCAAAACAAAGGACAGACATCATGGAACAGTCGTTTCTTCTGGCTTTCGATAAGTTGTTACTGAGAGGGAAAGGACATTAGAAGACTGAAGATCGTGATTGTATAGCGTCAGAAAAGCGAAACCCATCCTAAACATGAAACAAAAATTGTCCAGCATTCCCTGCCAAAAACAGAGGACAGACATCACGTAACAGTTCAAAAATCTTTTCTTTGTTTCCAAAAAGTTTTTCCTGTCTCTTGATATTCTACACAGCTTTTGAAATGCGCCCTTAGCCATGTTAATTTGCCTTCGGATCTCAGGGCCACACTTACCGTCCTCTGTTCGAACCCTTTCCAAGAGTTTAAATTTCTGTACCTGTTTGATTTTAGTGTCTCTCGGTTGTTGGTGGCATTTTGATCTCCTCTCGTGATAAATTTCTCTTTTTCATGGAAAACATTTTTTTTCTTTTTCTTAAAATGTCGTTTAGAACTAAACTAGCATCATAGACCGGCGTTGCACGTGCAACTCAGAACATTTTAGTAGTAAGAGAAAAGAATCTATTTTCTTTTGTTCTGCGTGAACGTGATTTGATGTTTTGTGTGACATTGTAACCATCATTTTCGTTTGCATTTGTTTCAAAATTACGGGGGAAAATATTTACATTTTTTGTTGAGTAAATGAATTTAACATAAAAATAAAAAATATTTATTTTGTTTTACTGAAATTAGAAATATAAAAACTATTAAGCTCTCAGTTCAGAAATTTTCGAAGAATATTTAAAAATGTAGACATTTAATTTTAGAGGAGAAAGTTACATTAATGCCACACGAGTTACAGACAGTTGATTTCCTGCATGAAATATTTAGCGAAAAAAAAAAGGTTTATTTTTTTTAATTTTACTTTCTAAAGTATGAAATATTAAATCTGAAAAAAAAAAAGACTTAAATAGTTAAATTAAACATTGGCCCTGTTTTTTCATATTTTACTTTTGTTTGAAAAAACACTTTTTTAAAATATTTCTTTTGTTTCAAAATTACAGGGAAAATATTCACATTTTTTTTTTGGCCAAATGAATTTTTAAAACGTCGAAATAAAAATTAAATATAATGGCTCATTTTTTTTCTTTTAATAAAAAAATATTTTAGTCGCGTTTGACACGTGAGATTTGATTTCTGTGACGTAATTCAGCAATCATCTTAGATCTTAGATGTTTTACGGAGTAAATGTAAACAATCGGCTCCATTGGCACAAAAAGTACGGAAGGGAAAATTGTTGAACTTAAACTCAAAAAGTATGTATCAACCTGGCTTCCCTGTAGATATGTGTCCCTAGAAAGTTTGAATGGCGTAGCTTAAAAAATGTAGGCGTGCATAGCTTACAGTCACACACAGACTCACAGATTGCCTTATATATATATATATATAAGCAAATTAAATCGAAAGAACTTTTTGCCCAACGACTGACGAGAGATTTCGTTGTGTTAGAAATTGTTACCTCTATTTAAAAAAAACCCGCACAAAAACTGTACATTTTATTTAGATTGTTTAAAATTATTTCAATTTATATATATATATATATATATATATATATATATATATATATATATATATAATTGCAAGTGAAGAGGACTCAAGGTTTTTTTTATTTCGAGTGCTCTGACATTTATTTTATTATAAACAGTGCTCAATATAATGAGTATTATACAGCTTAATATAATATAATATAATATAGTTATATGGTTATGTCATTTTAGCCATATAATTATATTATATATATATATATATATACCTCTGACATATTCACGTGTATATATATCCATATATGTGTGTGTGTGTGTGTGTGTGTGTGTGTACCAGTGATATTTTAACGGAATTTAAATAATGTTGAAATTGAAATTGTCGTTTTATAGGAACAAAAAATGCCTTAGGTTGAAATCACGTGATTTTAATGGACGACAAAAAAAAAAGAAGAAAAATAATTATTAACGAGACAGAAGCAGTCGATTACAAATATATAGAATTTTTACGAAGAGGAAATATCGAAATAAAAAACAAGACGTTAGACAGAAAATGATTTTCCAATCCGAAATGTTTCACACTGGAACAACAATAAAATAAACGTAAAGACTTGTTTCCAATCGGAAACAATTACTGTAAAAATATTCATCCCCCAATAATAATAATAATAATAATAATAATAAGAAGAAGAAGAAGAAGAAGAAGATAGGAATGTCTTTAGAGTGAAAATCAAGCAAGCATTGAATAAAAAAATACTTCACAACCAACTTTTTTGAATTTAAATTAATCGCTTCTGTCCATGTCATAGAAATTTAGAATTGTTTTCCAAATAGGCGGTTTTATTTGTGGAAAAAGACTGTGTCGTCTGCTTTTGCTGTTTAGGTAACCAAGGATGCAGAAAGTCTCGTGTTCGGAAAATTAAACTGTCTTTTTTTTTTTCTAGTTGTATTATTTTTTTTTTTAATTTTTAGCAATTGAATGAACCAAAAATTAATGTAAATAAATAAAACGCCAGTTTCGAAAACGAAAACTATAATATTTTCTAGATAAGCAGGAAAGATAGTAAATTTTATCAATAATATCAACTATAAAAAGGGTTACGTGCATTGTGTAAGGGAAACAAAAGACGAACGTAACTTTATTCTATGTAATTTGATGACTGGCCATAAGTTATAGAAGAATAGTTCGAAAAAGCCATAAATATGATTATGATTACCTTCACCAGACACTCGTTTACGTAGCCCCCTGCACATCAGTGGCGTTACCGCCTTGCTCGGGGTGATACGATTAAAATATATATATATCAACTTTTTAAAAAGTTTCATTTAAAACAGCTGATAAGTTACTGAGGTTAATTGTGTAATTTAATTTTTTGTATTCTTATAATTTCTGATAGTATAACTGATAGAATGGGGCAATATAAAATCACCCTTTTATCAGTAATGCTTGCATTCGTTCCTGACCACTCACGGTCCCTTTCTTCCTGATTTTCCCTGCATTCCTATAGTAAAATCATTAGCAATGCATTTACATAATACATATTATAGCCCTATTCTATCAGTAATGCTTGCATTCATTCCTGACCACTGACAATCCCTTTCTTCATAATTTTCAATGCATTCCTATAGTAAAATCATTAGCAATGCATTTACATTATACATATAATAGCCCTAATCTATCAGTAATGCTTGCATTCATTCCTGACCACTGACAATCCCTTTCTTCCTGATTTTCAATGCATTCCTATAATAACATCATTAGCAATGCATTTACATTATACATAAAATAGCCCTATTTTATCAGTAATCCTGCATTCATTCCTGACCACTGACAATCCCTTTCTTCCTAATTTTCAATGCATTTCTATAGTAAAATCATTAGCAATACGTTTACATTATACATAAAATAGCCCTATTTTATCAGTAATGCTCACATTCATTCCTGACCACTGACAATCCCTTTCTTCCTGATTTTCAATGACTTCCTATAGTAAAATCATTAGTAATACATTTGCATTATACATATAATAGCCCTATTCTATCAGTAATGCTTATATTAATTCCTGACCACTGACAATCCCTTTCTTTCTAATTTTTAATGCATTCCTAGAGTAAAATCATTAGCAGTGCATTTACATTATGCCTCCTTTGTTTCGTGTCTGTTGAATTATTCCATTTAAATACTGATACAGCAGCCTAAAGTTGTAACCCTTGTACATATGCAAATCTTTTGCTGAAACAGGAAAGTTAAGAAAAAAAAGTTTTTTAATAAAATGAATAAAAGAATGTAATGACGCACTACTTTTGGTCCAATGTTTCGTGGATCGAGACTTGTGATATGATTTGCTATCATGGAACCAGACAAGCCATAGCCTCATCAAACCATAAAGAACGAGCAAAATAAAATTAAAATAATTAGAAAAAAAAATCTCACCCGAACTGAGTCTCCATTCCAAATGCGTTTTGGCAGAGGGGAGGGAATGTACCACTTTAAAAGGTATTAAAAATAAAAATGAACTAATTTCGGAGATTTTTAAAAATATTTTAAAGAATGCTTTACGCGTGATCGAAATCCTATCTGTTCTTATCGACGTCTTTTTTCGTTTTTATTATTATCATATTTCGATTTCTGCATTGGTCTCACTACCAACCAAGTCTTCGGGGAGACCTAAGGCAGGTAGTGGCGTATTATTATTATTATTATTATTATTATGTGATTTTTCATCATATTTCGATTTCTGCTTTGGTCTCACTACCAACCAAGTCTGCGGGGAGACCTAAGGCAGGTAGTGGCGTGTTGTTATGGCTTCATTTCATGTTTTTCTATCTTCCCTATCATCTCCAGCATTACATAGATAAAGTTTTCCTTAGTGTGTGGGCTGTACTTAATAAGACAATTTTTTGTATATCTCTTAAGCTGGGGTTTCCAGGGATTCTTTCAATGTGTTGTTTTGTTCCATTTTTTATCATTCCAAGTGCACCTACTATCACTGGCACAACTCTTGTTTTCAATTTCCACATTTTTTCTATTTCAATTTCCAGGTCTTTATATTTTGACAGTTTTTCAAATTCCTTGATTGCTATGTTACAATCCGCTGGACAAGCCATATCAATTAATAGACAAGTTTTCTCCTTCTGGTTTTTAACAATAATGTCTGGCCTGTTTTCTTCAATTTTTCTGTCTGTGTAGATGGTGTAATCCCATAGAATGGTTACATCTTCTATTTCTGTGCTGGGTGATGTTCATACCAGTGTTTGCCTACAGCTTTTCCATAATGTTTGCATATTGCCCAATGTAAATATTGCCCAACTCTATCGTGGCGATTTTTATATTCATTTGGGGCAAGCACAGAACAGCCTGAGATTAGGTGGTCTATTGTTTCTTGGTGTTTATCACAAAACCTGCATTTTGGATCCATATTATTATGCATAATATTTGCCTGAAAGTTTCTCGTGAAAAGACTTTGGTAAGTTTCAGGCTTTAATCCAGATGCACGTAACCATCGATGAGTATTAACTTTGTCAACATTGGATTTATTGGCACGTTCTGGATATTGGCCATGCAGAGGTTTGTCTTGCCAGCGCTGTTGTTGTTGTCGTCGTCGTCGTCGTCGTCGTCGTCGTCGTCGTCATCATCATCATCATCATCATCATCATCATCATCATCATTATTATTATTATTAAAAAATAGCCAGATTGTCTGCTTTTGTCCGGAAGAGACTAACTTCGCTGTTGAAACGACTCCTGCAAAACGTTTTCCTTAACTATTCCAGTCAGTTAAATGCCATACGTGATACACGCTTGGGCGATCATGTCTCGAAAGAGACATGACTGACGGGGCAGAATATTATCCCGCAGTAGGTTGCCATTGCTTTCTGCGAGAGACTGGTTGCCGACCAAGGCTATAGAACCCAGTCTGTCCTGCTATTTAACCCATAGCTGGAAGGAAGAGAGGGATTAATACCTTTCCCAAGGGTATTTGCGCGTAAGTGAATACAATGGATTCAACTGGAATTCGAACTCGGCTCCCCGGTTTCTCGTTCCGAGCCGATATCCACTGTACCACAACGCACATCCGCCTTAACGATTTAACCTGTTTAAATTAAAACTCCCCGATTTACTAATAAAAAAATAAGTATTTACACGTCTCTCCAATAAAAGACTGGTGAATACCAGGTGCTGTAAGCGTTTAATGACGGATGTGCGTTGTGGTGCAGTGGATATCGGCTCGGAAAGAGAAATTGGTGAGCCGAGTTCGAATTCTAGTTGAATACCCTGCATTCACTTAAGCACTGGTACCCTTGAGAAAGGTATTAATCCGTCCCTTCCCTCCAGTTATGGGTTAAATAACAGGGTAGGAGTTGGAGACCCTGCCCTTAAAAGCAAATCCCAATGAATCTTGGTACTCGAAAAAGAAAAAGTATTACTAGACACAGAACTTAAAAAATATAAAAACAACAATAAATTGTTGAAAAGAAAAAAGGTATTGCCAGCAATAAATAAAATAAAAAAATTTAGTTGGCAATAAATGACCCGCCGATGTGTTGATATGCAATGAAAACAAAACAAAATTGATTTTTTTTTTTTTTTTTAGTTTTTTATAATTCTTTCATCCCAGACAAGGCAGTACTGTCGCCCAGTGCGCGCGGGGTGGGGGGTGGGGGGTAACAATGAGAGGAGGTGGATGACAGAAAAGAAAAAACTTACAGGTGATGTTGTAGAAAGAGTAAGAGAGAGGAGGGTACAAGATGGCAATTGACGTTGAGGTTAAACTGCTGAATATTTTGGCTATCAGGGAAGCAAGCATAGAGAAAGAGGTTCCACAGGTGGGAGTGCTGGGAAAGAAACTGATGGAGTAGAATTGGCGGTTACATTTGCCTATTTTGACGGTAAAATGGTGGGACCTACTTGCCAATCTAGTTGCACGGGTAAATTCATGAGGGCAAGGCACCAGGGAATGAAACTCGTCAGAGCAGAAGCCGTGAAAATACTTGTAGAAAAGTTAGAAGGAAGCCATATCTCGTCGGTGATTCCATTGCTAATCCATCTTTGGAGTTTATCGAAAACCCCTAGATGAACAGCAGGAGCACCTCACCAGATACAGCAACTGTATTCAATGCACGGTTGAATATATATATATATATATAAATATGCAAGATGGATTCTGAGGAGAAAAAGCATCCGGGTTTGATCTAGAGACCCAACTTTGATCCAGAGTGAGCTTCAGCAATCATGCCTGAGCCTAAAAATATCGCAGAACTGCAAAGCTTCCTCGGTCTTGCTAATTACTATGGAGAGATTATTGATAGTATGCATAAATTGAGGGCGCCCCTCAACGAATTACTGAAGAAAGATGTCCAGTGGAACTGGTCGAAGGAGTGCAAAAAGGCGTTTAACGAAATTATAAATAAATTGACATCTGATTTAACCTTGACACATTTCGACCCTAGGCTGGAGATTATTGTAGCAAGTGATGCAAGCTCACACTGTATAATGAAAGGGTTGTGATACCAAAGTCACTTCAAAGGTGAATCTTAAAAGACTTTCATGTTGGGCATCCCGGAAAAAATCGCAGGAAAGCACTAATGAGAAGCTGTGTATACTGTCCAAAAATGGATGAGGATATCGCACAGATGGTGGAAAAGTGTATGGGCTGTGCACCGGCAGCAAAATCGCCACCGATTATACAAAAACCTTGGTCAAATGCGGACAAACCGTGGTCAAGAATACACGCAGGCTACGCAGGACCTATAAATGGCTACTAATATTTTATAGTAGTAGACAGCTTTAGTAAATGGCCGGAAGTTTTTAGATATAAACACCGAACAACCGACAATTGGAGTAGATAGACTAAACTATTGGAGTAGATAGACTAAACTATCGCCCGGTTCACACTCCACCCACATCTATTGAACAGGTGAAGAGGCTCATCCCTTGTTTCCTGTTTAGGATGCGGTTTCCGGTTTTCTATTTTCCAATCTTTTCACTCTTTTCCTTATTTTTTTTTTTCAATTGGAGTAGATAGACTAAACTATCACCCGGTTCACACTCCACCCACATCTATTGAACAGGTGAAGAGGCTCATCCCTTGTTTCCTGTTGAGGATGCGGTTTCCGGTTTTCTCTTTTCCAATCTTTTCACTCTTTTCCTTATTTTTTTTTCACTTGGAGTAGATAGACTAAACTATCACCCGGTTCACACTCCACCCACATCTATTGAACAGGTGAAGAGGCTTATCCCTTGTTTCCTGTTTAGGATGTGGTTTCCGGCTTTCTCTTTTCCATTCTTCTTACCCTTACGTAGCCCCCTGCGCATCAGTGGCGTTACCGCCTTGCTCGGGGTGATATGATTAAAAAAAAAAAAATACTGTAAGCTGTTTGCATAACCTATTTGCGAGGTTCGGCGTCGTTGATGTTTTAGTTACAGATAATCACGTCAGGTGATTTAAAACAATTTTGTGAAATGTACCTAATAAAACATATAAAAACAGCTTCCTATCACCCACGATCAAATGGGCTTGCCGAAAGATTTGTAGATACGCTTATGAGGGCGTTAAAAATGGCGATAGACACACCATCAGTAAAAGCATTACAGCAATTCCTACAAGTCTACCGTATTACGCCAAACCGGAACAGACCATCAGGACTGTCACCGGCCGAGGTGATGTTCGCGCGAAAAAGCCGATCGGTTTTCGAGAAATTATTACCAGGCAAAAGCAATAATCGGAATAGATCTACAATCGTGAAAAGATCGTTCAAGCCCGGCGAAAAAGTATATTTCAAAATAACAATATGACGTATTGAGAGCCAGGAATAATTATAAGCAGAATTGGAAGCGTAATGTACACGATTAAAGGGAAAACTTCACCCATAGAAGACACGTGAATCAAATCCAAAGAGAAAGAGGTGAAGAACCAAACTCCTCATCTTTAGAATGCAAAGATTCTATGAAGAAAATCTTCGATGCTTTTGACATCTAGAAACCAAAAGCTAACATGGAAATCAGAAGAACCAACAGGAAGCGGAAGTTCACAGAGCCTGTGATTATAGATCCAAAACGAAAAAAATATTAACCCTTCCTAAAAAGAAGCTAGGGAGGGGAGTGTTTGGGAGTCACACCTTTTCACACACTCTAAGGACTTTTCCATGGTATACAAATAATCCTTCCTACACAGAATGGGTTGTTGTTATTATAGTTGGTGTTTGTCAGAGTAGTTGAACCGCCGGTCGTTGGTGAGCAAGAATATAGACTATTACCCGGACTTACTTCTTGTATATTTAACTCCTACTAACAAGTATTCCTGGATCTACTAACCGTGTACAGGTTGTATATCTTTATTTCAATATACTTACATTTTTCCTCTCATACCTGTTTTTGTTATTATTATATTGTGTGGTTTTCTAAACAAAAATCCACAACAGTTATCTATCTATCTATCTATCTATCTATCTATCTATCTATCTATCTATCTATCTATCTATTTCAGTCTGCTCATATCTATCTATCTATCTATCTATCTATCTATCTATCTATCTATCTATCATATCTATCGTCTGTTCATATCTATCTATCTATCTATCTATCTATCTATCTATCTATTTCCGTCTGTTCATATCTATCTATCTATCTATCTATCTATCTATCTCCGTCTGTTCTATCTATCTATCTATCTATCTATCTATCTATCTATCTATCTATCTATCTATCTATCTATCTCCGTCTGTTCATATCTATCTATCTATCTATCTATCTATCTATCTATCTATCTATCTATCTATCTATTTCCGTCTGTTCATATCTATCTATCTATCTATCTATCTATCTATCTATCTATCTATCTATTTCCGTCTGTTCATATCTATCTATCTATCTATCTATCTATCTATCTATCTATCTATCTATCTATCTATCTATCTCCGTCTGTTCATATCTATCTATCTATCTCTATCTATCTATCTATCTATCTATCTATCTATCTATCTATCAACAAGTTTGATACAAAAGAACCGATAGAGTATGTCCGTTTAATTTGTGTTAATTGTATTTTTTTCAATTTTTGGATATGCTGTATTGTGCTCGAATTTGTAGGTAAAATGTCATATTTTGTTATCTTTGTTTAAGGCTTTCGACGTTTGCTGAACTTTTTCAAGAACCGATATCATGTCTGTGTTGCCGTTAGTTAATTTCTTCATTTGCATCCGTGTATTCTTTGAGTAGCTGGATGTTTGAAATGGTCTACCATGAAGTCATGTGTAATGGCTATTGAGAACGCGGCCGCTCAAAAAGAATGCGATTTAATTTTTTAAATTTTTTAAATTTATTATTATTATTATTATTATTATTATTATTATTATTATTATCTTAATTTTATTTATGCTATGGTCTCACTACCAACCAAGTCTGCGGAAAGACTTAAGACAGGTCGTCATGTGTTGATATGGCTCCATTTCATGTTTTTTTTATATCTCCCCTATCATCCCTAGCATTACATAGACAAAGTTCTCCTTAGTGTGTGGACTGTACTTAACAAGATATTTTTTGTATGGTTCTCAAGCTGGGTTTTCCAGGGATTCTTTCAATGTGTTGTTTTGTTCCATTTTTTATCATTCCAAGTGCACCTACTATCACTGGCACAACTCTTGTTTTCAATTTCCACATTTTTTCTATTTCAGTTTCCAGATCTTTATATTTTGACAGTTTTTTCAAAATCCTTGGTTGCTATGTTGCAATCCACTGGACAAGCCATATCAATTAATAGGCAAGTTTTTTTTCTTTCTGTTTTCGAATTAAATAATGTCTGGCCTATTTGATTCAATTTTTCTGTCTGTGTAGATGGTGTAATCCCAATAGAATGGTGACATCTTCTATTTCTGTAACCGGTGCTGGGTGATGTTCACACCAGTGTTTGCTTACAGATTTTCCATTTGTGTTTGCATATTGTCCAGTGTAAATATTGCTCTACTCTATCGTGTTACTAGCAGTATAGCCCGATGTTGCTCGGGTGTAATGAAAGTTTTAAAACTAACCCATGCTGCTAGAGCTCAGACTCAGCCTAAAGAATATCTGTGTGAAGTTTGGTGAGAATCGGATAAAAATTGTGGACTTGTATAAAGGACACACACACACACACACACACACACACACACACACACACACACACACACACACACACACACATCTTGCCTTTTATATATATATATATTATCGATTTTCTGCACTATTGTAAGAACTGCAACCTTGAAACTTCTGAATATCGTTTCTTATGTCTTTGTCTATGTGTGTATCAAATTTGATTAAAATCGGACCACTCCTTCGAGTATCGACTTTCGATATTTCTCGGGGGTACCTCAACACAAAACCTAGCTAAGAACACTCGCATACGCTTACAGTACAACTGTGTAAATTTTCAAGAAAATCGGCTCAGCCGTTTCGGAGTCTATAGATTAGTTTAGATTATAGTACGGATAAAATATGCGCTTACTTTAATTATATCCTACCCACTTCAAAAATATCTATTCATGAAGTGAATGACATTTTGTTTCATGTGGCTTGTTTGTTTTGTTTTGTGGTGATACCGACCGAGCAAAAGCGAGGGACCGGATGTTTGCACTCTCACGACAAAAAAGCAAATGACCAAAAGTCATCGGTGCGCAACCCGGATTCACGCAGATGTTCCGGTTGAAAACTAAATATTAATTAAATATTAAATTTTCAGTTCGCGAGCCTACGCGAATTTTATTTATCGGCCAATGGAAAGCCCAGAATCAAATACAAGTATGAAATCCCAAATGATCTGCTGCGATCCAAAAAGTCGAAATAAAAAGCCGATACATAAAGCATCGCCAGACAGACCGACGCAGACACACACAGACAGACTCGAGAGAGACGAGTGTAATTAGTATCTCTCTTGACCAAGTCAAGTGGCTTTCTATGCTCGTTGCCTTCACCTCTCTTTTCCTTCTTCCCTGTCTCAAAACTACTTACTGACCAAAGGAGCGGATACATCAAAGACATTAGTTACTTACAACGCTCCCGCATACCTAAGTATTAATTCTTTTTTCAGCATTTTATTGCCATGAACATTTTAACGTGCGTTGGACCCATGTTCAAAGGATAACTTTAATTGTAAAAACCTTAATTGATATGTATATATATAAAATGTTATTTTTCAACTCAATTTGCTTTTCTTGATTTATAATCATTTTATGACTTATAGTGGGCTATGTACAGCAAGACCAAATTCCGTTAATCTGCAACAACATACAACTTCACACTGTCGGGTCTTCACTTGCATTGGGTGTTGTAGTGTATTTTGGTGTTATCTTCTGTATTATAAGAGAGACCGTTGTATATATAAGCCATTTTCAAAGATGTTTGTCCGTAAATTGTTATACTAGAATGTAGTTTGACATCTTTGAAAATGGCTTATGTAAACCGAAATCTTATATTGGATTATTAAAAAAAATTATGTATCAATATATTAATTTTCTTTCTTCATTTAATGATAATGCTATTAAGCTTATCAGAGAATATGAAAAAATTTTTACATAAATTAAATAACAACTCAGCGTCTCGACATGAGAATTAAACATGTTCCAACTAAAATAAGAAATCAGACTTTATCTCGAAATGGATCCCGAATACCTACGGTTCCGCTATTTGCAAGCACCTCATAAAGAATAAAAAGTGTGCTGCTAATTTTACTGTTGATCGGTTCACTGTTTTGACCCGATCTCACACTTCATTCCACCCTAAGGTTCTGGAGGCTTTGTATATCGGGTCCCGAAAGCCTGCGTTGTGCAAACAGCGTGAGTTGTTGGAACTCGATATAATTAGCCTCTAGCATTCACATTTCTTTTCCATCTTTTTCATTTTTATCACACACATTTTTAATTTTGATTAAGGGACTGAAGAGCGGGAGCGAAACCGGTTGCTTCGCTTTTTAATATATTTACAATGTGCAACATCAAGCTGCACACTTTTATTTCTTGAATTAAATTCTGTACTTACAGAAATATTTTCAAATATATATATATATATATATATATATATATATATATATATATATATATATACAGATACACACACACACGCATACATATATATATATATATATTAGAGAAAATTTTCAAAATTCAAAGGTGTCGGATGTACATTTCGACATAGGATCTCTAATAGAGACTCTACATCACGTCAGCGACATTGTTTTTCCTAACTCTAACTCAAGGCCTTCGCCATTTGGAAAAAGTAATTTTGAAAATTTTCTCGAATTTAATTTCTCTCATTTTCTCTAATTTCTCTAATTTTTTGAAAATTTTCTCTAATTTATATTGGCTCTGTATTCTTAATACATTGAGCTCTCTGCCTGTATCACTTTTTAATATTAAAAATTTTTAATATTGATTAGGATCAGGTTCTTGGAACTTACCTTCCTACTCTTTCACTTCGGATTAAAGAAAAACAATATATATATATATATATATATGAAATGAATTGTTTGAACATTATTTTTTATCGATACTCGTATTTAAGTAGATATTCTGTTTTTTTTTTAAATAAACAGTATTATATTTATATCTACTGGCCTGATTACGATAAATTTGTCTTACGAAAATGTGTGTCATTCGGTAGTATTCAAACCTGTGACCCCTATCCACATAGGGGAAGCTACCATATGAATAGCTTCCCCGATGTGGATAGGGGAAGCTATCCACATAGGGAAAGCTTCCACATAAGGGAACCTGCGACCCCTATCCTATTTATGTGGATAGGGGTTGCAGGTTCGAATCCTACCGAATGTCACACATTTTCGTAATAAAAATTTATCGAAAATAACCAGGCCAGTAGATATAAATATATAATACTGTTTAATTAAAAATAAAAAAAACACAGAATATCTGCTTAAATACGAGTATCAATAAAAAATGATGTTCAAGCAATTTATTCAAATTGTCGGTTGTTTATAACCAAGTTTCGTTAAAATTAGTTAATTTCCGTAATATATATATATATATATATATATATATATAAGCATTATATATCATGATTATATTAATCTATACAATATTTATTGAACTGAGCACTGTTTATAAAAATAAATAAATGCCAGGGGTCTCAAAACCATAAAGTCTTGGATCCTCTTCACGTAGATTTATATATATATATATATATATATATATATATATATATATGTCCCACGGCCGAAAGTAAGATACACCCAGTGAGGATCAAACTCACTATTTAATTGTAATGATTCAAGCGAGACAAGCTTGCTAACCATTACACGACCGCTAAGTGCCCACACAGACGCACTAGTCTCATAATATTTACTCATAGTTATTCTTTTAACGTTCAAGTTTCGGCAGGTGACAGGACAATCTGCGAGATAGAGTGGTACATGTGCGCCCAATGTAAGTATTTAATGTTGCATTTTGATTAATAGCATTGGAAAGACAATCTGCCAGGTGGTATAAGATTTCAAAGACAATATTTTTTACATTAGTGGTGGGGAGGATTTATGAGGTCCGATGCTGCTGACATTAATTAAGTTAGACGTTTCAAGTATTTTGTAGCAGATGAAAAATCTTAAGTGTTATGATCATTGAAAGATATGTACCGGTGATTGTTTGCTTATCAAGCTTGACTGGGAAGCAAGAAGTCGCAAGAGAGTTCCACAAGCGAGAAATGAGAGAGAAAAAAATGCTATTATTATTATTATTATTATTATTATTATTATTATTATTATTATTATTATTATTCGACATTGTTTGTTTTCCTTTTTCTTCTTTTCTTCATTCCAGCTAGTCTTTCTTCTTCGTTTTCTTCGTCTCCTTCTTTGCTTCTCTTCCTCTTTCTTCCGCTTTTTTCTTCCCCCAACAATTTTTCATTCTTCTTCTTCTTCTTCTTCTTCTTCTTCTTCTCTGCCTTCTCCTCCTCCTTCTCATTGGCCTTCTTTTTTTCTAACATCTATTTTTTCCTTCATTTTCTCCTCTTTCTTCTTTTTCCCTTCTTCTTCTTCCCGTTATTTTTCTCCTCTTTTTTTCTTCCTCTTTTACTTTTTCTCTTTCTTCTTTTCTATTTCTTCTTCTTGTTCGACATTTTCTCTTCGTCCTTCTTCCCTCCTTCTTCTCCTCCTCCTTCTTCGTCTTCTTTTTCTTACCCTTACTTCTACTTCTCCTCCTTCTCGTTCTTTTTCTCTTTCTTTTTCTTCTTCTTCTTCTACTTTTTCTCTTTCTTTTTTTATTTCTTCTTCTTTTTCACCATTTTCTCCTCCTCCCCTTTCTTCTTCTTCTTCTTCTTCTTCTTCCCTTTACTTCTACTTCTCCTCTTTCTCATTCTTTTCCTTCTTTTTACTTCTTCTTCTTCTACTTTTTTCTCTTTCTTCTTTTCTATTTCTTCTTCTTGTTCGACATTTTCTCCTCGTCCTTCTTCCCTCCTCCTTCTCCTCCTTCTTTGCCTTCTTCCTCTTCTTCTCCTTCTTATTCCTTTTCCCCCTCCTTCTACTTATTCTCCCCTTTCTCATTTCTCCTCCTCTTTCCTGTTCTTTTCTATCGCGTTCTTCTTTCCTTTGTACTTAATTTATTTTTTCCAATCAAGTCTTCAGTTTCACTACCCCCCCCCCCCCAACCAATACACCCGCACACAACCCCCCCCCCCCCACGACCCGAATCCCGTCTACTCACTATCTGGCATTTATTTCTTTGTCTTAAAGCAGCAAAGGGATAGTCAGCTTCGACTGACTTGGGTATTAATTCCACGGTGTTTTCCTGCTTAAATGGATGGAGAGGTGGATTCTTTCAGGCGGGCTGTTGGAAGGGGTGGGTACAGTTCGGCCGGACGACCGACCGTCAGGATACCTCAGCTGGACAGGAATATGGGTGGTCGGACAAAAGGTCTGATCCAGACCCACATTCTACGATCGACCGGATGTTGGCGATAAGCTCCTTGAAGTATCTCATTTGATAAAGGGACACTTTGCCAAAAATACAGAAATTAAATGAGCTTAAAATAATCTGGCACAAGGCCCGAAAACGTGAGCTTTTTTCTAGAGTCGAATAAACTACTAGATAGATAGATAGATAGATAGATAGATAGATAGATAGATAGATAGATAATGATGCCAAGTCCGTCAACGGAGAGGATAATCCGAAAAGATCTATTTAATATAAAATATTAAGAGATATATCTGTGTAGAGAGCTCAATAGAGTTTATCCAGAGCAATATGATATACATCAAAGAACACTCAGCAAATCTTCTAAAGTGGTTATTAAGTATAATTTATCTCGACGAGCGAATATGCTCATCTCTTCAGACCAGGATTTTCTTCTGGTATAGCTTTACTCAGAATATTAAAAAAAAAAAAATTGTTTTTAAAATTTGTTTGTATATGTGAAATTTGTTTGTATACTTGTGTATATATGTGTTTATATTATTTCTGCGTATAGGTGTGTGTGTGTACATGTGTGTATGTGTGTGTGTGTGTGTGAATACGAGAGTTGATATATCAATAAGATATCTGTATGATTATACGAGTGAATATATATGTATGGATGTGTGTGTGTGTGTATGTATATACGTGTGTGTGTGTGTGTGTATTTTCATTTATGGTGGCTCATTCTGTCCAATCACTACACATAATAAACGAATTCTGACTTTCCTAATTTTTATGACCCAAATAAGACAACACGAAAAATCTCTATTCTGGGTCACCATGGATTGCACTTTTTTAAAAGGTTTTTTTTTGGAATGTTCTGTGAAAATTAAGCCAAAAAGAAAAAAAAAAAGAAACAAATTCTGGTCTGAATAGAAGGGCATATTTACCCCTCGAAATAAATTATAATTTATAACCAACTAGCAGTGTAGCCCGGAGTTGCTCGGGTGTAATGAAAACTTTAAAACTAATCCATGATCCTGGACGTTTGGACGTTGGCACGAAAGACTAAAAAGCAATAGTTGTTTCCAGTTAAAGCGCAACCGTAGACTGAAAGAAAAATAAATGGATGTAAGTCAAATTTTAATTTCCTGATATCGATATCAAATAAAGTTTTTTCGCCGTAAACTGAATTTTGAAGGCTAAATAAGTCCTCTGAGTAAATGGTATCATGGCTGAGATTAAGAACTACAATTACACCTACTTAGAGCCAAACCCAAAGCAAAAACTAAAATAAAAGGGCTGAAAAACTGATTTTGATCAGACCCGATAGGATATCTAAATTTATAGAGATCATTTTAAGGGGGTACAATTTATAATTATTATTTCTAAATAATTACCAGGAATAAATAAGAAAAGAAAAAATCAAGTGGATGAACAAGAAATATATATATATATATATATATATATATATATATATATATATATATATATATATATATATCGTTCCGTGTCTGCTATCAGCACTGTATCATCTGTGTATTTTATCTTGGTCAAATTGTGGCTTCCGATGACGAATCCTGGCATAACTTCTAGGGTCCTCAGAATAGTCTCACTGTACAAGTTCAACGGATCCGGCGAGAAGACACATCCTTGTCTTACGTTCCTTTCTATCTTTGTATATCTGCTGAATTCGTCACATGTCCTTATGCAGGTAGTTTGATGACAGTAGAGACTTTTGATTAGATTTATGTTTTTCCCAAATATGTTGAGGCTGATGAGCATCTGAATCAATTCTTTGTGTCGTATTTTGTCGAATGCCTTTGTATAATCGATGAAACATAGGTACAATATAAATAGACAAAAACCAGCATCGGGATCCACAATTATTCCCACTGAATAGCCCCTGGTATAATTCTAAAGATAACCATTACCGACTACCATAATAACTATTAAAATAATACAATAGTCTACGGAAAATGCACTACTGATCTGTATATATAAATAGTCTAGTAAAAATACAACGCCTATGTTCTGACTATTGTGCTAAAGAATAAAACAGACTATCACCACTGGGTGCCCAGTATATATATATATATATACTGTTAAATATAAGAGACAATTAATGTCTATTATGCTTAATCATGAGCCGTTCTATATTTTGGCTTTAATTTCAGTTGAATGATCTATTATTAAACGTCGTAAAAATGGCAACAAAGATGATGACAATAGTCCGAATAATGTAAATACTGTAAATATTACCTCATCCCAGAAATATAGACAAATAGAATGATCTATTATTAAACGTCGTACAAATGGCAACAAAGATGAGGACAATAGTCCGAATAATGTAAATACTGTAAATAATACCTCATCTCAGAAATATAGACAAATAGAATGATCTATTATTGAACGTCGTACAAATGGCAACAAAGATGAGGACAATAGTCCGAATAATGTAAATACTGTAAATAATACCTCATCTCAGAAATATAGACAAATAGAATGATCTATTATTAAACGTCGTACAAATGGCAACAAAGATGAGGACAATAGTCCGAATAATGTAAATACTGTAAATACTACCTCATCCCAGAAATATAGACAAATAGAATGATCTATTATTAAACGTCGTACAAATGGCAACAAAGATGAGGACAATAGTCCGAATAATGTAAATACTGTAAATAATACCTCATCTCAGAAATATAGACAAATAGAATGATCTATTGTTAAACGTCGTACAAATGGCAACAAAGATGAGGACAATAGTCCGAATAATGTAAATACTGTAAATACTACCTCATCTCAGAAATATAGACAAATATGAACGTAGTTTGTAGATTTTTGCAAGGCCTCCTAAAAAAGTATTTTGCTGATCTAGAGGGCCTTTCGTAACGCCCTACAGCCGAGTGATGCCTCAATATGTGTAGCATTTCAAACCAGGCGCCAAAGGCCATATAGAGCGAGGGTTTGGCTTCGTAAGACCGAGCTCGCCTATCAGATCATCTTGAAAGGACCCCCTAACTAAAACGGGATTTGCAAAACAACGCCTACATGTCGAAAAAGCCATCCGTCACACTTTTTAATCGTATCACCCCGAGCTAGGCGGTAACTCCACTGATGTGAAGGGGGCTACATAAAAGAAAAAGATTTGATAGAAGGAGAGTAAAGAAAAAAGACGAACCATTTAAAAAGGAGCAAGAGAAGGATGGGAATACAGATGTGATGACAATTGCAAAGGTAGAGAGAAAGGAAAAGATATACAGGGTAAGGAAGAAAGAACTAGAATCAAGTGGTTAATAGATGGGTATTGACATTGCATTTACATTCCTGGAGGTTGTAGCCGTCAGGAAAGCAAGAATATGGAAGCGAGTTCCACAGGCGGGAAGTGCGAGAAAAGAAGCTGTTGGATTAGATTGTGGTTGATCTGTGAATGGGTGGAACCCAGTTGCCAGCCTGGTTGCACGAGTAATCTCCTTAAGTTCGTCGGATCAGAAGCCTTGAAAATATTTATAGAATAGACAGAGAGAAGCCATATCTCGTTGGTGAGAAAATGGCTGAAGTCGAGCCGTCAAGTCGGTACCTATCACATTACTGATTCTCCTTTGGAGCCTATCGAGAACACCAGCCACTGGTGCCCCTGCCACAGCTGTTTACTCGTGCAACCAGACTAGCAACTGGGTTGTACACATTCACAGTTAGATCAACCAAATACAGATGACAATTCTAATCAATCAACTTCTTTTCTCACACTTCCCGCCTGTGGAACTCGCTTCCATATTCTTGCTTTCCTGACGGCTACAACCCCCAGTGGGGGAGCCTGACCATATATGACAGCAGTATTACATGCATAGAGGTATGATGGATTAGTATATGTGCAGGATGGATTCGGGCGGAAAAAAGCATCTAGCCCGACACAGTAACCCAACCTTCCTCTTAAGTAGTGCTCTCTCTCTATCTCTCATGCTCCTTTCTCCATCAACTCCACTCTCATCAGCATTCTAATCCTTATCTTACCCTCTTCCTGACAACCCCTATAACCTGCCACTCTTTCTCATAACTTTCCTCCTATGCAACCCCCTGCAAAACAGTGGCAGTAAAATGCCTTGCTTGAGGCGATATGATTACAAAAATTTAAATGTAAAGTCAATAGTCATCTCCTATCTCACTATCCTGCATCCTCTCTCTTATGCTCCTTTCTCCGTTCACTCCACTCTCATCAGTATTCTAATCCTTCTCTTACACTCTTCCTGACAACCCCTGTAACCTGTCAGTCCTTTTCATAACTTTTCTCCTATGTAACTGTTGTGGATTTCGGGTGAGGAACCCCACCAAATAATGAACAACAAAACAGGTATATGAGATAGAAAAATAAGTTATATTAAACATAAACTGGAAAGCAGGTTAGTAATCCAAGAATACGTTTAGTAAGGAATATATATATATATATATATATATATATATATACCAGTCTTTGAAGTGAATCCGTACTGGAATTAGTATATCCATGTAATACTAGTCTGGCTGAGAGGAGCTCAGAGCTACTATGACTATTAACGGGGTATTCTCTCGGTAAATTAAGGACCTCTTACGGTACTCGTACGGATCTCTACTGTTCTGACGTATCTCCCAATGGCAGGAGTATATATATTCTCAAGTCGAGTCCATTATCTTAGAAAAGGGGAGATCGCACAACAGTAATCCCCTGCAAAACACTGGCAGTAAAATGCCTTGCTTGGGGCGACACGATTATTAAAATACAAATCTCAACGCTAGGTATACCTAGACCGCCTTCAAAATGGTGGATGTAGCAGATATCCCCACAAGAAGAGAACAAAACTAAATAAAACCATTAGTGTAGCAGACGGGAATAGAAGCTCGGAGAGTCAATAAAGGAGAATCGAGTAGACAAAATTCTTCCCTCTGCTTTAAGGAAAGACTTCTCCAAAATCACAGACGACCTGAGACCTATTCCTCCTTTCTCAATTTTGACCAGGTTGTTTCTTAAAAGAACATCAGAACCGAACCAAATGCCAAGTATCCTGACCGCCCTGTCCGCCCAGACGTAAACCCCTTTCCACCCGCCTAACCAAAAGCTAACAGATTTATAACGGTTGATCTTGGCCTCGGTCACAGTGTCGTACACTCTGATCCCTTTGCCAACTTGTTCAATCTTGGCTCTGCGCTACACAAGAACCGAAACGTCGTTAGCACAGGCAGAGTACCTGGGGTAGTAGCATCAGGTAGAGAAATTTCGGATTTGTCTTCCGATTTCCAAGGCGTTGTATCGCCGAGGTAGATACAATATATAGAGAAAATGTGCTGTGGTATTATTCAGCACTATATCTGGCGCTAAACGGATATACACAATATTTACAATAACAGACAAAATAGAACTTACAACACAGAGAGGATGGGGTTGGATTGGAATAGTCACCGAAAATCGGTCCGAATATTACTCGAATAACACTCGAATATTACACCTTGAATGCTACTATTCTTTACTTAAATAGACTATTTCAAGCCATTCCATAATTGAGAGTGCTGCAGGGGTGTCAGCCACTCTACAACACAACACAAGAACGTACACCCTTGACGAATAGTGCGAGATAATACTAAAAGCTACAATCGAATTCCGTTCACTTCCTCTAGCTCAAACGGAGTTACTAAATTTTAGTATAATATTACTGTTATGGTGCCCTATCTGCATTGGAAGAAACTCTTCCTCCTTCATAAATACTAACCTGCGAAACTTCCTAAAGAAGGCAGTCGAGAGGCAGTGTAATTTGACAGTTCGGACGGACGCTTCTATCTGCTAACTAATAACACTCTTATTTTGTATATATAGTCAGTTTCTTCATTTGTAAATCATCTGGAAATAAAACAGAAAAGTAAAATAGGAAAAAAACATTTTTTTAGAATTCTGCAGAGTTAAGATTTTAGGAGAGAGTTGTTATGATTCCTATTCACATAGGAATGAACATTTCCTCCTCCATAAATAATCTGCGAGACATCCTAATGGAGGCATGCGAGACGCAGTGTAACTTGACAGTTCGGACGGACACTTCTATCTACTGACTAATAACACTCTTATTTTGTCTATATGTTCTGTTATTTCATTACACTGGTTCAATCTACCGTCTTGTTTCTGTGTCTTTCTTCCTGGCTCTAACAGGCCACAACAATATTCAGATAAAATAAAATTTTATTGTAACCTTATTATGTACACTAATAGACCACTAATAGGGATGTGCGTTGTAGTGCAGTGGATATCGTCTCAGAACGACAAATCTGGGAGCCGAGTTCGAATTCCAGTTGAATTCCTTGCATTCATTTACGCACAAATACCCTTGGGAAAGATATTAATCCGTTTCTTCCCTCCATTTATGGGTTAAATAATAGAACAGATTAGGTTCTATAGCCTTGGTCGGCAACCTACTGCGAGATAATCTTCTGCCCAGTCAGTCTTTCGAGACATGATCACCCAAAGCGTGTATCACGTATGGTACTTTAACTGAATACACCATATGCAATATACGTGAATATTTCAACTAGAAATATAGAAAATAATACAATATATCTAAATAAAAATTAGAGATATGTTATAATGTAATATAAAAATCTGGCCCCACCCGAGGAAGGCTGATGCAAGCGAGGGTGTTTCCGGTCGTTGAAAGGAACGGATGTCGTTTGACCTTATTTCCGGCAGCAGCGGAAATAACTACAGAGGCAAACAGAACAGGTGTCTCTGAGAATTACGTGGGCGTGCGTGGGCGAGGCAAAACCGGAAGAAAAAGTCCCGGTTCTGGAAGATTATAAAAAGACCTCGGCACACGGATTCGCCAGTAGAGGAGCAACAGAGATCGGCCGGTGAAGAGAGACACAACAGATAAGACTACACTCCCGTCAACCCATTAGAAGCGCGCTCTCTCACTTCTCTGTTCCCTATTCTACACGGTCCATCGTCATTAATAAAAATATAACTTCATATTTTTATATATATGCGTGTTTGTTGTTTGTCGATATATAACAATAATAGACCATTCCACTTTAAATAAAGCAACAATATTTTGAGCAATTTTTATAATCAACTTTTTCCGGCTTGGAATTCAAATGCTACCAGAAAGATAAGGAAAAGTAGTGGCTAGCGATAGACAATACTTTCAGCGACATGTTCTTTTTACTAATATTTGTAAATAAAATATTAATTTCATGAATGTTATGGTGCACTATCTACATTGGAAGGAACTCTTCCTCCTTCAGAAATACTGAACTGCGAAACTTCTTAAAAGAAACAGTCGAGACGCAGTGTAACTTGACAGTTCGGACGAACACTTTTATCCGCTCACTAATAACACTCTTATTTTGTATATATGTTCTGTTATTCCAATACAATGGTTCAACCTACCGTCTTTTCGTGTTTTTCTTCCTGGTCATAACAGGTCAAACACCTATCAACACCGTTTTCTTCCTTGCCTAGTGACTTTATCACCGTCCCGTGGTGAAGCGTTGAGGTATCCATTTGTTGTAAATCAGTTTCAGCAGAGGAAAGATAACGGGCGATTGTCTCAAGTACATTTCGTAAGGCAGATCATCTAATCCCGAAGATTTTTCCGGGCCAACCAGATATATGGCTTCTCGAATTTCCTATGCTCTGAAGGGATCCTCACTCGTACACAGCTGCTTTAGACGTTTTAACTGCCTCGAGGTGGAGAAATCCGGCTAAATAGGCATCGAACTGAGCAGTACTCAGACCGGGCTCCCAAGTGAACAGATCCTGAAAGTAGTTACGAAAGGCCTCACATTTGCCCGCTTTTATAGTCTTCTTCTTCTTCTTCTTCTTCTTCTTCTTCTTTTTCTTTATGCCTTGTCTTTTCAGGACGTTGGCAATCATGGCCTTCCACTTCTCCCTATTCCTAGTGGCTCTTAGCAAATTTTCTCCTGTTACACCACGCAACCCCTGCTCAGGTCCTTCAAATATGTTATCCGCTGCTTTCTTCTGTCTCTTTTTTTCCTCTACCTGGCCTGTTAGTATCAGGTTCTCTAAGCCTTCCTTCCTCATTGCATGTTCCAGGAACTTTAGTTGTCTCTTTCTGATGCTCAATATTAATTTCCTTTTCGTTTCCATCTTTTCCAAAACCTCATCATTGCTCACATGCTCGATCCATAATATTCGCAGCATCCTTCTGTAGAACCACATTTCAGTTGCTTCAAGTTTTTCCTTGATCTTTGATGATATTGTCCAGCATTCATTCCCGTATTAAAGAACTGACATCACATAGCAATCTATTACTCTCTTCTTTTTTTTTTTTTTTTTTAGCGAAATTGTTCTTTTTCTTAATACTTTACTCAGCTCCTGGAATGCATCCTTGTGCTTTTGGATCTCAGGAATATAAATGCATAGAAACTGCTGTGACCACAAAGTTAGGGGTCAGTTTATATATTGATTGTAATATGAAATTGATCCCCCACTTTATGTCCAGAATGCTTCTGTAGAACCACATTTCAGTTGTTTCAAGTTTTTCTTTCATCTTTAATGATATTGTCCAGCATTCATTCCCGTATTAAAGAACCGACATCACATAGCAATCCAGTACTCTCCTCTTTCTTTCTAGCGAAATTGTCCTGTTTCTTAATACATTACTCAGCTTCTGGAACGCTTCTTTTGCCATGCTAATTTGCCTTCGGATCTCAGTGTCGCCTTTTCCATCTTTTGTTAGAACACTTCCCAGGTATTTAAATTTTTGTATCTGCTTGATTTTAATATCCCCCACCTGCATTTGGCATTTTGGGCACAAGAACTTACTCGAGCAACCAGATTGGCAACAAGGTCCCATTCTTTTGCAGTTAAATCAATTAAATGCAGCCCCCACTTCTATCCCTCAGCTTCTTTTCTCGCACGTCCCGTGTGAAACTCCCTTCCGTATAATTGCTTCTCTGACGGCTACACTCTCCAAGAATTTAAATCCAATGTCAATTACCATCTCTTCTCTACTTGACTCTAGTCCTTCCCTCATCTTTTCTACATCACCCCGTGCATCTTGTTCTTTTCCTTTCTCACTCTACCCTCGCAACTGTCTTCACACTGGTATTCCAACATTCTCTTGCCCTTTCTCCGACACCCTCTGTAACTGGTTCGTCTTTCTCTTCGCTCTCATTCTGCTTAAACTTTCACTCTCTCCTATGTAGCCCCCTGCGCACCAGTGGTGGTACTGCTTTTCTTGGGGTGAAACAATTAAAAAAATTATTTGTACGAACCGCACCAGTTACAAAAGAAAAAGAATTAATTTGCCCCCAAAATTTACTAATTTGCATCAGTACATTCATTGAGTAAATTTAATGTGTAATTGTTTCAAAATATTAATCTCCGATGGTTTTACACAAATCCAGTTGAATCCATTGCATTCACTTACGCGCAAATACCCTTGGGAAAGGTATTAATCCGTCTCTTCCTTCCAGTTATGGGTTAAATAGCAGGACAGATTGGGTTCTATAGCCTTGGTCAGCAACCAGTCTACCGCAGAAAGCAATGGCAACCTACTGCGGGATAATCTTCTGCCCAGTCATATTCTTTCCAGTTATGAGTTAAATAGCAGGACAGACTGGGTTCTATAGCCTTGGTCGGCAACCAGTCTACCGCAGAAAGCAATGGCAACCTACTGCGGGATAATCTTCTGCCCAGTCAGTCATGTCTCTTTCGAGACATGATCGCCCAAGCGTGTATCACGTATGGCACTTAACTGACTGAAAGAACATATCTACAAAACTAAAGAGAATTTTTTATTAATTCACCAAAGAAACATATCACCACATCGCATAATCATAGTTCATTCATTTGCCACACGAGATACACATTTCGGCGATCATGTCCGACTGGACAGACGATATTCCCGTAGTAGGTTGCCATTACTTTGCTGCAGAACCCGATTTGTTCTATTTAACCCTTAGCTAGAGGGAGAGGCGACAAACCTTTCCCAATGGTATTTGTGTGTTAGTGAATCCAACGAATTAAGTGGAATTCGAAATCGGCTCTCCGATTTCTCGTTCCGAGCCGATATCCACTGCACCACAATGCGCATCCGCCATTTTTTCGGCGTAGTGCAGTGGATATAGACTCGGAACGACAAATCGGAATTCCGAGTTCGAATTCCAATTGAATTCTTTGCATTCACTTACGCACAAATACCCTTGGGAAAGGTACTAATCTGTCTCTTCTCTTCAGTTATGGGTTAAATAACAGGATAGAGTGAGTTCTTTATCTTTGGCTGGCAACCAGTCTACTGCAGAAAGCAATGGCAATCATGATCGCTGAAAGTGTGTATCACGTATGGCACTTGACTGACTGAATCTTAGTTAACTGGGCGAAAAAATGCGAAACTGGAAATAAAAGGAAATATTCTAGAAATGTTTCTGAAATTCTGAAAATATTTCACACCCACTAGAGAACTGAGAAATCTGTCACTTAACGGCATAAAACAAAAATAAACGGGACTGTGTGCATGCATATCCTGGCTGAGTTAATCTAAAACGCCTCAAAAAGCCAAACTGAATAAACAACCTGTCCTAAACTATCCTCAAATCGGCTGATATTAATAATGTCTTAAGCTAGAACAGTGGTTCCCAACCTTTTGGCACTCGCGACCCCTTACCTAAACGTTTGAAACCCATGCGACCCCCTACTTAGGGTTTACTATCAGCAGCTTAATTTTTTTTATTTTCTATGAAGGACAGGAAAAAACATCTAAATAATATTTTAAAATTCTGTAATTATTAATTACCAAATTAAAGCACATTGGTCAAACCTGAATTCAAAAAAAGAACATATATTTCTTAAAATAATATCATAGGTTTCGAAAGCTATCCAACCCAGCTAGTGAGATGCCTGGTGTTGCATTTCAGCAGCAAGCTTTGAAATTTGTGGCCGAGTGTCTGTTAGAGCCGGTCTCATGTCATCTCCAACATCCAATCTGTTCCTATTCTTTGTTTTTATATTAACAAGAGTGGAAAATCCTGCCTCACACAAGTAGGCTGAAGCAAATGGAATAAGGACACGTAAGGCTATCATACTGACATTGGAGTATGACTGATACATAGTGCAAAATATACGTTTAAGTTCTCGCTTGCCGAAGTTGGATAGTGCTGAAAAGAAGAGGTATATAGAAGAGTAAGACACACAAGACAGATATAAGGATAATATATGCATTAATTTTTTCTTTTAATGCTTAGAAATAAAAATTTCAAAACGTTTGTCATAACTATCACTTTGCACCTAAACAAAAAATAATGTAAGAGCTTGAAAAATGTAATACAATTAATGTTATCCGAAACTACTTCTAACAAATCTACATGCTCCCCTGCCAAGGCGTCACGACCCCAAGGGGGCCTCCACTCACTGGTTGGGAACTTATGAGCTAGAAGCTCAATAGCCTTTTACCTAAAGATCAACTAACAACCTGCCCAGGTCAGCCCCTCTTTCTCACACCAAAAGAACTCACACACCCATCGCCAAATTTTGATGAAGAAACTCGCAGCTTTTCGGCCCTAATCTTGACTCTAAGGCTACATGCTCCCCTGCCAAGGCGTCACGACCCCAAGGGGGCCTCCACTCACTGGTTGGGAACTTATGAGCTAGAAGCTCAATAGACTTTTACCTAAAGATCAAATAACAACCTGCCCAGGTCAGTCCCTCTTTCTCACACCAAAAGAACTCACACACCTTTCGACGAATTTTGATGAAGAAACTCGCAGCCTTTCGGCCCTAATCTTGACTCTAAACTGGTGCTTGGAGAAAAAAGATCCGTTGAGAAGAGGTGAACTGCTCACGTCTATGAAACACGTTCTGTGTCGTCGTCCACACCACGACTTGTATAATGCCGAACAGACACAAAAGAACATAGTGACGATCCTTTTTTAAATACGGTACCACATTGACAGAAACGGAACTGGTTACTAGGACAAAGAACTTCCCATTCAAGACGCGGACCATGTAACCTTCAATCAACTCACACAGCAGGCGCACGACACTGCAGTGAAAGAAGGCATGTCTAATAGACTCCTCCTGATCCCCACACCTAGGAGAAACCGCCAGCCTCGCTGCGTACAGCTGCTTGCCGATGCAGATGGCCCGTCACAACACTAATCAGGTGATTGACGTCTCATCGTTACTGAAACATTTCAACCAGCCGCCAACTTAGGAAACTCCTGTTTCCTAAGGTCGATTTTGTCGATCTGATTATGTTTAGCAGACCTCTTTCCTAACACTTGATATACGGCTCTAGTGTCGGTAAGGGGATTCTTCATTAGTACGAGGTAGCGCAACGCATTTCGGCACACTCAATAATAGAAGCATTCAACTCGCTGATGTCGGAAAGTAGGTGCTCTGCTTCGTCACTGCCGGGCATGTTCATTCGATAATTCGCCATTTCCGTCCCCCTTACGAATAGATTCATTCGAGGAAGTTCAAGCGTCTTCGACATGTTAGAGGATGCAGATCTACTGACATACAATAAGAAAAAAGAAAATCAAGAAAAAAAAATGTGCAGACCATTACTATCGGGACCTTGTAGGTCTACCACTTTGGAGACAGAAGCGAAAAAAGATATAATAAAATAAATTAGAAATACAAATAAAAAATGAAGAAAGAGGTCAGACGAAAAAATATTTTACTAGGCCATTGGTAAAGGTTCATGGATCATTTTAAAAAATAATAATAAATTGGTTAAACATAAATTAAATTAAATTAAATTAAAATTAAAAAAATTAAATTAAAACTTAAAACAATACAACTTGAAGGATAATAGATTTAAGAAGGGAAAGTTTTTTTTTAATTTTTAATTTTTTAATTTTTAATAATTTTACCCCAAGCAAGGCAGTTTTACTGCTACTGTTGCGTAGTGGGTTACATAGGGGGAAAGTGCTGACAAACAGATAGGTTATAGGGGGTGTCAGAGGGAGGGTAATAGACGGATGAGAACACCAGTGTTTTGAGAGAAAGGATGCGAGTTAGTGAGATAGGAGATGACTATTGACCTTACATTTAAATTCTTGGAGATTGTAGCTGTCGGGAAAGCAAAGAATTCCACAGGTGGGAAGTGTGTAAAAAGAATCTTCTCGAGTAGAAATTACGGTTACATTTTATCGGTTTCACTGTAAAAGAATGGGACCTAGTTACTCATCTAGTTCCTCATGTAAATTCATACATAGGGGGCACCAGTGATATAATTTCATTGCAGCAGTAGCCGTGGAAGTGTTTGTAGAAGAGGCACAGAGAAGCCACGTCACGCCGATGAGAGAGCGACTGCAACCGAGCCGTCAAGTCGGTGTCGATCATATAACAGATTCTCCGTTGGATTGTGAATAGCAGGAGTACCCGACCAGATGCGGCAGGAGTATTCAATACAGGGGCGGTTGGTAGATATATAAATGTGCAGGATGGATTCAGACGGGAAAAACTTCCTGGTCCTGCACAATGAACCGACTTTCTTAGCAACGGATTTAACCATGGATTCGATATAGTCATTCCACTTGAGGCTCGCTGTGGTTGTTAGGCCAAGGAGGCGTTGTGTTTTACTCTCAGAGAGGCTAGCCTGATCCATGCTGATGGGGTGGGGGCAATTGTCTATGATGGTTAATAGACAGCAGTTTCGTTTTGGGAGCATTAAAATTTGCGAGCATTTTTTTACCCCAGGCCACCACAGATTGGAGGTCCTTCTCAAGCTCGGCAGCGAGGTTAGCTTTGTTAACCTCAGTAGATTTTTGATCGAGGCGAGAGTAAACGGTGGGGTCGTCAGCGTATATGCCTAATTGGAATCTTATTACATCGGAGAGATCGTTAATGTAGATAAGGAAAAGGACTTAGAATAAAGCAATGAGGGACACCCGTCATAGGGCAGCCCAAAATGCCAAATACGGGTGGGGGATACTAAAATCAAGCAGGTACAAAAGTTTAAATGCCTGGGAAGTGTTATAACAGAAGAGGGAAAGTGCGACACAGAGATCCGAACGCGAATTGGCATGGCGAAGGAAGCATTCCAGAAGTTGAGTAAAGTATTAAGAAACAGGATAATTTCGCTAGTAACAAAGAAGAGAGTACTGGATTGCTATGTGATGTCTGTTATTCAATATGGCAGTGAATGCTGGACAATATCATCGAAGATGAACGAAAAACTTGAAGCAACTGAAATGTGGTTCTACAGAAGGATTCTGCGGATATTATGGACTGAGCATGTAAACAATGATGAGGTTTTGGAAAGGATGTAAACGTAAAGGAAATTAATATTGAGCATCAAGAAGAGACAGTTAAAGTTCCTGAGACATGCAATGAGGAAGGAGGGCTTGGAGAACCTGATACTAACAGGTTACATAGACGGAAAAAGAGACAAGGGAAAGCAGAGGATAACATATTTAAAGGGCCTGGGCAGGTGGATGACAGAACGGGGGCTGCGAGATGTGCTAAGAGCCATCAAGGAATAGGGAGACATGGAAAGCTATGATCGCCTATGTATTGAAAGGAGAAGGCACATAGAAGAAGACGTGTGATTTTCTAAAAAAAAGACCAATTTTTCAAAATTCGGAGAAAGAAACCGGCAACATTCGAATGTCAGAGAATCTCCTGGGGATGACATCATTCGGAACAAACCCGGTTTGAAAGAACTGAATCAGTCGGCGATCTTATGGCGATCGTCCGCTAGAAGGTTTACGACAGATTTTTTTGTGGTGTATTAGATATCAGCTCGGAACAAGAAATCGGGGAGCCGAGTTCGAATTCCAGCTGAATTCATTGCATTCACTTACGCACAAATACCCTTAGGAAAGGTAATAATCCGTCTCTTCCTTCCAGTTATGGGTTAAATAACAGGACAGATTGGGTTCTATAGCCTTGGTTGGCAACCAGTCTACAGCAGAAAGCAATGGCAATCTACTGCAGGATAATCTGCTACCCAGTCAGTCATGACTCTTTCAAGACATGATCGCCCAAGCGTGTATCCCGTATGGCACTTAACTGACTAACTGAATATATTAGTTGGAGACATGATTAAGGTTTCTACTGGGTATAAAGTGGGGGATCGGTTTTTTATTGTTATGAAGTAATAAACTGATCCCCCACTAATTACTAAATAATATAATACATTTCTTCCCCCTCTAGCTATGAGTCAAATAACAGGACAGATTGGGTTCTATAGCCTTGGTCGGCAACCAGTCTACTGCAGAAAGCAATGGCAACCTACTGCGGGATAATGTTCTGCCCAGTCAGTCATGTCTCTTTCGAGACATGATCGCCCAAAGCGTATATCACGCATGGCACTTAACTGACTGTTCTTGAAGATCCATCAGTTTCTACCCGTCTTCGCTCTGCTTTACTCTCGCCAGATCATCGCTTCAGAAGAATCTAAAATCGGATCTAAAAATGTTTTCCATAAAAGATTGAAATGGTGCAAACTTGACTAGCCCAAGATACTCGGCAGGGTTTTAATATCATTGAGTCACTTAGTGGCCACTCGATAAATTTTTGTTTTGTTCCCCGAAGGCATTTACCCCCGTTAAAACTTTCTAAAACATCCTTAATTCCGTGCAAATGTACATGCTGAACTCAAATCGATAATTGTTTATTGAAGAATCCTACCTTTCTTTCATGGTATCGACCATAAATACATCGGACTATATCTTATCCCTTACCAACGTTGTCATCTCTGATTCCTCTGAATGACTTGAAGCGTAGGATACTCTTTTCGGTCGATTTTCTCCATTTCAGCGATTACTCCGCGTTTTGTTTGGTTTCTGAAATTATTTTGCGCGTAGGGATTGCTAAATGGAAGTTTAAAAAAAAAACGGAAAATAGTAGAACTACGCGTGAATTCAGTCTGCAGTGAATGACATTTTCTAACCGTGGTTAGGGGGTGAGATAAACATCGACAAGAAGCTCCATATTTTTCTGCTCGATAACAGGAACAAAATGTAGGTTTCTTCAATAAACAATTATCGATTTGAGTTCAGCATATACATTTGTACGGAAATAGGGATGTTTTGGAAAGATTTGAAGGGGTAAAGACCTTCGGGGAACAAAACAAAAAATTACCGGCCAATCTGCATAAAAAAAAAAAAAAATAAATAATCTTCTTGCAATGTTAGCGATACCCTTTCCAGGGTATCGCTAACTTTGCACTTGTTCCTCCCCGGCACCTTCTTATCGGCCGACGCCTGCAGCGTTCACGGTTGTTTATTCAGGATTCTTCTCGGTGACCAAAAGTAGTCTCTTTTCCCAAAATCCTCTTCCCACCCTTGATAACTACTCTCCTCCAGTCTTCCATTATCCGTTGTTTGCGAAGATGATTAATATATTCTCATTTTTACAAAATATCGTGTATACTTTCCCACAGGAAAAATAATTCTTCCTTTCTCTCTTTCACTTGTTTTCCTGTCTTTTTCTTTCTTTCTTTCTTTCTTTCAGTTAAAATTTCGTTCTCAATATTATCCACACAATCTCATTTTTTTCTTTCTTTCTTTCTTTCTTTCTTTCTTTCTTTCTTTCTTTCTTTCTTTCTTTCTTTCAGTTAAAATTTCGTTCTCAATATTATCCACACAATCTCATTTTCTTTCTTTCTTTCTTTCTTTCTTTCTTTCTGTTGAATTTTCGTTCTCAATATTATCCACACAATCTCATTTTCTTTCTTTCTTTCTTTCTTTCTTTTTTTTCTTTCTTTCTTTCTTTCTTTCAGTTAAAATTTCGTTCTCAATATTATCCACACAATCTCATTTTCTTTCTTTCTTTCTTTCTTTCATTCTTTCTTTCTTTCTTTCTTTCTTTCTTTCTGTTAAATTTTCGTTCTCAATATTATCCACACAATCTCATTTTCTTTCTTTCTTTCTTTGTTTTTTTTCTTTCTTTCTTTCAGTTAAAATTTCGTTCTCAATATTATCCACACAATCTCATTTTCTTTCTTTCTTTCTTTCTTTCTTTCTTTCTTTCTTTCTTTCTGTTAAATTTTCGTTCTCAATATTATCCACACAATCTCATTTTCTTTCTTTCTTTCTTTCTTTCTTTTTTTTCTTTCTTTCTTTCTTTCAGTTAAAATTTCGTTCTCAATATTATCTACACAATCTCATTTTCTTTCTTTCTTTCTTTCTTTCTTTCTTTCTTTCTTTCTGATAAATTTTCGTTCTCACTATTATCCACACAATCTCATTTTCTTTCTTTCTTTCTTTCTTTCTTTCTTTCTTTCTTTCTTTCTTTCAGTTAAAATTTCGTTCTCAATATTATCCACATAATCTCATTTTCTTTCTTTCTTTTCTTTCTTTCTTTCTTTATTTCTTTCTGTTAAAATTTCGTTCTCAATATTATCCACACAATCTCATTTTCTTTCTTTCTTTCTTTCTTTCTTTCTTTCTGTTAAATTTTCGTTCTCAATATTATCCACACAATCTCATTTTCTTTCTTTCTTTCTTTCTTTCTTTCTTTCTTTCTGTTAAATTTTCGTTCTCAATATTATCCACACAATCTCATTTTCTTTCTTTCTTTCTTTCTTTCTTTAACTGTGATCTTTTTCTTTCTTTCCTTTTTACTATTTCATTTTTTCAATATGTTTACGATTCTTTCTTTTTTCTTTCTTTCATTCTTTCTTTAATTGTGACATTTTTTCATTTCTTTTTACTATTTCATTTTTTATATCAATATTTGCCTTGATTTGTTTTTCTTTCTTTCTTTCTTTCTTCCTTTCTTCTTTCTTTCTCTTTCTTTTTCTTTTTTCTTTCTTTCAGTTGAATTTTCGTTCTCAATATTTTCCACACAATCCCATTTTTTATCTTTCTTTCTTTCTTTCTTTCTTTCTTTCTTAATTTATTTGTGACCTTTTCTCTTTCTTTACTTTTTACTATTTCATTTTTCATATTTCAATATGTTTGCCTTTCTTTCTGTTTTCTTTATTTCATTCTTCCTTTCTTTCTTTAATTTTTTCTTTTTTACTTTTTTACTATTTCATTGTTCATGTTTTGATTTTCTTTTGTCTTTCAATTTTGAATATTGATCTTTCTTTTGTCTTCTTTCCTCCCCACGTTCTTGTTAATAAATTTATTCTTTCTTTTCTTTTTTGTTCTTTCTTTCTTCCTCTTATTTCTCGTTTATTTCATTTTTTCTTTCTTTCTTTATTTCCTTCTTTTTACTCCTCTTTTTATTATTTTTATTTTTGTAACGAATTTCTTTCCGTTCCCTCTTTTTCCATTTGCTTCTATGCTTCTTCCGTTGGGCATTATCCTGATTCCATATCGTGAATCCATTGGTGGTGATATATATCTCCTCGGAAAAAACACTGCAAACCGACACACTGCCAAGCACCATAAGTAAATTTTATTTATTACAAACTTCATTAGTTTTGGGGGGATTTTTTTCGAAATCATTTTTTCTATTCTTTCTTATTTAATTTTCATTACGTTTAAAGGCTCTTTTTCCATTCTCACTTACAACACCGTACATCTCCCTTCCTATCTTTCTTTCCTTTCCTTTTTCTTTTTTCTTTTTCTTTTTCTTTCTTTCTTTCTTTCTTTCATTTCTTTCTTTCTTTCTTTCTTTCTTTCTTTAGCTTTTACCTTCCCCTACGTTTTCTTTCTTCCATTCTGTTTTTCTTTCTTTTTCCCATCCATTGTTCTTTCTTTCTTTCTTTCATTCTTTCTTTCTTTCTTTCTTTCTTTCTTTCTTTCTTTAGCTTTTACCTTCCCCTACGTTTTCTTTCTTCCATTCTGTTTTTCTTTCTTTTTCCCATCCATTGTTCTTTCTTTCTTTCTTTCTTTCTTTCTTTCTTTCTTTCTTTCTTTCTTTCTTTCTTTCTTTAGCTTTTACCTTCCCCTACGTTTTCTTTCTTCCATTCTGTTTTTCTTTCTTTTTCCCAACCATTGTTTCTTTCTTTCTTTCTTTCTTTCTTTCTTTCTTTCTTTCTTTCTTTAGCTTTTACCTTCCCCTACGTTTTCTTTCTTCCATTCTGTTTTTCTTTCTTTTTCCCATCCATTGTTCTTTCTTTCTTTCTTTCTTTCTTTCTTTCTTTAGCTTTTACCTTCCCCTACGTTTTCTTTCTTCCATTCTGTTTTTCTTTCTTTTTCCATCCATTATTCTTTCTTTCTTTCTTTCTTTCTTTCTTTCTTTCTTTCTTTAGCTTTTACCTTCCCCTACGTTTTCTTTCTTCCATTCTGTTTTTCTTTCTTTTTCCCATCCATTGTTTTTTCTTTCTTTCTTTCTTTCTTTCTTTCTTTCTTTCTTTCTTTCTTTCTTTCTTTCTTTCTTTCTTTAGCTTTTACCTTCCCCTACGTTTTCTTTCTTCCATTCTGTTTTTCTTTCTTTTTCCCATCCATTGTTTCTTTCTTTCTTTCTTTCTTTCTTTCTTTCTTTCTTTCTTTCTTTCTTTCTTTCTTTCTTTAGCTTTTACCTTCCCCTACGTTTTCTTTCTTTCATTCTCTTTTTCTTTCTTTTTCCCATCCATTGTTTCTTTCTTTCTTTCTTTCTTTCTTTCTTTCTTTCTTTCTTTCTTTCTTTCTTTCTTTCGTCACTTCGCAATTACATCTTCTCCCTGCTTCGACCAGACCGATCACTTTACCTTTCCCTTGACCCCCAAGACCGTCAGTCCCAGCCTCCGCCCGCCGTTGTGAATCGGACGCAGAATAAAAAATGACCCTTTCTGTCTTCCATTGTGTTTAAAAACACCGGAAAGTAGGACCTAACGACATTTCACTATCTTCGCTTTTCTCACGCGCGCCGAAAATGGACGTTGACCTTTATTCTAGACTGACCAACAACTGGGAGATGATATCATGTCATATATATATATATATATATATATATATCAGCATGCAGTGTAGATATAGGAGACTCCAAAGGAGTGTCCTGTACATACAGTGGTAGGATAAATTTCTAAGAGAGCTCTAAATATATATGTATATAAATACATATGGAGCAAATATAAGAAAAATTAGGGCTGGCACATTATTTCATGGTAAATCGGCAGTTTAGGCCTATTTCAGGCGAACCAACATCAGCTTCCGTCTTTAATGTGCAAAAGATTTTTCGTATAAAATCTTTTGTGCATTAAAGACGGAAGCTGATGATGGTTCGCCTGAAATAGGCCATACTTTCGATTTACCATGAAATAACGTGCCTGCCTTAACTTTTCTTATATATATATATATATATATATGTAGTGTGTCGAGGCAGCAGATAATTTTCTAAACATATATTGTTAAATATAACAGTCAATGAACGTCTATTATGTTTAATCATAAGGTGTTCCAAACATTGTATTTTGGCTTTAATTTATTTGGATTTTTTATTACGCTGGTTCTAAGCTTTCGGATCACATGCGTCATCTTCAGAGAGGTTACAATGACATAAAGACATCCACCGTCAAAGATGATTTTCCCTTGTGTTAACGTAAAACATTGCTGTGTAACGATAATAGACACCGAATAGCAGATGCGGTTCATAAATTTGTAATGCGGTTCTATGACGTCACACCGCGTGAGAGACTGAAATATTAACAGAACCATACGTCTAAATGCAATGTCATGTGTTGTGACCAGATTGAAATGTGATTTTATTAAGTGTCCGTTGTTTTCATTTTATGTAGATGGCCTCCAATATCTGCAGATTCTTTTCACTGTGTGTGTGAGTGAGGATTATTGTATTATTGACTAAAATCTCTATGATATTACCTACATGGTCATGCTTTTTGGGAAATGTTTTTCTGAGAAATGTTGTTTAATTGTACTCTGATCAGAAAGGTGACAGGTAAGTCCACAGGAGAGCGTGGTTGTAGTAAAACCAATATATGTAGTGAGTTTATTACTAGTACCAGAAATACAATCTCTGAACGGGCATGACAATTGATACACTCCACTGTGTGTGTGTGTCCGTTACCTATAGACTCCAAAACGGCTGAACCGATTTTCTTTAAAATTTACACAGTTGTCCAATAAGCGTCTGCGAGTGTTCTTAGCTAGATTTTGTGTCGAGGTACCCCAGATAAATATCGATATTCGAAAAAATCGGGTTATAGAAGGAGTGGTCCGATTTTAATCAAATTTGATACACACACGGACAAAGACAAAGGAAACGATATTCAGAAGTTTCAAGGTTGCAGTTCTTATAATAGTGCAGAATATCGATAAAATATATATATATATAAAGCAAGATGTTTGTCTGTGAGTCTGTTTATCTGCCTGTATGTCTGTATTTTTTCAGCCCTTTTATTTTAGTTTTTGCTTCGGGTTTGGCTCTAAGTAGGTATAATTGTAGTTCTTAGTCTCAGCCATGATACCATTTACTCAGAGGACTTATTTAGCCTTCAAAATTCAGTTTACGACGAAAAAACTTATTTGATATCGATACCAGGAAATAGAAATTTGACTTACATTCATTCATTTTTCTTTTAGTCTACGGTTTCGCTTTAACTGGAAACAACTATTGCATTTGAGTCTTTCGTGCCAACGTCCAAAGAGACTGAGTTTCAGGACCAGATTAGTTTTAAAGTTTTCATTACACCCGAGAAACGCCGGGGTATAGTGCGAGTATATTTATAAGGGACTTTGTGGTATTTGATATTTTGTAGAATTAGCCTTGTTTGATATTGGTTGATTCTTTTTCTTTTTCTTTCTTTTTCTTGTTATTGTTTTTATTGTGATGGTGTTTACTTTCTTTTTAGAGTTTTTTATTGCTTTTTGGTGTACGCGTGAGTTGGTATCAGCTTCAGTCAGTTAAGTGTCATACGTGATACACGCTTGGGCGATCATGTCTCTAAACAGACATGACTGACTGGGCAGAAGATTATCCCGCAGTAGTTTGCCATTGCTTTCTGCGGTAGTCTGGTTGCCGTCCAAGGCTATAGAACCCAATCTGTCCTGCTATTTAACCCATAACTGGAAGGAAGAGACGGGTTAATACCTTTCCCAAGGGTATTTGCGCGTAAGTGAATACAATGGATTTAACTGGAATTCGAACTCGGCTCCCCGGTTTCTCGTTCCGAGCCTATATCCACTGGAGAACGCACATTAATTGTCCTATATTGAAGAGGTGATCACTTAATTGATTTTTTTTAGTTGGTTTGTTCTTGTCATTTACGTATTTTCGTTGTATTGACCTTTTTATTGGCCTGGCGATACAACCAGTCATTTAAATGCCATATGTGGTACACGCTTGGGCGATCATGTCCCGAAAGACACATGACTGACTGGCCAGAAGATTATCCCGCAGTAGGTTAACATTACTTTCTGCGGTAGACTGGCTACCAGCCAAGGCTATATAACCTAATCTGTCCTGTTATTTATCTCATAACTAGAGGGGGGGATGTATTATATTATTAATTAGTAGGTAGTGGGGGATCATTTTATTACTTCATGAGAATAGAAAATCGATCTCCCACTTTATGCCCAGTCGAAGTCTTAATCATGTCTCCTATTATATTCAATCAGTCAGTTAAGTGCTATATGAATACACGCTTTGGGCGTTCATGTCTCGACGGAGTGGGCAGAAGATTATCCCGCAGTAGGTTGCCATGATATATACAGTCATCCGCAGACAGATTTGTTTCTCTGTATCACACACACACACACATACACACACACACACACACGCACACACACATATATATACAAATGAATAAGGACGGTAGTATATATATATATATATATATATATATATATATATATATACTACCGGACATTTACATTAATGTTTTGAACCATGCAATTATTTTCTTCGTCCTTATTCATTTGTATATATATATATATATATATATATATATATATATATAGATAGATAGATAGATAGATAGATAGATAGATAGATAGATAAATAGATAGATAGATAGATAGATAGATAGATAGATAAATAGATACCCAAAAGCGCTCTGAAAAACCAAACATTTGGACAATATATATCTATATATAGTCATCCGCAGACAGATCTGTTTCTCTGTATCATATATATATATATATATATATATATATATATATATATAGCATATCGAGGCAGCAAGTAATTTTCTAAAGCTATGCTGTTAAATAGACAATGAATGTCTATTATGTTTAATCATGAGCCATTCTAAACGTCGCATTTTTGCTTTAATTTCAGTTTAAAATAAAGTCAAAAATTCTCCAACATTTGGATAATTATTTATTGGTTTTCTTCTAAGATTTCGGCTCACATGAGCCATCTTCAGAGAGGTAGTTTAAACTGAAATATTATAAAATCCACCATCACCGACGATTTTATTTTGTGTTGACATAAAACTCCGCTTGGCAACGGCAATAGTTACCAAAAATAATAAACGCAGTTCTTAAGTTTGCGATGCGGTTTTATGACGTCACACCGCGGGATAGCGCGAAATGACAACAAAACCATGTAGTCAAATGCAATGTAATATGTTATTTCCGGTTTTAAAGTTGATTTTATTGAGTGTTGGTTGTTTTGATTTGATGTACATGGCCTCCAATATCTGCAGGTTCCTCTTACTGTGTGTATGAGTAAGGATCACCGTATTGTTGACCAAAATCTGTCTGATATTACCTACATGTTTATGTTTTTCAGAGTAGTTTTGTTTAATAGTACTCTGATCAGAAAGATGACATGTAAGTCTACGGGAGAGCGTGGTTGTAGTAAAACCAATATATGTACTAGGTTTTTTATTAGTATCAGAGATGCAGTCTCTGAATGGGCATGTAAATTGGTACACTACATTGGTTTTTTGTAGAGAATTTAGTTTAGTGCTTGTTGGGTTATTATAAACTATGAGATCAATTGTTTTAAACTTTTTATAATATATGAGTTTAATTTGATTATTACTTTCCACTGGTTTAACATTTCTACGTATTATGTTTTTGAGAGTTTTTTCATCTTGTTTATAATTATTATGTATTTGGTTACAATAGTATAAGTTAATAGTGTTATGTTTATTTTGATGTAAACCATTATTATTAATATTATCATTATTGTTAGAGCTATTGTTAATTTTGTTGAGATACATTTTAATTTGTTGATCAATAACGGAGATAGGAAATCCATTATTGACTAGTGTTTGCTTAATGTTGTGTAATTCTTTATAAAATATAGATTTGGAAGAAGATATCATTTGTGTGCGTTGAAGTAAGTTTTTTATAACAGCTAACTTATATCGTTGGGGGCATTCACTATTATAATTAAGAAGACACGAATTTATGCTAGTTGGTTTCCTACATAGAGAAGTAGTAAATTTATGTGTGCTAGAATCAATGAATACATCAAGGAATGGGATTTTGTTATTAATATTAAGTTCTAATGTAAATTTGAGGACGGAGTGACTTTCAAATTTGTTTTTAAGATATATATATATATATATATATATATATATATATATATATAGGAAAGAATATTAATAAAAAGTTTTGAATTTAAAAATGTACTTTTTTTTAACAGTATTTGTTTATTTTTATTATATTTTATATTTCAGACCGCCCTCGGTCCTTCATCAGAAAAAACTGATTTTTAAATTTGAATTAGAAACGTATTTCACGATAGCGTTCGAATATTTTTTTGTTTACATCACGTGGTGTGTTTGAAATTTTTATCTAAAACAAACAGACTTTCTCTACGGACGTGCCGCATGTTGTGAACAAACACACCACGTGATGTAAACAAAAAAATATTCGAACGCTATCGTGAAATACGTTTCTAATTCAAATTTAAAAATCAGTTGTTTCTGATGAAGGACCGAGGGCGGTCTGAAATATAAAATATAATAAAAATAAACAAATACTGTTAAAAAAAAGTACATTTTTAAATTCAAAACATTTTATTAATATTCTTTCCTATACATATTAAGACAGTATACGTGGATGATCATCACTATATATATATATATATATATATATATATATATATATATATATGTATACTACCGGACATTTACATTAATGTTTTGAACCTTGCAATTTATATATATATATATATATATATATATATATATATATATATAGATAGATAGATAGATAGATAGATAGTGTATACACAAAAGCGATCTGAAAAACCAAACATATGGACAATTTGGAAAATATATATAGATACTACCGGCCAAAATTATTAGGCTACCCCAGTTTTTTTAAAAGAAACGTATTTCATACTGTTTTTAAGTGGATAATTCTAAATGAAAATAGAATGGTTCTTTTGTTATTATTACTTTTTAAAATTTTACAAGGCAAGGAAGCAAAGATGAACTTGTTCGAATCACCCTAAATCTTCTTCATCCTTTCATTGATGAAACTGCAATATTGGTAGTTATTAAATATTTATAAATTAATTTGATGCACATGTTATTGTACAGTAGTAACAAAAGAACCATCCTATTTTCATTTACAATTATTCACTTGGAAATAAAAAAATAGTATTAAATACATTATTGCTTTTAAAACGTTTGTGTGGCCCAATAATTTTGGCTGGTAGTGTATGTATTTATACACATGTATATAGTCATCTGCAGAGAGATCTGTTTCACAGTTCAGCAGTACGGTTAAACATCCAATTGCTTCCGGCCAGTAATGAAACCCGACCGAATTGAAATCATTCGGCGATTCTACCACTGTGCTACGGGGATTTGGCGCAGCAAGGCGGACTTTTAGCGTTTTGTAACGATGTAACGATGTAACGATGTAACATATAGCAGTAATAAATCCAAAGCCAAAAACAACAACAACAAAAAAAAAAGAACCCTGCTTATCAAGATACATTTAATAATGATAACCACTGCAACCCCCCCCACCCAAAAAAAAACCATTGCTTTAGACACAATCACAATTAAATACTAAACACTGGTATTTTGAACAGGGCCAGAGGTTTATCCATGTCACCTGTTCGGTATTTGTCGTCTCCGTTTCCTCCTAAAATCTGAATTCTTTTAACCCTTTTTTTTAGTCTTAGTAACCTTTTGCGTCTTAGTGACATTATTTCCTTCCTTGGAGTGAACTGATTAAAATATATACGCAAAATATTTTTCATTGGTCTCCCGAGTACGGGAACTTAAGCGCACTCACCGGCAATTCAACGTGGTATTTAACCGAACTTCATCTCAAAGTCGGGATGTTTATCGAGAGTGTCCGCTACGGAAAAAATTAACTGTAGAATCTGCAAATCGTCTTATCTACTCAAACGGTTTCTTTTCTTAAAAGTCATGTATACGTTGATGTAACTACACATACCCACGAAGGAGAGGGGGACGCTGAGAATTTTTAACTTTTATTTGCCATGTCCTTTTAGGACGTACGCAATCATGTCCCTTCGTATTTTCCTGTCTGTTGCACCTACCATCCGCCCGTGTATTGAATACTGCTGTCATATCTGGTCAGGTGCTCCTGCTATCCACCTAGGGGACCTTAACAAAATCTAACAGAAAATCTCTAATGTGATAGATCCCGACTTGGCAGCTCAGATACATTCACTTTCTCACCGGCGCAATGTGGCTTCCCTGTGTCTCTTCTACAAATACTTCACGGCTTCTGCTCCGATGAATGAGCTCACTGGTGACCCCTAAATATGAATTTACTCGAGCCACAAAATTGGCTAATAGGTCTCACTTTTTTTTACTGTGAAACCAATAAAATTTAAACGCAAATTCTACTCTGGCTGCTTCTTTTCTCGCACTTCCCGCCTGTGGAATTCCCTTCCGTATACCTGCTTTCCCAACAGCTATAATCTCCTAGAAATTAAATATAAAGTCAAAAGTCATCTCTTATCTCACTACCATGCATTCACTCTCTCATGCTTCTTTCTCCGTCCACTCCACTCTCATCAGTATTCTCATCCTTCTCTTACCCACTTCCTGACAACCTCTATAACCTGTCACTCTTTCTCATAACTATCCTCCTATGTAACCCCTTGCAAAACAGTGGCACTAAAATTACTTGCTTGGGGTGATATGATTATAAAAAGAAAAAAGAAAAAACAAAACCTTTTAATACATTTTGGCGGATGTGCGTTGTGGTGCAGTGGATATCGGCTCGGAACGAGGAGTCGAGTTCGAATTCATGTTGAATTCATTGCATTCACTTTCGCGCAAATACCCTTGGAAAAGGTATTAATCCATCTCTTCATTCCAGTTATGGGTTAAATAACAGGAGAGATTGGGTTCTATAGTCTTGGCTGGCAACCAGTCTACCGCAGAAAGCAATGGCAACCAAGTGTCTCACGCTCCCTCTCTCCGCCATGTGAGTACCAGATTTCCCAAGCCCTACTTCCTCATAACATGTCCCAGAAACTTCAGCTGTCCCTTCCTGATATTAAGTATACGTTTTCATTTCATTTCCATCCTCTCCAAAACCGCGTTGTAGCTCAAACTGTCTCCTCAGCAGCATTCTACAGAACCACATTTCTGTTGCTTTAAGTCTCTTCATCATCGGTGAGTAGATTGCCCAGCATTCACTGCCATATAGGAGGACTGATATTACATAACAGTTCAGTACTCTTTTCTTTGTTTCTGTTGCTTCAAGTCTCTTCTTCATCTGTGAGGAGATTGTCCAGCATTCACTGCCATATAGGAGGACTGATATTACATAACAGTTCAGTACTCTTTTCTTTGTTTCTGTTGCTTCAAGTCTCTTCTTCATCTTTGAGGAGATTGTCCAGCATTCACTGCCATATAGGAGGACTGATATTACAAAACAGTTCAGTACTACTTTCTTTGTTTCTGTTGCTTCAAGTCTCGTCTTCATCTGTGATGAGATTGTCCAGCATTCACTGCCATATAGGAGGACTGATATTACATGACAGTTCGGTACTCTTTTCTTTGTTTCTCTTGCTTCAAGTCTCTTCTTCATCTGTGAAGAAATTATCCACCATATACTACCATAAAGGAGGACTGATATTACATAAAAATACAACTGTCTTCTCACCTGTGTTCCCATATATATATATATATATATAATTTAGAAAAGATTATTGATTTACTACAGTTTCAAAGGGTAATACATATTTTACCGCATAATGGTGTTATTATTGTGGTTTGTCAAACTCAAATAGTACAACAGTTGATCCTCAAAATATCACCCCAATTTTTTTTTTTTTTTTTTTAAACAGACGCTCACATATTATGCTCTCATTACGATTGAGCTCTCTGAGAAGAAAATTTTAAAAACAGTTTCCACTTCGGCTATAATGCGTGACTCTTCAGAAATGAATTGAGTTCTCTCGGTGACTGGCGTCTGTATACACTGCTTACATACAAGACGTTAAAATTTCCCTTCTCTGACCCCATGCGCCGATGGCTCAAGGAGTAGAGACTCTGACTGACACCAAATCGGTCGAGTTTCGATCCCGGCCAGAAGCAAGTGGGTATGTCTAGTCACACTGATGAGCTGGAACAGGCTTGTATGTGGATGGCTAATATATATAATGCTCTCATTACTATTAAGCACTCTGGAGAAAAAAATTTTTTAAATACTTATCACTTACGCGATTTACGTCTTACTCTTTAGAACTGAATTGAGTTCTTCCTGTATATATATATATATATATATATATCTTCCTGTGTGTATACACCGCTCATATATAACACGATAAAAATTTTCCCTCTCTCATTCTATGTTTTTAGGGAGTAGAGACACCCAATCCGTCTAATTTCGATCCTGGCCAGAAGCAAGTAGATGTCTAGCCACACTGATGAGCTGTGATACAGCGTACAGCGAATCAAGCTTGTATGTGGTTGACAAATATATATATATAGTCATCCGCAGACAGATCTGTTTCGCTGTATCACAGCTCATCATTACGGTTAGACATCCGATTGCTTTTAACTCAGGATTAAAACCCGACTGAATTGGCGTCAGTCGGCAATTCTACCTCTAGTCTATGAGCGCTCGGTAGAAGAAGGCAAAATATTAGCGTGTATATTATCATTACACACGCCCAATATATATATACATATATATATGGGAGGTCTTTTATAGATACATTATTAGTGATATATGAAATCTTGCACATAAAAGCATATAAAAGAGAGAAATTATAAAACAAAAAATCAGTAAGGATTGTGTGTTAATTAAAAAAAACGAAGAAAAATACAATTAACAATGACATCATACACGTACGCATATTCCCGCGGACGCCCACGCTCTCAAACGCACACTTACACTATAAAAACAAATGCCAAATTTACCTGGGTAGTGTGTTGTGGTCGAAAGCTAGGTAGCGGATATGTGGTATATATATCGGTCTGTGACATATTGTCATTATGTAAACAGGCCGAGATAGATAGATAGATAGATAGATAGATAGATAGATAGATAGATAGATAGATATAAACAGGCTATGATAGATAGATAGATAGATAGATAGATAGATGTAAACAGGTTATTATAGATAGATAGATAGATAGATAGATACATAGATAGATAGATACATAGATAGATAGATAGATAGATAGATAGATAGATAGATAGATAGATAATGAACAGAATGAGATAGATAGATAGATAGATAGATAGATAGATAGATAGATAGATATAAACAGGCTATGATAGATAGATAGAGAGATAGATAGATAGATAGATAGATAGATAGATAGATAGATAGATAGATATTAACAGGCTATTATAGATAGATAGATAGATAGATAGATAGATAGATAGATATAAACTAACATGTTATTATAGATAGATAGATAGATAGATAGATAGATAGATAGAAGCAGATTATATAGATAGATAGATAGATAGATAGATAGATAGATATCGAGAATGAATAGATAGATACAAACACACATAATGAGGAGTTAATTAGAGAGAGATAAAGTGAAGATATAGACTGCTCGACTGATATATAGAGAATGAAGTGATAGATAGATAGATAGATAGATAGATAGATAGATAGATAGATAGATAAGCTTCAATCCCCATGAAATCAGAAATATTTGCCTGTCACTTTCACGCAGTCCCTCCCAACCAACTTACACTCCCCCCCCCCCCAAAAAAAAAATAAAGGAGAAAGAAAAAAAAAAACGAAAATTGGCAAAAAGAGAAGTCGTTCATTCAAGACGATACAAGTCCCGGATTATAGGCGTGTGGTGGAAGAAAAAGTCGATTGCCTCTCGTGCTGTTGAGGATTCGGCGAACGATAGACCTGACAAGAGATTAAGTTCAGCTTAAATACGGATTATGTCATGAGCCGGCTTGTCGCTTCGAGTTTCAAGTCCAAACGTGCTCGAGTTGCGCTTCAGAATATAGCAAGGACGGTCGCTTCTCAAACGCAAATCAACGTGTGATGATAGTGGCGTCTTTTACTGGGGAGTTGTTGGTCCGGTGGCATGAGAATGTAACTTGTTTGCCTCGGCGGAAGCAAGGGTGTGTGTTTGGGTATTCAAATCTGAGCCTATTGTCGTCCTTGTTTTATTTTATTTTGTTTTATTTTTTAAGGTTGGGGAATGACTTAATTGCTGTATACACGGGCGAAATTGTCACCTGAAACCAGAGAAGCGACAAGCCTTTTTTTTAATTTTTTATTCATTCAGATTTGACACCAATATGTTAAAGGCTTTCAGTAGGGCTCATCTGACAACAAGACCCATTCCAAGATCCGGAACTCTCCCCAATATTTCAGCCGATTTCAATATTGCTGTCGTACGGATGGCTTCGTTCGTTCATTACTGAGACAACTACAAGTGTCCTACATCTATCTATCTATCTATCTATCTATCTATCTATCTATCTATCTATCTATCTATCTATCTCTCTCTCTCTCTCTCTATATATATATATATATATATATATATTCAGTCAATTTTATCTATCTATCTATCTATCTATCTATCTATCTATCTATCTATCTATCTATCTATTTCAGCGTATTGATTGATGTCTATCTTTCTATCTCAGTGTATTCATATCTATCTATCTATCTATCTATCTATCTATCTATTCAGTCAATTTTATCTATCTGTCTATCTATCTATCTATTCAGTCAATTTTATCTATCTATCTATCTATCTATCTATCTATCTATCTATCTATCTGTGCCTACCTGTTGGATTTCATTATAGTTCTCATTGAATTTTCACAAAAATTCATATCTGATGGCTTTCATTCACGATCACATAAGATCACATTGTTCCAGCACCTTCCTCAATATCGGCTTATTAATAATACTGACGTCTTGATGGTTTCGCTCCTCCATTATTTATTGTCCTAACTGTTATTTTTCATAGGAGATCAAAGAAGAACGCGTTTTCTCATTGTTCCAGCACCTTCCTCAGTATTGGGATACTAATAATACAAATGAAGTAGGACTTGTACCTATGCAATTATGCAAAGGCGTTTGACAAAATACGCTACAAAGAATTGATGGAGATGCATGGTAGCCTCGACATATTTAGGAAAGATCTAAGAGTAATCAGGAATCTCTACTGGCAGCAAACCGACTGCGTACGGACAGCTAACGAAGTCAAAATGGGCGGAAGACAAGAATATGTATTTTCACCGGGTCTATTAAACTTGTACAGCGAGACTATTCTGAGGACCCTAGAAGTTATCCCAGGATTCGTCATCGGAGGCCACAATTTAAACAATATAAGGTACGCAGATGATACAGTGCTGATAGCAGACAAGGAAAGGAAACTACAAGACCCCCTACAGAAGGTAGCTGAAGAGAGTGACAAGAAAGGATTTCAAATAAACTGCAAGAAGACCGAATGCAAGGTCATCACCAAAATGCCAAATACAGACGGGAAATACTAAAATCAAGCAGGTACAAACATTTTAATACCTGAGAAGTGTTCTAACGGAAAGTGCGACACAGAGATCCGAAGACGAATTGGCATGTCGAAGCTAAGTAAAGTATTAAGACACAGGAAACGTTCGCTAGAAACAAAGAAGAGAGTACTCGATTGCTATGTGATGTCAGTTCTTCAATATGGCAGTGATTGCTGGACTATATCATCAAAGATGGAGGAAAAACTTGAAGCAACTGAAATATGGAGTACAGGAGTATGCTGCGGATATAATGGATCGAGCATGTGAGCAATGATGAGGTTTTGGAAATGATGGCAACGAAAAGGAAATTAATAGTGAGCATCAGAAAGAGACAGCTGAAGTTCCTGGGACTTGCAATGATGAAGGAGGGCTTTGAGAACCTGATACTAACAGGCTAGATAGAGAGGAAAATGACAAAGGAAAGCAGAGGATAACATATTTGAAGGACCTGATCAGGTGGATGACGGAACGAGGGTTGCGTCGTTTAACAGAAGGCGTGCTAAGAGCCACCAGGGACAGGGAAACGTGGAAAGCCATGATCGCCTACGTCCTGAAAGGACAGGGCACATAGAAGAAGAATATATATGCCAACTATTTATGAGAAATTATAATGTGGATATAAAATGGGGGATTAATTCTATATTATAATCAATATATAAACTGATCGCTCATTTTGTGGCCATGTTAGTTTCTATACATTTCTATTCTAGATTTATGGGCTTGAGCTAGTGGATGACAGAACGGGAGTTGCTTGGTGTAACAGGAGAAGGCGTGCTAAGAGCCACCAGGTATAGGAAGACGTGGAAAGCCATAATCGCCTACGTCCTGAAATGACAGCGCACATAGAAGAATATATATGCCAACTGTTTATATGAAATTATAATGTGGGTATAAAATGGGGGATTAATTCTTTATTATAATTATTATATAAATTGATCCCTTATTTTGAGGCCATGTTAGTTTCTATACATTTCTATTCTAGATGTATGGGCTTGAGCTAGTGGATGACAGAACGGGGGTTGCATGGTGTAACAGGAGAAGGCGTGCTAAGAGTCACCAGGGATAGGGAGACGTGGAAGGCCATGATCGCCTACGTCCTGAAAGAACAGGGAACATAGAAGAAGAAGAAGAAGAAGAAGAAGAAGAAGATTATATATACATATATAGATCTATCTATCGCCCGGTTCACACTACACCCACGTCTACTGATCAGGTTAAGAGGCTCATCCCTTGTTCCCTGTTTAGGATGTGGTTTCCGGCTTTCTCTTTTCCAATCTTCTCACTTTTTCAATTGGAGTAGATAGATCTATCTATCGCCCGGTTCACACTCCACCCACGTCTATTGAACAGGTTAAGAGGCTCATCCCTTGTTCCCTGTTTTAGGATGTGGTTTCCGGCTTTATCTTTTCCAATCTTTTCACTATTACGTAGCCCCCTGCACATCAGTAGCGTTACCGCCTTGCTCGGGGTGATACGATTATATATATATATATATATATATATATATATATATAGTGTGTGTGTGTGTGTGTGTGTGTGTGTGTGTGTGTGTTTGGGCAACAATCTCTCTTTTATGCAGGTTTCTTTAAAAATGACACAAGGTATTATCATTAAGTTTTTCTATAATTTTTATGTGTTCTTATGATTTTTGTTTCTTTTCAGAACTGAAATTATCTAAGAATTGTCCAAAGATTTTGTATTTGAGCGCTTTCGGCTATATTTTTAGCCATTAATCAATAATGAATTTTGTTTTATTTGTAAATAAATATGTGTTAAGTTTATGTATATAAAGTCATATGTATATTATGTTCTGAATACGGTAAGCACATTGTTACCAGGAAATCAAAATTTGACTTACATCCATTCATTTTTCTTTCAGTCTACAGTTTCGCTTTAAGTAGAAACAACTATTGCTTTTTAGTCTTTCGTGCCAACGTCCAAAGAGTCTGAGCTCCAAGACCATGGATTAGTTTTAAAGCTTTCAATACACCCGGGCAACGTCGGGTTATACTGGTAGTTTTGTATAATTTTGGTAAGTCTATCTGTTAAAATAAGATTTCAGTGTCATTTTAGTTTCTATGTAAATAAGACGACAAGCTAACCACCGAATAGATAGATAGATAGATAGATAGATAGATAGATAGATATGAATAGACTGAGATAGATAGATAGATAGATAGATAGATAGATAGATAGATAGATAGATAGATAGCATCTTCTTCTTCTTCTTCTTCTTCTTCTTCTTCTTCTTCTTCTTCCATAGCCGACATTTGCCACCGTTTTCCGGAAAATGCCCACGACGGTCTTTGCTGCAAATTTTACGACGTATGTGAAACATTTTCTGGCCGTGAAATCTGACTGTCTCGTGTTGATTCTTGTAACAGCGCGAGATTTGATGAGACACCGCTGTATAAAACGCAATTTATGGCACTACGCAGGCGCGCGCCTTAGGAAGTGAATCAAGTGGGGATCGTTTGGTATCAAAATATCGGGGAACGAGGCTAACGGGGGAGACCAAGAACAATTGGCATCATTTTGAGGGAAAAGGACGGACACAGGAATAGGAAAAAAAAAAGTGGGGAAGATTCCAGACGTCCGTATGGTGCTAAGGGGTTGAGAGCGTGAAGAAGGGGTTGCAAAAAGCTGACAAAAGAGAGATTGAGAGTATGAGAACAAAAAAAGAAGAGAACAAAAAAAGAAGAGAACAAAAAAGAAGAGAACAAAAAAGAAGAGAACAAAAAAGAAGAGAACAAAAAAGAAGAGAACAAAAAAAGAAGAGAACAAAAAAAGAAGAGAACAAAAAAAGAAGAGAACAAAAAAGAAGAGAACAAAAAAAGAAGAGAACAAAAAAGAAGAGAACAAAAAAGAAGAGAACAAAAAAAGAAGAGAAGAAAAAAGAAGAGAACAAAAAAGAAGAGAACAAAAAAGAAGAGAACAAAAAAGAAGAGAACAAAAAAGAAGAGAACAAAAAAAGAAGAGAACAAAAAAAGAAGAGAACAAAAAAGAAGAGAACAAAAAAGAAGAGAACAAAAAAAGAAGAGAACAAAAAAGAAGAGAACAAAAAAGAAGAGAACAAAAAAGAAGAGAACAAAAAAGAAGAGAACAAAAAAAGAAGAGAACAAAAAAAGAAGAGAACAAAAAAGAAGAGAACAAAAAAGAAGAGAACAAAAAAAGAAGAGAACAAAAAAGAAGAGAACAAAAAAGAAGAGAACAAAAAAAGAAGAGAAGAAAAAAGAAGACAACAAAAAAGAAGAGAACAAAAAAGAAAGAAGAAGAAAAAAGAAGAGAACAAAAAAGAAGAGAACAAAAAAGAAGAGAACAAAAAAGAAGAGAACAAAAAAGAAGAGAACAAAAAAAGAAGAGAACAAAAAAGAAGAGAACAAAAAAGAAGAGAAAAAGAAAGCCGGATGAAGAAAATAAAATGAAAGAAATAAAATATAGAAGGGGGGAGACATTTTTGTGGAAAGGTAAAAAATATGCTGTCAGTCTAACGCGAAAGGAGAAGAAAGAAAGATAATTATTTGAAAGAAAGAAAGAAAAAAGAAGGAAAAAAGAAAAGGATAAAAGAAAGAAAGAAAGACAGAAATAAAGAAAGAATCGAAGGAAAATTATCTGAAAGAAAGACACGAAGGAATAAAATAAAAAAATAAAAAAGAAAGAGAAAAAAAGGATATAAAAGAAAGACGAAAGGAAGGATACTCATATGAAACAAAGTAAAAAAGATAGAAAGAACGAACGAAAGAAAAATAAGGATACTTATCAGAAAGAAAGATAGAAAGAAAGAAAAAGAAAGAAAGATAATTACATGAAGGAAAGAAAGAAGAAAAAGATACATATTAGAAAGAAAAAAAAGTAGGATAATTACCTGAAAGAAAGAAAGAAAGAAAGAAAGAAAGAAAGAAAGAAAGAAAGAAAAATAATTACCTGCTAAAATGCTGGACAATCTCCTCACAGATGAAGAAGAGATTCAAGCAACAGAAACAAAGAAAAAAGTACGAAAATTTTATGTAATATCAGTCCTCCTATATGGCAGTGAATGCTGGACAATCTCCTCACAGATGAAGAAGAGACTTGGAGCATGAGAAACAAAGAAAAGAGTACTGAACTGTTATGTAATATCAGTCCTCCTATATGGCAGTGAATGCTGGACAATCTCCTCACAGATGAAGAAGAGACTTGAAGCAAGAGAAACAAAGAAAAGAGGACTGAACTGTTATGTAATATCAGTCCTCCTATATGGCAGTGAATGCTGGACAATCTCCTCACAGATGAAGAAGAGACTTGAAGCAACAGAAACAAAGAAAAGAGTACTGAACTGTTATGTAATATCAGTCCTCCTATATGGCAGTGAATGCTGAACAATCTCCTCACAGATGAAGAAGAGACTTGGAGCATGAGAAACAAAGAAAAGAGTACTGAACTGTTATGTAATATCAGTCCTCCTATATGGCAGTGAATGCTGGACAATCTCCTCACAGATGAAGAAGAGACTTGAAGCAAGAGAAACAAAGAAAAGAGGACTGAACTGTTATGTAATATCAGTCCTCCTATATGGCAGTGAATACTGGACAATCTGCTCACAGATGAAGAAGAGACTTGAAGCAAGAGAAACAAAGAAAAGAGTACTGAACTGTTATGTAATATCAGTCCTCCTATATGGCAGTGAATGCTGGACAATCTCTTCAGAGATGACGGAGAGATTTGAAGGAACAGAAGCAATGAAAAATGTACTGGTCTTGTATGTAATATCTGTCCTCCTATATGGCGTTGAATGTTGGACAACCTGTTCAATTTTGAAATAAGTCGAATTATGAGCATTGAGCATCTATGATCTTCTGCCATCCTATTTGATAAGAAGGTATTGCCGATGATCCAACGAAATCTTTAAAAGCTGATTCCACCTCTGATTTGGACCTAAAAGTTATACCATTTCAAAATGGCCTTAAACCAATTAAGTTATGGCGACTGTTTGGTGGTCTGCAATTGATATTATCCACTGAAGCTTCATGGAAGCTAATCAGAACATTAACGCAGAGCTTTACGGTCGTCGGCTTACGGCCATATCACGTTGAATACACCGGTTCTCGCTCGATCACCGAAGTTGAGCCTGGTCAGTACTTAGATGGGTGACCGCTTGGGAATACCAGGTGCTGTAAGCGTTTATTGGCTTACGGCCATATCACGTTGAATACACCGGTTCTCGCTCGATCACCGAAGTTGAGCCTGGTCAGTACTTAGATGGGTGACCGCTTGGGAATACCAGGTGCTGTAAGCGTTTATTGGCTTACGGCCATATTACGTTGAATACACCGGTTCTCGCTCGATCACTGAAGTTAAGCCACGTTGCGCCATGTCAGTACTTAGATGGGTGACCGCTTGGGAATACCAGGTGCTGTAAGCGTTTAGTGACTGATGTGCGTTGTGGTGCAGTGGATATCGGCTCGGAACGAGAAACGGGGGAGCCGAGTTCGAATTCCAGTTGAATCCATTGTATTCACTTACGCGCAAATACCCTTGGGAAAAGTATTAATCCGTCTCTTCCTTCCAGGTATGAGTTAAATAGCAGGACAGACTGGGTTCTATAGCCTTGGTCGGCATCCAGTCTACCGCAGAACGCAATGCCAACCTACTGCGGGATAATCTTCTGCCCAGTCAGTCATGTCTCTTTCGAGACATGATCACCCAAGCGTGTATCACGTATGGTACTTAACTGACTGATTAAATCTCGTATCCCGAGATCATGCGTTTTTGCAACGTCATTCATGCAATATATGACTGATCGTGGAGCAGAATTGGATCACGTCGATTCACCAATGCAGGTTTCATTTTTTGCAAGCTTCATTCATTTCAGCAAGTTGACTGCAGTAAATTTTGGTTGGTTGTTTTGTTTTCATGGCAGATCCAGCTAAATTTTTATTTTTTTTTATTGCTGGTAATACTTTTTTCTTTCAACAATTTATTGTTGCTTTTTTTTTTAAGTTTTGTATCTAGTAATACTTTTTTCTTTTTTTGCGTATCAAGATTCATTGGGTTTTGTTTTTAAGGGCAGGGTCCCCAAGTCCTACCCTTGTTATTTAACCCATAACCGGAGGGAAGGGACGGATTAATACCTTTCCCAAAGGTACCAGTGCTTAAGTGAATGCAAGATATTCAACTGGAATTCCAACTCGGCTCACCGATTTCTCTTTTCGAGCCGATATCCACTGCACCACAACGCACATCCGTCACTGAACGCTTACAGCACCTGGTATTCCCAAGCGGTCACCCATCTAAGTACTGACCAGGCTCAACTTCGGTGATCGAGCGAGAACCGGTGTATTCAACCTGATATGGCCGTAAGCACGCACATCCGTCACTGAACGCTTACAGCACCTGGTATTCCCAAGCGGTCACCCATCTAAGTACTGACCAGGCTCAACTTCGGTGATCGAGCGAGAACCGGTGTATTCAACGTGATATGGCCGTAAGCCGACTACCGTAAAGCTCTGCGTTAATGTTCTGATTAGCTTCCATGAAGCTTCAGTGGATAATATCAATTGCAGACCACCAAACAGTCGCCATAACCTTTTGCTGATGCAACTTTGGCTTTGAAAAATATTTGGTAGACTCATCACACGGAAGCCATCGAGCACACTTCAAAACACTCAAGTTTGTAATTCTCATTGAGAACACGAGGAACGCATTTATCGAGCTTTCTCACGTTGCCAATACTTTGCAAATGGCTTGAGACTGTTGCAGTGCTGACACCAAGCATTTGAGACATTTCTCTTACACTTTGATGTCGGTTTTGCGCAACAACTGCTTGCAAATTGTTCGTTGTGAAGACTTCATGACGGTCTTCTACCATCTTTATCTTCAAGGCTCTCATCACCAGTAGGGAATTTCTGGAACCAACTTTGTACTGTTTGATGACTTGTGGACCCATCTCCCCATGCTCTGTTGATACTGGCAAATATTTAAGAGGCACTGTTCCCAAGTTTGAACTCAAGCAAAAAAAGTAAAAGAAAGATTATGTTTTTTTTATGTTCTTAATTAAGGGTTTCTATGCTTCAAGAATATTTCTGTCTGAATATAAGTTAAAAATGATTAACGAGCAAGTATTAATTATTAGGTGCAACGAAATTCACCTATGTACCATGAATACTATGTTAAAATAGCTTTTCAAAATTCATCATTTCGAGCGGTTATTATATTTGTAACAACGTGATATTTGAAACAAGAGAAATGTTTTTCTACAGATAAACCATCGATCAATCTTAATCTTTTAGGGAAATGGAATCGAGAAGGATGCAAACGTAACCTTAGAAGAAACAGTCAACATTTCTTGGTCTCATGATGTGGAAGGAGGAGTTCGAAAATCTGTTACTGACAGGGCAGTTTGAGTGCAAGAGGGCCCCCAACTCAAAAAAAAAAAAATTCCACCTGAATCCATCCTGCATATATACAAGTCAACCATCCGTCCGTGCATGGAGTACTGCTGCCATTTATGGTCAGGTGCCCCTGCCGTTCTCCTCAGTGTTCTTGACAAGCTCCAAAGGAGAGTCTGTAATGTGATAGGTACTGATCTGGCGGCTCGACTGCAGCCACTTCCCAATCGTCGAAATGTGGCTTCCCTTTGTCTCTTCTATAAATACTTTCATGGCTTCTGCTCAGACGAACTTAAGTCACTGATGCCTCCTCAACAGGTGTTTACTCGTGCAACCAGACTGTCAACTAGGTCCCACCCATTCACAGTTAGGTTAGCCAAATGCAGACGACAATTCTACTCCTGCAGCTTCTTCTCTCGCACTTCCCGCCTGTGGAACTCGCTCCCGTATTCTTGCTTTCCTGACGGCTACAACCTCCAAAAATTTAAATGCAATGTCAATACTCATCTACTAACCACTGGACTCTAGCTCTCTGCCCACCCCCGTATAACCTTCCCTTTCTCTCCACCTATGTATCTGTCATCGCACCTGCTTTCTCAGCTTTCTATTGCTCCTTTCTAACTTGTTTGAACTCCTCACTCTTTTCTAATTAATCTTTTTACATTTATGTAGCCCCATGCACATCAGTGGCGTTTCCGCCTTGCTCGGGGGGAAATGATTAAAAAAAAAAATAACGCATGACATTCTTGATGGCGGGTACAACATGTAAAATGAGCTACAAAGGAGAGAAGATTTTGAAGAACCAACTTTGTCCTGAGGGGATACGAAACATTTGTTTTTACAGCAAGGTTCACACTGTACAAGTCACGAGGGCCACTCAAGGTAGAGGGTTACATTAAAAAGCTAATTATGTGGATAGAGAACGAAGATAACAGTTAACCCGAGAGTGTAGTAATCGAGAAAATACTTTCCCCCTCTTGGGAGTCGGTTCCACAAAGCAGGTAGAGGGTTGCAGAGTAAGAGACACAGTTCATGTAGATACGTAGAGAAGATAACGGTTGGCCCTAGACTTGAACAGGTTAAAATTGTAGTAATCAGGAAAGCATAATCTTGGGAGTCGGTTCCACAAGGCAAATAGAGGGCTACAGAGTAAGAGACACTTTTTTTGAGGATACTTAGAGAAGATAACAGTTTATGAGGATACTTAGAGAAGATGGACTTGGACTTGAACAGGTTAAGATTGTAGTAATCGGTAAAGCATCCTCTTGGGAGTCGGTTCCACAATGCAAGTAGATGGTTACAGAGTAGGTGACACGTTTTATGAGGATACTTAGAGAAAATAAAGGTTGGCTTTAGACTTGAACTGGTTAAGATTGTAGTAACTGCAGAAGCATCCTCTTGGGAGTCGGTTCCACAATGAAAGTAACGGGTTACAGAGTAGGAGACACGTTTTATGAGGATACTTGGAAAAGATAACGGTTTGCCCTAGACATGAGCAGGTTAAGATTGTAGTAATCAGGAAAGCATAATCTTGGGAGTCGGTGCCACAAAGCAGGTATAGGGTTACAGAGTTAAAGGCACAGTTCATGTTGATATGTATTAAAGATAACGCTTGATTCTAGACTTGAACAGGTTAAGTTTGGTAATCGGGGAAGCATCCTCTTGGGAGTCGGTTCCACGGAGCAGTGGTTAGCGTCAAGTAGTTGTTCGAAGATCATACTTAGTAGCAGACAAGTGAAATTTATTGGACACATAATGAAAGAGGCTTCGAGAATTTAACACTCAAAGACCATATTGCACTCAAGACTGAGTCTAGAAAGAATTATTAAATTCACTTGTGTAAATGGATCTTTGAAGTGTACCTAGAAGCGATTGTTTTACGAGGATGCATTTATGCATAAACAAAAAAAAAATATTAATAAGGTCTACAAAGGTTGACATCTACAAATGAGGATTCTACTGAGTCCTACCTGTTATTACAAAAGGTCTACAAAGGTTGACATCTACAAATGAGGATTCTACTGAGTCCTACCTGTTATTACAAAAAGGTCTACAAAGGTTGACATCTACAAATGAGGATTCTACTGAGTCCTACCTGTTATTATAAGGTCTACAAAAGTTGACATCTACAAATGAGGATTCTACTGAGTCCTACCTGTTATTACAAAAAGGTCTACAAAGGTTGACATCTACAAATGAGGATTCTACTGAGTCCTACCTGTTATTACAAAAGGTCTACAAAGGTTGACATCTACAAATGAGGATTCTACTGAGTCCTACCTGTTATTACAAAAAGGTCTACAAAGGTTGACATCTACAAATGAGGATTCTACTGAGTCCTACCTGTTATTACAAAAAGGTCTACAAAGGTTGACATCTACAAATGAGGATTCTACTGAGTCCTACCTGTTATTACAAAAAGGTCTACAAAGGTTGACATCTACAAATGAGGATTCTACTGGGTCCTACCTGTTATTACAAAAAGGTCTACAAAGGTTGACATCTACAAATGAGGATTCTACTGAGTCCTACCTGTTATTACAAAAAGGTCTACAAGGTTGACATCTACAAATGAGGATTCTACTGAGTCCTACCTGTTATTACAAAAAGGTCTACAAAGGTTGACATCTACAAATGAGGATTCTACTGAGTCCTACCTGTTATTACAAAAAGGTCTACAAAGGTTGACATCTACAAATGAGGATTCTACTGAGTCCTACCTGTTATTACAAAAGGTCTACAAAGGTTGACATCTACAAATGAGGATTCTACTGAGTCCTACCTGTTATTACAAAAAAGGTCTACAAAGGTTGACATCTACAAATGAGGATTCTACTGAGTCCTACCTGTTATTACAAAAAGGTCTACAAAGGTTGACATCTACAAATGAGGATTCTACTGAGTCCTACCTGTTATTACAAAAAGGTCTACAAAGGTTGACATCTACAAATGAGGATTCTACTGAGTCCTACCTGTTATTACAAAAAGGTCTACAAAGGTTGACATCTACAAATGAGGATTCTACTGAGTCCTACCTGTTATTACAAAAAAAGGTCTACAAAGGTTGACATCTACAAATGAGGATTCTACTGAGTCCTACCTGTTATTATGAAAAGAGGTCTACAAAAGGTTGACATCTACAAATGAGGATTCTACTGAGTCCTACCTGTTATTACAAAAAGGTCTACAAAGGTTGACATCTACAAATGAGGATTCTACTGAGTCCTACCTGTTATTACAAAAAGGTCTACAAAGGTTGACATCTACAAATGAGGATTCTACTGAGTCCTACCTGTTATTACAAAAAGGTCTACAAAGGTTGACATCTACAAATGAGGATTCTACTGAGTCCTACCTGTTATTACAAAAGGTCTACAAAGGTTGACATCTACAAATGAGGATTCTACTGAGTCCTACCTGTTATTACAAAAAGGTCTACAAAGGTTGACATCTACAAATGAGGATTCTGGTCCTACCTGTTATTACAAAAAGGTCTACAAAGGTTGACATCTACAAATGAGGATTCTACTGAGTCCTACCTGTTATTACAAAGGTCTACAAAGGTTGACATCTACAAATGAGGATTCTACTGAGTCCTACCTGTTATTACAAAAAGGTCTACAAAGGTTGACATCTACAAATGAGGATTCTACTGAGTCCTACCTGTTATTACAAAAAGGTCTACAAGGATTGACATCTACAAATGAGGATTCTACTGAGTCCTACCTGTTATTACAAAAAAGGTCTACAAAGGTTGACATCTACAAATGAGGATTCTACTGAGTCCTACCTGTTATTACAAAAAGGTCTACAAAGGTTGACATCTACAAATGAGGATTCTACTGAGTCCTACCTGTTATTACAAAAAGGTCTACAAAGGTTGACATCTACAAATGAGGATTCTACTGAGTCCTACCTGTTATTACAAAGGTCTACAAAGGTTGACATCTACAAATGAGGATTCTACTGAGTCCTACCTGTTATTACAAAAGGTCTACAAAGGTTGACATCTACAAATGAGGATTCTACTGAGTCCTACCTGTTATTACAAAAAGGTCTACAAAGGTTGACATCTACAAATGAGGATTCTACTGAGTCCTACCTGTTATTACAAAAGGTCTACAAAGGTTGACATCTACAAATGAGGATTCTACTGAGTCCTACCTGTTATTACAAAGGTCTACAAAGGTTGACATCTACAAATGAGGATTCTACTGAGTCCTACCTGTTATTACAAAAGGTCTACAAAGGTTGACATCTACAAATGAGGATTCTACTGAGTCCTACCTGTTATTACAAAAAGGTCTACAAAGGTTGACATCTACAAATGAGGATTCTACTGAGTCCTACCTGTTATTACAAAAAGGTCTACAAAGGTTGTCTACAAATGAGGATTCTACTGAGTCCTACCTGTTATTACAAAAAGGTCTACAAAGGTTGACATCTACAAATGAGGATTCTACTGGAGTCCTACCTGTTATTACAAAAAGGTCTACAAAGGTTGACATCTACAAATGAGGATTCTACTGAGTCCTACCTGTTATTACAAAAAAAGGTCTACAAAGGTTGACATCTACAAATGAGGATTCTACTGAGTCCTACCTGTTATTACAAAAAGGTCTACAAAGGTTGACATCTACAAATGAGGATTCTACTGAGTCCTACCTGTTATTACAAAAAGGTCTACAAAGGTTGACATCTACAAATGAGGATTCTACTGAGTCCTACCTGTTATTACAAAAAGGTCTACAAAGGTTGACATCTACAAATGAGGATTCTACTGAGTCCTACCTGTTATTACAAAAGGTCTACAAAGGTTGACATCTACAAATGAGGATTCTACTGAGTCCTACCTGTTATTACAAAAGGTCTACAAGGTTGACATCTACAAATGAGGATTCTACTGAGTCCTACCTGTTATTACAAAAAGGTCTACAAAGGTTGACATCTACAAATGAGGATTCTACTGAGTCCTACCTGTTATTACAAAAGGTCTACAAAGGTTGACATCTACAAATGAGGATTCTACTGAGTCCTACCTGTTATTACAAAAAGGTCTACAAAGGTTGACATCTACAAATGAGGATTCTACTGAGTCCTACCTGTTATTACAAAAAGGTCTACAAAGGTTGACATCTACAAATGAGGATTCTACTGAGTCCTACCTGTTATTACAAAAAGGTCTACAAAGGTTGACATCTACAAATGAGGATTCTACTGAGTCCTACCTGTTATTACAAAAGGTCTACAAAGGTTGACATCTACAAATGAGGATTCTACTGAGTCCTACCTGTTATTACAAAAAGGTCTACAAAGGTTGACATCTACAAATGAGGATTCTACTGAGTCCTACCTGTTATTACAAAAGGTCTACAAAGGTTGACATCTACAAATGGGGATTCTACCTGAGTCCTACCTGTTATTACAAAAAGGTCTACAAAGGTTGACATCTACAAATGAGGATTCTACTGAGTCCTACCTGTTATTACAAAAAGGTCTACAAAGGTTGACATCTACAAATGAGGATTCTACTGAGTCCTACCTGTTATTACAAAAAGGTCTACAAAGGTTGACATCTACAAATGAGGATTCTACTGAGTCCTACCTGTTATTACAAAAAGGTCTACAAAGGTTGACATCTACAAATGAGGATTCTACTGAGTCCTACCTGTTATTACAAAAAGGTCTACAAAGGTTGACATCTACAAATGAGGATTCTACTGAGTCCTACCTGTTATTACAAAAAGGTCTACAAAGGTTGACATCTACAAATGAGGATTCTGAGTCCTACCTGTTATTACAAAAAAGGTCTACAAAGGTTGACATCTACAAATGAGGATTCTACTGAGTCCTACCTGTTATTACAAAAAGGTCTACAAAGGTTGACATCTACAAATGAGGATTCTACTGAGTCCTACCTGTTACAAAAAGGTCTACAAAGGTTGACATCTACAAATGAGGATTCTACTGAGTCCTACCTGTTATTACAAAGGTCTACAAAGGTTGACATCTCCTGATGAGGATTCTACTGAGTCCTACCTGTTATTACAAAAAGGTCTACAAAGGTTGACATCTACAAATGAGGATTCTACTGAGTCCTACCTGTTATTACAAAGGTCTACAAAGGTTGACATCTACAAATGAGGATTCTACTGAGTCCTACCTGTTATTACAAAAAGGTCTACAAAGGTTGACATCTACAAATGAGGATTCTACCTGAGTCCTACCTGTTATTACAAAAAGGTCTACAAAGGTTGACATCTACAAATGAGGATTCTACTGAGTCCTACCTGTTATTACAAAAAGGTCTACAAAGGTTGACATCTACAAATGAGGATTCTACTGAGTCCTACCTGTTATTACAAAAGGTCTACAAAGGTTGACATCTACAAATGAGGATTCTACTGAGTCCTACCTGTTATTACAAAAAGGTCTACAAAGGTTGACATCTACAAATGAGGATTCTACTGAGTCCTACCTGTTATTACAAAAAGGTCTACAAAGGTTGACATCTACAAATGAGGATTCTACTGAGTCCTACCTGTTATTACAAAAGGTCTACAAAAGGTTGACATCTACAAATGAGGATTCTACTGAGTCCTACCTGTTATTACAAAAAGGTCTACAAAAGGTTGACATCTACAAATGAGGATTCTACTAGAGTCCTACCTGTTATTACAAAAAGGTCTACAAAGGTTGACATCTACAAATGAGGATTCTACTGAGTCCTACCTGTTATTACAAAAAGGTCTACAAAGGTTGACATCTACAAATGAGGATTCTACTGAGTCCTACCTGTTATTACAAAAGGTCTACAAAGGTTGACATCTACAAATGAGGATTCTACTGAGTCCTACCTGTTATTACAAAAAGGTCTACAAAAGTTTGACATCTACAAATGAGGATTCTACTGAGTCCTACCTGTTATTACAAAAAAGGTCTACAAAGGTTGACATCTACAAATGATTCTACTGAGTCCTACCTGTTATTACAAAAAGGTCTACAAAGGTTGACATCTACAAATGAGGATTCTACTGAGTCCTACCTGTTATTACAAAAAGGTCTACAAAGGTTGACATCTACAAATGAGGATTCTACTGAGTCCTACCTGTTATTACAAAAAGGTCTACAAAGGTTGACATCTACAAATGAGGATTCTACTGAGTCCTACCTGTTATTACAAAAGGTCTACAAGGTTGACATCTACAAATGAGGATTCTACTGAGTCCTACCTGTTATTACAAAAAAGGTCTACAAAAGGTTGACATCTACAAATGAGGATTCTGCTAGGTCCTACCTGTTATTACAAAAAGGTCTACAAAGGTTGACATCTACAAATGAGGATTCTACTGAGTCCTACCTGTTATTACAAAAAGGTCTACAAAGGTTGACATCTACAAATGAGGATTCTACTGAGTCCTACCTGTTATTACAAAAAAAAGGTCCTACAAGGTTGACATCTACAAATGAGATTCTACTGAGTCCTACCTGTTATTACAAAAAGGTCTACAAAGGTTGACATCTACAAATGAGGATTCTACTGAGTCCTACCTGTTATTACAAAAAGGTCTACAAAGGTTGACATCTACAAATGAGGATTCTACTGAGTCCTACCTGTTATTACAAAAAGGTCTACAAAGGTTGACATCTACAAATGAGGATTCTACTGAGTCCTACCTGTTATTACAAAAGGTCTACAAAAGGTTGACATCTACAAATGAGGATTCTACTGAGTCCTACCTGTTATTACAAAAAGGTCTACAAAGGTTGACATCTACAAATGAGGATTCTGAGTCCTACCTGTTATTACAAAGGTCTACAAAGGTTGACATCTACAAATGAGGATTCTACTGAGTCTACCTGTTATTACAAAAAAGGTCTACAAAGGTTGACATCTACAAATGAGGATTCTGGTCCTACCTGTTATTACAAAAAGGTCTACAAAGGTTGACATCTACAAATGAGGATTCTACTGAGTCCTACCTGTTATTACAAAAAAAATTTTAATTCATGAAGTAGTTGTTAAGTGAAGAAAGTAAAAATAGAATGTTTGGAAGATGCTGTTGTGTAGATGGTTACATAGGAAGAATGGTATGAGAAAGAGTGACAGGTTTAAGGGGGTGTCAGGAAGTGGGTGAAAGAAGAATGAATGTGGCCATAAAGTGAGAGATCAGTTTATATATTGATTGTAATGTAGAATTGATCCCCCACTTTATATCCACATTATAACAGTATAGAAACTTTTGTAATCATATCGCCCCAAGCAAGGCATTTTACTGCCACTGTTGTGCAGATGGTTATATAGGAGGAATGTTATGAGAAAGAGTGACAGGCTTAAGGGGGTGTCAGAAAGTGTGTGAAAGAAGAATGAATGTGGTCATAAAGTGAGAGATCAGTTTATATATTGATTGTAATGTAGAATTGATCCCCCACTTTATATCCACAATATAACAGTATAGAAATTTTTTTTTCATAATCATATCGCCCCAAGCGAGGCAATTTACTGCAACTCTTGTGAAGGGGGGTTACATAGAAGGAAAGTTATGAAAAAGAGTAACAGGTTACAGAGGGTGTCAGGAAGAGGGTAAGAGAAGGATAAGAATACTGATGAGAGGGGTGTGGTTGGAGAAAGGTGCATGAGAGAGGATGCAGGTTAGTGAGATAGAACATGACTATTGACTTTACATCTAAATTCTTATAATCATATCGCCACAAGGAAGGCATTTTACTGCCACTGTTGTGCAGGGGGTTACATAGGAGGAAAGTTATGAAAAAGAGTCACAGGTTATAGAGAGTGTCAGGAGTGGATAAGAGAAGGATGAAGATTCTGATGAGAGTGGGGTGAACAAAAAAAGCATGAGAGAGAGAGGATGCAGCTTAGTCAGATAGAAGATGACGATTGACTTTACATTTAAATTCTTGGACATTGTAGTTGTCGGGAAAGCAAGTAAGCGGAAGGGAATTCCACAGGCGGGAAGTGCGAGAAAAGAAGCTGTCAGAGTAGAATTTGCGTTTACAATTTATCGGTTTCACAGTAAAAGGATAGGGCCTAGTTGCTAATTTTGTGGCTCGAGAAAATTCATATATAGTGGGTACCAGTGAACTAAATTCATTGAAGCAGAAGCCGTGGAACTATTTGTAGAAGAGGCACAGGGATGTGACATTTCGTCGGTGAGAAAGCGACTGTATCCTAGCTGCCAAGTCGGGATCGATCACATTACAGATTCTCCGTTGGATTTTGTCAAGGAACCGTAGGTGTATAGCAGGAGCACCTGACCTGATATGGCAACGGTATTTAATGCACGGGCGGATGGTAGATTTGTATATGTGCAGGATTGTTTCAGACGGGAAAAACTTCCTGGCCCTACACGGAGTACCGACTTTCTTAGCAGCGGATTTAGCTATGGGTTCTATATAGTTATTCCACTTGAGGTCTGTTGTTAGAGTTAAAGAAAATAACGATCCCGATATTTTCAATTCGAAATTTTTTTTTTTATTTTTTTTTTTTTTATAAGCGTTTCACCCCGAGCAAGGCATGTCACTGCCACTACTGTGCAGGGGGCTACGTAGAGTGGAGAAAGGCTGATTAAATATAGGAAATAACAGAGGGTGGGTGATAGGCGGGTGAGGATACCGAGAATGAGGGTTGGGTAGATGAGAGTGTTGTGAGAATAGTTGGGAGTTAGTGTGATAGGAGGTGTCTATTGACCCTACATTTAAACACCTGGAGATTGTAACTGTCGGGAAAGCAGACTTGTGGAAGGGAGTTCCACAGGCGGGAAGCGCGAGAAAAGAAGCTGTTGGAGTAGAATTTACGGTTACATCTTATTTGTTTAACTGTAAAAGGGTGGGACCTAGTTGCCAATCTAGTATCTCGTGTAAATTCGTGCTTAGGCGGCACCAGTGATCTAAGCTCATCGGAGCAGAAGCCATGAAAGTACTTGTAGAAGAGGCACAGGGAAGCTACATCACGCCTGTGTGAGAGCGGCTGCAGCCGGTCTGCCAAGTCAGTATCAACCACGTTACAGACCCTCCTTTGTATTTTGTCAAGAAGCCCAAGGAGAGCAGCAGGGGCACCCGACCAGATATGGCAGCAATATTCAATACACGGGCGGATGGTAGATTTGTATATGTGCAGAATAGTTTCAGGTGGGAAAAATTTCCGGGCCCTGCACAGGGAGCCGACTTTCATCCGATGATTAAGCAATAAAACGACTTTAAAACCTTAACTTATTCATGAAAACACCCCCATTGCAATAAGATTTAAGAAAAGTCTAATTCAGAAGAGATGTTACGTATATACATAAGTATTTGTTTATATTACTGAGATGAGGTAGTATTTACACTTTTTACGTTAATCGAACTATTGTCTTCATCATCGTTGCCATTTTTACAGCGTTTCGGCAGTTGTACTCTCCGGCTTTCTTTAGGTGGTTAGAATTTTGAACCGAGCCCTTTATTAGGATCACTGGGATATATTATTCCCATTCCTTGTGTGAAGCCACTTATGGTAGTCATAAATTATCTCTCTTTAACCCGACTCTCTAAGTTATTTGTTCACCACTGCTGTATCCTGGGATTGAACTCAAAGATATTTTGCCCAGTGGACATAGGCGTTGGTTCATTCCAGTGACTTGACCCAAAGAGTTCTGAGTTCAATACCAGGTTGCAACAGTGGTGAACGAATAGCATAGAGAGTCGGGTTAAGGAGAGATAACTCATGAATACTAGAAGTGGCTTCTCACAATGAATATACCCCTGTGATCGTATTAAAGGGTTCGGTTCGAAATTTCTAGCACCTGAAGAAGGCCGGAGCATAAAACGACTGAAACGTCGTAAAAATGTCAACGGACATAAGGACAAGGGTCCGAATAATGTAAAGAGTATACGTGAGTAAATTGCGATTTTTATGGTCAATTTTTACACCAGAAAAAAAGAAAAAATTAAAGAGGCCGCACTACACACAGTTAATTTTTCTTGATAAGGTTAAAATTACTCATTGTCGATGAGCGATTACATTATCCACAGGGAATTATATTTTCTTGAAAGAAAAAGAAGAACGACGGTAGAAAAAGAAAAAAAAAAGAAGAAAAAACCAAAAGACCAAAATATCAAACGTGTTAATGATATTTTTAATTTTTAATCATATCACCCCGGGCAAGGCCGTAAGGCCACTGGTGTGCAGGGGTCTACGTAAGAGTGAAAAGATTGGAAAAGAGAAAGCCGTAAAATGCGTAAAAGAAGTTGTTTGGAATAAAAATGACGACGACGAGGACAAAGACAAAGAAGAAGCAGAAGACGAGGCAAGGGAAATTGAGAAAATAAATTGAAGAAAAGTGAGAATTAAATAGATACGTTTCTTTCTTTCTTTCTTTCTTTCTTTCTTGCTAGCTAGCTAGCTAGCTAGCTAAGTGTGTTCATATCTATCTATCTATCTATCTATCTATCTAGGCCAGTTCATATCTATCTATCTATCTATCTATCTATCTATCTATCTATCTATCTATCTATCTATCTAGGCCAGTTCTATCTATCTATCTATCTATCTATCTATCTATCTATCTATCTATTTAGGCCTGTTCATATCTATCTATCTATCTATCTATCTATCTATCTATCTATCTATCTATCTATCTAGGCCAGTTCATATCTATCTATCTATCTATCTATCTATCTGTCTATTTAGGCCTGTTCATATCTATCTATCTATCTATCTATCTATCTATCTATTTAGGCCTGTTCATCTCTATCTATCTATCTATCTATCTATCTATCTATCTATCTATCTAAGCCTGTTCATATCTATCTATCTATCTATCTATCTATCTATCTATCTATCTAGGCCTGTTCTATATCTATCTATCTATCTATCTATCTATCTATCTATCTATCTATCTCAGTCAATTCATATCTATCTATCTATCTATCTATCTATCTATCTATCTATCTCAGTCAATTCATAATTCTATCTATCTATCTATCTATCTATCTATCTATCTATGTCTGTTCATATCTATCCATCTATCCGAGAAAGAAGAATATTTAAATAAATAAATTTAACAAAATGTAGGAAGATGTAATAGAAAGCAAAAATGACCGTAATGAAGCAGAAAACAATTAAAACGGAAAAGGAAAATTTAAAAAATGTCATCATTAAGTAGAAATTGCGGTGACGGGAGAGAAAAAGAAAAGGAAAGAATAAGAAATTTCTAAAGATGAAGGCGTCAAGAGAGAAAAATAAACGAAAAGAGAGAAGAAGAAGAAAAAAAACAAAGATGGCGACGGGGATCAACAAGATTGCTACATCGCTAAATAACAATAACGTTGTACGACAAGTGGACCCTACTCGTCCAATTCGTCGGTTATAAAACGGCTTTACTTGAGCCAATAGCTATAACGATGGCCATCAAAACTAAAGCCAATAAGGAGATGATGAATTTCAGGTCTGATGTTCACGCATTCGGACGCCTGGGCCTCGGCGGGGTCAGAGCGAAATATAACGGCAGTAAAACTGACGAAGCGGTTGCAGAGAGAAACGAGTGTTAAACAGAAAGCATAAGTTACACGAACGGTAGCCATTTTCCTCTCAGCCTCCAGCATTGTATTCCCAATTTCTTATAATTTTTTTTCTGTATTATGTTGTTTTACTTCCTCCACTTTTAACTCTCTTTAAAATTATTGTTTCTTTTTATTATTCAACTTCTCCTCCTCCAACTACTCCTCTTCCTTCTTCTTCCAATATTTCTTCTTGAATTTAAATGCATTTCTATAGTAAAATATTTAGCAATGTATTTATATTATACATATAAGAGCCATATTCTACCAATGACAACACCTTTCTTCTTGATTATCAATACATTTCTATAGTAAAATCATTAGCAATGCATTTACATTATATAGATAATATCCTCATTCTATCAGTAATGACTGCTTTAATTCCTGACCATTGAAAATCTCTTTTCTTCCTGATTTTCAATACATTCCTATTGTAAAATTATTAGCAATACATTTACATTATACATATAATGGCCCTATTCTATCAGTAATGCTTGCATTCATTCCTGACCACTGACAATCCCTTTCCTCCTGATTTTCAATGCATTCCTATAGTAAAATCATTAGCAATGCATTTACATTATACATATAAGGGCCCTATACTATCAGTCATGCTTGCATTCATTCCTGACCACTGACAATCCCTTTTTCCTGATTTTCAATGCATTCCTATAGTAAAATCATTAGCAATGCATTTACATTATACATATAAGGGCCCTATTCTATCAGTCATGCTTGCATTCATTCCTGACCATTGATAATCTTTTTTTTCCTGATTTTCAATCCATTCCTATAGTAAAATCATTAGCAATGCATTTACATTATACATATAATAGCCCTATTCTATCAGTAATGCTTGCATTCATGCCTGACCACTGACAATCCCTTTCTTCCTTATTTTCAATCCATTCCTATAGTAAAATCATTTGCAATGCATTTACATTATACATATAATAGCCCTATTCCATCAGCAATGCTTGCACTCATTCCTGACCACTAACAATCCCTTTCTTCCTGATTTTCAATGCATTCCTATAGTAAAATCATTAGCAATGCATTTACATTATACATATAACAGACTTATTCTATCAGCAATGCTTGCACTCATTCCTGACCACTAACAATCCCTTTCTTCCTGATTTTCAAGGCATTCCTATAGTAAAATCATTAGCAATGCATTTACATTATACATATAACAGCCCTATTCTATCAGCAATGCTTGCACTCATTCCTGACCACTAACAATCCCTTTCTTCCTGATTTTCAATGCATTCCTATAGTAAAATCATTAGCAATGCATTTACATTATACATATAATAGCCCTATTCTATCAGTAATGCTTGCATTCATTCCTGACCAATGACAATCTTTTTTTCCTGATTTTCAATCCATTCCTATAGTAAAATCATTAGCAATGCATTTACATTATACATATAATAGCCCTATTCTATCAGTAATGCTTGCATTCATTCCTGACCACTGATAATCTTTTTTTCCGGATTTTCAATCCATTCCTATAGTAAAATCATTAGCAATGCATTTACATTATACATATAACAGCCCTATTCTATCAGCAATGCTTGCACTCATTCCTGACCACTAACAATCCCTTTCTTCCTGATTTTCAATGCATTCCTATAGTAAAATCATTAGCAATGCATTTACATTATACATATAACAGCCCTATTCTATCAGCAATGCTTGCACTCATTCCTGACCACTAACAATCCCTTTCTTCCTGATTTTCAAGGCATTCCTATAGTAAAATCATTAGCAATGCATTTACATTATACATATAACAGCCCTATTCTATCAGCAATGCTTGCACTCATTCCTGACCACTAACAATCCCTTTCTTCCTGATTTTCAATGCTTTCCTATAGTAAAATCATTAGCAATGCATTTACATTATACATATAATAGCCCTATTCTATCAGTAATGCTTGCATTCATTCCTGACCACTGATAATCTTTTTTTCCTGATTTTCAATGCATTCCTATAGTAAAATCATTAGCAATGCATTTACATTATACATATAACAGCCCTATTCTATCAGCAATGCTTGCACTCATTCCTGACCACTAACAATCCCTTTCTTCCTGATTTTCAAGGCATTCCTATAGTAAAATCATTAGCAATGCATTTACATTATACATATAACAGCCCTATTCTATCAGCAATGCTTGCACTCATTCCTGACCACTAACAATCCCTTTCTTCCTGATTTTCAATGCTTTCCTATAGTAAAATCATTAGCAATGCATTTACATTATACATATAACAGCCCTATTCTATCAGCAATGCTTGCACTCATTCCTGACCACTAACAATCCCTTTCTTCCTGATTTTCAATGCATTCCTATAGTAAAATCATTAGCAATGCATTTACATTATACATATAATAGCCCTATTCCATCAGCAATGCTTGCACTCATTCCTGACCACTAACAATCCCTTTCTTCCTGATTTTCAATGCATTCCTATAGTAAAATCATTAGCAATGCATTTACATTATACATATAACAGCCCTATTCTATCAGCAATGCTTGCACTCATTCCTGACCACTAACAATCCCTTTCTTCCTGATTTTCAAGGCATTCCTATAGTAAAATCATTAGCAATGCATTTACATTATACATATAACAGCCCTATTCTATCAGCAATGCTTGCACTCATTCCTGACCACTAACAATCCCTTTCTTCCTGATTTTCAATGCATTCCTATAGTAAAATCATTAGCAATGCATTTACATTATACATATAATAGCCCTATTCTATCAGTAATGCTTGCATTCATTCCTGACCAATGACAATCTTTTTTTCCTGATTTTCAATCCATTCCTATAGTAAAATCATTAGCAATGCATTTACATTATACATATAATAGCCCTATTCTATCAGTAATGCTTGCATTCATTCCTGACCACTGATAATCTTTTTTTCCTGATTTTCAATCCATTCCTATAGTAAAATCATTAGCAATGCATTTACATTATACATATAACAGCCCTATTCTATCAGCAATGCTTGCACTCATTCCTGACCACTAACAATCCCTTTCTTCCTGATTTTCAAGGCATTCCTATAGTAAAATCATTAGCAATGCATTTACATTATACATATAACAGCCCTATTCTATCAGCAATGCTTGCACTCATTCCTGACCACTAACAATCCCTCTCCTCCTGATTTTCAATGCATTCCTATAGTAAAATCATTAGCAATGCATTTACATTATACATATAATAGCCCTATTCTATCAGTAATGCTTGCATTCACTCCTGACCACTGACAATCTTTTTTTCCTGATTTTCAAGGCATTCCTATAGTAAAATCATTAGCAATGCATTTACATTATACATATAACAGCCCTATTCTATCAGCAATGCTTGCACTCATTCCTGACCACTAACAATCCCTTTCTTCCTGATTTTCAATGCATTCCTATAGTAAAATCATTAGCAATGCATTTACATTATACATATAATAGCCCTATTCTATCAGTAATGCTTGCATTCATTCCTGACCACTGATAATCTTTTTTTCCTGATTTTCAATCCATTCCTATAGTAAAATCATTAGCAATGCATTTACATTATACATATAACAGCCCTATTCTATCAGCAATGCTTGCACTCATTCCTGACCACTAACAATCCCTTTCTTCCTGATTTTCAAGGCATTCCTATAGTAAAATCATTAGCAATGCATTTATATTATACATATAATAGCCCTATTCTATCAGTAATGCTTGCATTCATTCCTGACCACTGACAATCCATTTCTTCCTGATTTTCAATCCATTCCTATAGTAAAATCATTTGCAATGCATTTACATTATACATATAATAGCCCTATTCCATCAGCAATGCTTGCACTCATTCCTGACCACTAACAATCCCTTTCTTCCTGATTTTCAATGCATTCCTATAGTAAAATCATTAGCAATGCATTTACATTATACATATAATAGCCCTATTCTATCAGTAATGCTTGCATTCATTCCTGACCACTGATAATCTTTTTTTTCCTGATTTTCAATCCATTCCTATAGTAAAATCATTAGCAATACATTTACATTATACATATAACAGCCCTATTCTATCAGCAATGCTTGCACTCATTCCTGACCACTGACAATCCCTTTCTTCCTGATTTTCAATGCATTCCTATAGTAAAATCATTAGCAATGCATTTACATTATACATATAACAGCCCTATTCTATCAGCAATGCTTGCACTCATTCCTGACCACTAACAATCCCTTTCTTCCTGATGTTCAAGGCATTCCTATAGTAAAATCATTAGCAATGCATTTACATTATACATATAACAGCCCTATTCTATCAGCAATGCTTGCACTCATTCCTGACCACTAACAATCCCTTTCTTCCTGATTTTCAATGCATTCCTATAGTAAAATTATTAGCAATGTATTTACATTATACATATAATAGCCCTATTCTATCAGTAATGCTTGCATTCATTCCTGACCACTGACAATCCCTTTCTTCCTGATTTTCAATGCATTCCTATAGTAAAATCATTAGCAATACATTTACATTATAATGTAATAGTGGGAAACTGTCTCCACATTCCATTCTGCGGGGTTAGGATACTCAGATTAAAAAGTATAAACGTAACGCCGAGTATCCTATCCACAAACACAATAAAAATTTTAAGAAAAACAACTCGAAAAGAAATATTTTGTAGAAAAAATAGAAAGAAGAATCATCTTTCATATATATACATAATTATTTTTAATGGTATTTTTCAGTCTTTTGACATATCTTTTATCGGGCTATATGGCCCGGAGAACCCATATTAAAAAGGCCTTGTGCCACATTTTGCCTTAAGGGGGAAAGCGACTGAATACTGCAGTTTGTGAATATCTTGATAAAGCATTTCCTGAGAAATGAATTCGCCGAAGAGGTACAATTGATTGGCTAGCATATTAACCTGACTTAACCCCAATGAATGTCTTCTTTTGGGAAGTACTCAAGTACAAGAAGTGTTGGTGGTTTGAAAAATTACATAAGATATGCCTTTCAAGAAATTTGTGCATAAATGTTTGTCGAAGCGTTAGGGGTAGACTTCAAAACTGACGAAGAACAGTTTGAGCGCATGCGTTAATAAAAACATGAAGAGCTTTTGTATCTTTGTACACAATAAAATTTAATTGTCAATGTAATAATTTTATTAGGACACTAGCAGTATAGCCCGGCGTTGCTCGGGTGTAATGAAAGCTTTAAAACTAATACATGGTCCTGGAGCTCAGACTCTTTAGACGTTGGCACGAAAGACTAAAAAGCAATAGTTGTTTCCAGTTAAAGCGAAACCGTAGATTGAAAGAAAAATGAATGGATGTAAGTCAAATTTTGATTTCCTGGTATCGATATCAAATTAGTTTTTTCGTCGTAAACTGAATTTTGAAGGCTAAATAAGTCCTCTGAGTAAATGGTATCATGGCTGAGACTAAGAACTACAATTCTACCTACTTAGAACCAAACCCGAAGCAAAAGCTCTGAAAAAAATACAGACATACAGGCAAATAAACAGACACACACACAAACATCTTGCTTTATATATATATATATATATATATATATATATATATTATCGATTTTCTGCACTGTTGTAAGAACTGCAACCTTGAAACTTCTGAATATCGTTTCTTATGTCTTTGTCTATGAGTGTATTAAATTTTATTAAAATCGTACTACTCCTTCTATAACCCGATTTTTTCGATTATCAATTTTCGATGTTTATCAGGGGTACCTCGACGCAAAACCTAGCTAAGAACACTCGCATACGATTATATTACATCTGTGTAAATTTTCAAGAAAATCGGTTTAGCCGTTTCGGAGTCTATAGATAACGGACACGCACACACAGACACACAAGCACATACACACACACACACACACACAGACAAAGTTCCATTTATAAATAAGTTTAGATATAATGATTATAGGTATCTCCCTGAAATCGCTAAAAAAAATGGCATAAGATGAATAAAAAATGTCCTAAACTTAATAAAAAAATAAGCACCTTCACTTTCTCGTCATAAAATTTCCATACCTAATTTTCAAATGAGATTTTTAAAATGAAAAAAACATTTTAGAAGATTTCATTTTAGATTTAATTAAAAGCTTAATAATTAAATTTATTATTTCCATTAAGTAAAAAAATTCTGATGTATTTCAGATAGAAATTATATAGATTGGAATGTCACAGTTAATTTCGATTTCTTAAAATGTTCTTAAAATTGACCATTTGTTTTAATTTTAAGTAATATGTAAACAAACAAAAATTCGTCGATTTTAAAGATAATTAAAAAGATTTCTGACACTTTATTTTAGTAAAATTAGAAAAGTAAAATTTAAATTAATCTGATTTTAAACAAATATTACTTATTTATAGCAATGAAAAGTGTTATGACCGAAGGGCCATAGAAAGATCACACGGACTCGGATATAAGGTTGAATAATAGATTCTCGGGAAACGTAGTACAAAGGTAAACGTGGACTGGAGAGTACTTCCACTCGCAGGCGCCCCGAATCACTTAGCTTCTACCCTTCGGCGGAACCACGACTGGGTTATTGCACTCTGCTCGGAAGCAGAGAGCGCCCTCCACCCGAAGATAGAGTGCTGACAGTGTCATAGTAGTAGAGGTAAGTCTACTCATTATTTAGCTGTCCATCCCAGTAAGGGCAACATATGACACATGGTCAGTTTATATCTGGGCTTTCCGGGCTATATGGCCCGGCCAAAAAATGTCTGTCTATTTTTACCCAGTCGTGCTTCTAGCCTTCGGCGGAACCACGACTGGGTTATTGCACTATGCTCGGAAGCAGAGAGCGCCCTCTACCCGAAGGCAGAGAGCTGACAGTGTGATAGTAGTAGAGGCAAGTCTACTACTCACACTCAGTGTTGGTAGCCATATTATAAAGGTGTGGACGAGTCCATTTCTAGGTAGGTTCCCACAATAAAAAGTAATATACAACAAATTATTGACGATTGGCTGTGTTCATCTGATCGAACGTTTGACGGGCTGTTGAATATCGAAGCTATGACAGCTGCTACGCATGACTATAAACGACAATTTTCATAAAAATAAGTAAAGAGACAAAATTCTTAAATTAAGTAACTTTTTCCTAATAATGGCAATTTCAGTCTACCATACATTAAAATAAGGTAACAAAATACAAAATAAAAAATTATTAAAAAGTAGATAGTGTAACTACGTTTATTAATCTTTGTAATTTTGGGCTCGTAAATTTCGTTTCCACTTAATTACTATATAACACCCAACAAATATCCTAATACAGAATATTACACGATTTTATACTATTATAAATTATTATGATTAAAATGTAAAAAAAAAATGAAACAATTCTTGTAAAAATTCATTATTCATCAGAAAAATTTTATTTCATCAGACAATAATGTCCTTAATATTACTTATATACAAAAACAATTAAAAGCGTTTCTAATTAAATAATGTCATAGTTTTATTGGATTCATTATTTTTCAATTCAGAGCAGATTCTCAGTTAAATTTAAATTTAAAAAATAATAATACGTGATTTACAATCTCCAATTACTACTTTTAAGAAAACTTTCAATAAATAATAAGGTTCTGTGCGAAATTTAATTAAATTAAGTGTGGGATAATATGCTAAAAAAATTAATTTTCCAAAATTTTCTTTAAAAAAACATGTCAAAAATAATTTCATTCCTTTGTGAATATCTTCTGAAAATTTCATTAAAATCAGACAATTATTTGATTTTTGCAAGAATTTCCAAATTAATGTGTTTTCAATGGAAAACAAGCGCAAAAAAGTCGATGTTAAAAGTTAGCCACGGTGTTGATATAAACAAAATAAGATTTTAACCAAAATTTCGAAAGTGTTAGAAAGAATTAAAAATTTTAAAAAATAATTTAAAAAATACTTTGGTCTTTCATCCCAAGAATAACATCAACATTTTGACGATAAAACTTTATTTTCGTTAAGACTGTGGCTTTTTTCATTACGCCATGCTGTTTTTCCCGCGAAATAGTGAAAATATCTTCAAATTTCAAAAATTGAAAGTGTTCTTTTTTTTTTTACCTCTTGCTGTGAAGTGTCAGTTGCATGAAAGTATATGTGTGTGTCTATGTTGATACGAGGCTTAGTTTGTTAATGAAATGTGATTGTATCGGAAAAAACAAGAAATGAATAATCAGAAAAATATTTTTTGAAGAGTCAGATAAGGTGTCTTCTTGTTGTTGTTGATTTTGTTGTTGATTTTGTTGTTGTTTCTTTACTGCTCAGCTGACTCTCTGATTGATTGCAACCGAAAACGAGCATAAATAGCTAATTCAATCACGTGATCGGCTCCAAAAGAAAATTAATTTTCTGCGTCAATAACACTAAACTTGAATCACTGAAAGTTTGGCGGACCTGAAGGAGACTTCCACCACCTTTAAATTTGTTGTTTTTCATTTTTTTTTTTTACTTTTTTCATGCAATCTTATCGATTACACCATAAACTTTCCGATTGACAAAACAAAAAATTTGGAAATATTTAAATATTTCAACAATTTTGGTGGGGGGTGCTCAGTTTTTCATACAACGTTATAGTAATTTGATCCTCCATTTTGGAACCACTCGTCGGAACGACATTACCACCGCCTGTTAATTGGTTGATTATCATTTGCTTTTTAATTTTTTCAGTGCAATCCTATCGATTAAACCCTAAACTTTCCGATTGAGAAAATAATTTTTAAAAATTTCAACATTTAAACAATTTTGGTGGGCGGGGTGGGTGCTCAGTTTTTCATACAACCTTATAGTAAATCGATCCTGTACAATTAACTTTTTTGCTTGCGCATATTCAACAACAGGATCCTTTGCGAAATTTTTGAATAAAGCCATTCTTGGAGGTTCTGAGGAAGATGCCATTGCAAGAACTGAAGAAAACGTAAAAAGACAAAAACAATAGCAACAAATCCCCCCCCCCCAAACAAAATGCGACCCCAACGCGAGTGGTTCTAAATTGAAGGATCGATTAACTATAACGTTGTATAAGAAAGTGACCCCCCAAAAAAATTGTTTAAATATCAAAATTTTTCTATTTTTTTTTTTTTGTTTGATAATTGGAAACTTTATGTAATAACAGATAAAACAGGGAAAGAATGAAATGGAATTCGAACTCGGCTCCCCGATTCGCCGTTCGGAGTCGATATTCCTAGCACCACAATTCACATACGTAAATGCGCGCACTTAAATGGCACCTTTTTTTAAAATTTAACTCTTAGAAAGGTAGAGACAATTATATAACCGCTGTTAGTTTTAACTACCTGATACAGGACAGGTGGTCCTGAGAAACAGATTCCTGGCGCTGCACCACCTCATTGCACTTGACAGGTGAATCTGTGGTCGCCAGCACACTGATGGTTACAGAAGCTGAGTAATGTTTATCCCATGCCCACGTGTACGCGTTCGGGTACCCACCTTAAAACCCGCCCCTCTGTCACAACTCGACCTGGGATGGAAGGATAAATATCTACTTATTTAGCTTTTAACCTAATCAAAAGTTGGTTCTGTCTGCCGTACTAGACAATTTTTCTCACCAGAATCTATCTCACCTATCTATACGTATACCATTCGTCCATGTTTTGAATAGAACTGCCACATGTAGTCCGGTGATATTGCTATCTATTTAGAGATTTTTGATAAAATAAAAAAAAATATCTAAAATGTTATAGGTCCTGAACTGGTATCTATGCGCTCTCACACCCCGATTGAGCATTATGAAGGAATGGTAGATTTTGAAAAAACAGAAGCTACTCTAGCATCTATGCCCTCACACCCCGATCGAGCACTATCGAGGAATGGTAGACTTTGAAAAAACAGTAACTACTCACGTATCTACGCATCGTTCATTCACTAATGAATTTGAACACTCTCGGCTACTGCCGTGTGCTTACATTGTATATAACACGCTAAAGTCTGCCTCCCTCTACTGAACGCCCATAGCCCAGAGGTAGAATTGCCGACT
>JBBBDQ010000246.1:2407500-2440000 GCA_037127315.1 Ascarosepion bandense
CTGTACTTAAAAAGACAATTTCTTGTATATCTCTTAAGCTGGGGTTTCCAGGGATTCTTTCAATTTGTTGTTTTGTTCCATTTTATATCATTCCAAGTGCACCTACTATCACTGGCACAACTCTTGTTTTCAATTTCCACATTTTTTCTATTTTAATTTCCAGGTCTTTATATTTTGACAGTTTTTCAAATTCCTAGGTTGCTTTCCGTCATCAGTTAGAACACTTCCCAGCTATTTAAATTTTTGTACCTGCTTAATTCAAGTATCTCCTACCTGTATTTGGCATATTGGGCTACCCTTTTTACTGATGACCATGCATTCAGTTTTCTTGCAGTTTATTTGTAGCCCTTTCTTGTCACTCTCTTCAGCTACCTTCTGTAGGAGGTCTTGTAATTTCCTTTCTGTGAATGCTATCAGCACTGTATCATCTGCGTACCTTAGGTTGTTTAAATTGTGGCAGAATGCAGAAAATTTCATATTGATACCAAGAAATGAAAATTAAACTTACATCCATTCATTTTTCTTTCAGTCTACGGTTTGAATTTAACTGGAAACAACTATTGCTTTTTAGTCTTTTGTGTTAACGTCCAAAGAATCTGAGCTCCAGGACCATTGATTAGTTTTAAAACTTTAATTACACCCGAGCAACGCCGGACTATACTGGTAGTATATATATATTATCGATTTTCTGCACTATTGTAAGAACTGCAACCTTGAAACTTCTGAATATCGTTTCTTATGTCTTTATAATTTAATAATGGGGAAATTACGAAAAAAAAAAACGTAAAATCTATGAGTGCATCAAATTTGATTAAAATCGGACCACTCCTTCTATAACTTGATTTTTTCGATTATTGACTTTTGATATTTATCGGGAGTACCTCGACACAAAACCTAGCTACAAACACTCGCAAACGATTATAGTACAAATGTATAAATTTCCAAGAAAATCGGTTCGGCCGTTTTGGAGTCTATAGGTAACGGACACACACGCACAGCCACAAACACATGAGGGTATGAAATTTTATTAAAATCGGACCACTCCTTCCATAACCCGTTTTTTTTCGATTATCGATTTTTGATATTTATCGGAGGTACCTCGACACAAAACCTAGCTACGAACACTCACCGACGCTTATAGTACAACTGTGTAAATTTTCATAAAATCGGTTCAGCCGTTTCGGAGTCTATAGTCTAACGGACACACACACACACACACACACAGACAAAGTTCCATTTATAAATAAGTTTAGATTTTGGGCTGCCTTTTTTTTTTTTGCTGGCATTCTATCTGATTCCTCCTTTTTCAAACACTTTCCTTTCTCGTTCCTCGTCATCTCATTTTGCAACTCAAATAAATTGCCGGGTCACTAAGCAGCTGAAAAAAAAACTATCATTTTCTCCCTATGTTGTAGCGAACAAAACAAGATCTACATTTAAAATTCAAATGCTAAGCACTGACTCATTAATTTTGTTAGAAACAAACGAATTTACTCGAATTTACAAAACCTTGCTTAGCCCACACGCAAAAGTGAATCCGAGACAAAACTCGTGAAATTTCACAACTCAATGCGAAATGTTTTTCGGCCAATTGAAAACTAGAAAACAACTAAAAACAAACTTCAAATAATCTTCAATTCTCAGAAACAAATAATTTTACGGACCCTTTTCGCGAGCCAACGCGAATTTTGTTCGTCGTTCAAATAAAAGGCTAGAATCACATCCGGGACTGAATTCCCAAATGAGCTTTTCGAGACCTACAAACGAAATAAAAGACGGAACAAGCTCGAGTATCGCCATTGTTGTTATTATTATTACCTCTCTCTTTCTCTCTCACCTCCTTCCTCTTCAATCGTTAAGCCTTCTGTTGTTTTTTTTACTTGATAACCGAACGGGACTCTTTAATACTGAGCGAATATTTCAAAGACATTCCTACACAACGATAACGCTCATACATACATACATACATACATACATACATATATACATGTGTACATTCCTGCCTACATCCACACAAGTTACTACTACGAATTCTTTATACCCTCCTTAATACTGTTTTTCAATGAACTTTTAACGTCTGCCAATTCATGTTATTCTTTTCTATTAATAAATTTCTATTTAAACACGCAAAAGATATATTTTTATTCTTCCACAAATCCATCTTCTGATAAGCTTCTGTTAATCCTGGATAAAACCTCTCTCACCTCGTTCCTTTTCACCATTCACCCTGAGTGATTACTTCAAAGACACTCCTACTAAAGATAACGCTCGTTTGTACATATATACATTCCTGCCGACGTATCTATAAACTCACTCTTGCAAGGATTACTACGAACTCTTGATACCCTTAACTTCTTAATACTGTTTCTCATTGAACATAAATTCATGGTATTTGTTTCTATTAATAAGTTTCTATTTAAACATACAAAAGATATACTTTTATTCTTTCACAAATTCACCTGCTGGTAATTCCGATGATATCTGATAAAACCTCAAGTTGGGGAGATTGTCGACTGTGTTTGTGAATTGGCCTTGTACCAGATATGGCTAACCGTCCCTACAGTTACAGTGGTACCCCTTCTTTCACACTGGTGACACCTTCTGCCAGAACTCCACCGTATCTCCATTCAATGATAGAAAGAGACACAGTGTACGAGGCTCATTCAATAAATTAGGTGATTTTTTCGGTATAATGACTTCTACGAGGGTCATTCAATAAATAAGGTGAATTTTTCGGTATAAGGACTTCTACGAGGATCATTCAATAAATAAGATGAATTTTTCGGTATAAGGACTTCTACGAGGGTCATTCAATAAATAAGGTGAATTTTTTGGTATAAGGACTTCTACGAGGGTCATTCAATAAATAAGGTGAATTTTTCGGTATAGGGACTTCTACGAGGGTCATTCAATAAATAAGGTGAATTTTTCGGTATAAGGACTTCTACGAGGGTCATTCAATAAATAAGGTGAATTTTTCGGTATAAGGACTTCTACGAGGGTCATTCAATAAATAAGGTGAATATTTCGGTATAAGGACTTCTACGAGGGTCATTCAATAAATAAGGTGAATTTTTCGGTATCAGGACTTCTACGAGTGTCTATCAATAAATAAGGTGAATTTTTCGGGATAAGGACTTCTATGAGGGTCTTTCAATAAATAAGGTGAATATTTCGGTATAAGGACTTCTACGAGGATCATTCAATAAATAAGGTGAATTTTTCGGTATAAGGACTTCTACGAGGGTCATTCAATAAATAAGGTGAATATTTCGGTATAATGACTTCTAATACCGATAGAAGCTTACTTTTTGTTTTTTGTTTTTTTAATTTTTTTTCTTTACTTCTTTTTCAAAATGATTTTTTTTCATTTTTTTTTTTTTTTACAGATTGAAAAAAAAATTTAGAGTTTTAGAGATTAACAAAACTGGCCAAGCAAGAATTAATAAATTTCTGTTTAAACATACAAAAGGTATACTTTTATTCTTCCACAAATTCACCTGCTGATAACCATCTGATAATTCTGGATAAAACCTGTAAGTTGTAGGAAGTTTGGTTATGTTTGACACAAGGCCAATTAAAAAAATATCTCCCTACTCCTACAATGATTGCGTGCCAATGTCGAGTCTCTCTCTCAATGATCTTCCAGACCACTCAGTGACGTTTTCAGACATTTAAAAAAAATATCTGTCTGCCTCTTTTTGTTATATATTGTTACTGGATCTGGACAAACAACAAGGAACACGTATTTATGAAAATCCAGTCTTAATTTTATTTTTCTTGGTCGATGACGCTTGTGTGAAGTAGCAGCGCAGAGGGATCACTCACACAAAGGGGTTGGCCAGTCTTTGTATCCAGGCAAAAATGCTACACTTTATATAGTCTTAAAACTCCAACTCGATTTTGCATCTTCGTGTTTTCGCTTCGTTGATTTATATACGGCCGGATGTTTCTGTCAATCACACCCGGCGATCAATTACCTTTCAAGCCGGTTGTCGCTCTCTTCGTTGCCCTTTGACGTAATCTACTGCCGGATATACCTATCAATCACCCTTGTCTTTTGTTGACCTCACCCACGGCCGGGTGTACTTCTAATTACTTCTGTCGATCAAGGTAATATATTACACCAATTTGCGCTCTATTCAACAGGATTAGCATCAATACACGGACAAATGGTAGATTGTGAAGGTAGAGAGAAAAGAAAAGAACAAGATACACGGGGTGATGTAGAAAGGGCTGGAGTCATGTGGATAAGAGATGGGTATTGAAATTGCATTTAAATTTTTGGAGGTTATAGCCGTCATGAAAGCAAGGATATGGTAAGTACAGGCGGAAAGGGCGAGAAAAGAAGCTGTTAGAGTAGAATTGTCGGCTGCATTTTGTTGATCTAACTGTAAATGTGTGGGGACTTGTTGCCAGTCTGGTTGCAAAAGTAAATTTGCATTTAAATTCCTGGAGGTTATAGCCGTCAGGAAAGTAAGCATATGGAAGGGAGTTCCACAGGCGGGAAGGGCGAGAAAAGAAGTTTGTCAGAGCAGAAGGCATGAAAATATTTATAGAAGAGACAGAGGGAAGCCACATACCACCGGTGAAAAAGTGGCTAGAGTCGAACTGCCAGGTCGGGACCAATCACATTACAGATTATTCTTTGGAGCCTGGCGGGAACAGATGGGGCGCCAGGCATCATCATCATCATCATCTCACCCTTTTGCACCCAAAGGTGTGTAGGGCAGTAACTTTTTGTTACTGTTTCCGTAACTGTTTTATTATGGGGCAGGGTTGTTAGCCCTGCGCCAAACCCCCAAACTCCATACCTGGAGGACCGGTGGACCATTCTTGGTTTATAGCACCTGGTATTCCCAAACAGCCACCCACTTAAGTACTTACCAGGATCGATGTTGCTTAACTTCGGTGATAGGACAAAAACCGGTGTATTCAACACGATATAACCGTAGAAATTTGTTCGGTGTTGTGTAATGGGTAACTGCTCGGCATAAAAAATCCGAGTGCGGAGTTCGAATTCCAATCGGGTTCTTTGCATTCACTCCCGTGTAATTACTGTTGAGAAAGGTATGAATCTATCATCCCTAGCTATGAGTTAAGTAACAGAACAGACTGGGTCTTATAAACATAACTGCCAACCAGCTTACTTCAGTAAGAAACGGCAGCCTACTGCGGGAATGTCTTCTGGCTAATCAGTCGTGAATTGAAAGAAATAAGATCTTCTAAGCATGTATCACGAATTAAAGGGATCTATCAATTTTATTTTATTTTATTTTATTTTATTTTTTTAATCGTATCACCCCGAGCAAGGCGGTAACGCCACTGATGTGCAGGGGGCTACGTAATAGTGAAAAGATTGGAAAAGATAAAGCCGGAAACCACATCCTAAACAGGGAACAAGGGATGAGCCTTTTAACCTGTTCAATAGACATGGGTGGAGTGTGAACCGGGCGATAGATAGATCTATCTACTCCAATTGAAAAAAAAAAAACAAAGTGAGAAGATTGGAAAAGAGAAAGCCAGAAACCACATCCTAAACAGGGAACAAGGGATGAGCCTCTTAACCTGTTCAATAGACATTGGTGGAGTGTGAACCGGGCGATAGATAGATCTATCTACTCCAACTGAAAAAAAAAAAACAAAGTGAGAAGATTGGAATACAGTTTTTCTACATCGTAGCATGCAAAAACGAATTCTACAAAATTATGACAAGAAAACTGGTATATTTTAATAGAAAAATACAGCAATATTAAAGAAATTTTGAAATGTCATAGTTTATATTTTCTGCTTGAATAAGCTAGGATTATAACTTTATTGTCACATGTAAGGAATTTCCGACGATTCCCCGACATATGCTACTTGGAGTTTACTTGATTTGTGGCATCATGGGGGCGATTATCTTGATGGCTTTAATAGATGATGAAGGCCAGACCAAAAAAGAGATATGAGGCTGTGTTTCTTCACGAAAACTATGCCTGGCTACTATCAGGATGTTTGGTGAATTTTTTTTAAATTTTTTTTTTTAATCATTTCACCCCGAGCAAGGCGGAAACGCCACTGATGTGCAGGGGGTTACATAAATGTAACAAGATTAATTAGAAAAGAGTGAGGAGTACAAGCTAGTTAGAAAGGAACAATAGAAAGTTGAGAAAGCAGGTGCAATGACAGATACATAGGTGGAGAAAGGGAAGGTTATACAGGGGAGGGGAGAGAGCTAGAGGCCAGTGGTTAATAGATGAGTATTGACTTTGCATTTAAATTTCTGGAGGTTGTAGCCGTCAGGAAAGCAAGAATACGGGAGTGAGTTCCACAGGCGGGAAGTGCGAGAGAGGAAGCTGCATGAGTAGAATTGTCGTCTGCATTTGGCTAACTTGACTGTGGATGGGTGGGACCCAGTTGCCAGTCTGGTTGCACGAGTAAACACCTGTTGAGGAGGCATCAGTGACTTAAGCTCATCCGAGCAGAAGCCATGAAAGTATTTGTAGAAGAGACAAAGGGAGGCCACATTTCGACGGTGGGGAAGTGGCTGCAGTCGAGTCGCCAGATCAGTACCTATCACATTACAGACTCTCCTTTGGAGCTTGTCAAGAACACTGAGGAGAACGGCAGGGGCACCAGACCATAAATGGTAGCAGTACTCCATGCACGGACGGATGGTTGACTTGTATATATGCAGGATGGATTCAGGTGGAAAAAACATCCTGGATCGACATAGTGACCCAATCTTCTTAGCAGTAGATTTTGCTATGGATTCAATATAGTGGTTCCATTTGAGGTCTGAGGACAGGGTAAGTCCGAGGAGGCGTAGTGTATTACTCTCAGGGAGAATCACTTGGTCCATGCTTATGGGAGGCAGAAGAGGTTGCCTGTAATGGTTGACAGACAACAGCTTGGTCTTAGACGAATTGAAGTTGACAAGTCACTTCTTGCCCCAGTTCACCACAGAGTGTAGATCCCGCTCAAGGTCAGCAGCGAGATTATGTCTTTCCGCCACGACAGGTTTCTTACTGGAGCGGAAGTATATTGTAGTGTCATCTGCGTAGATGCCTACTTGGGACTTGATCTCATCCGGGAGGTCGTTGATGAAAATAAGGAAGATCGTCGGGCCCAGGATAGAGCCCTGTGGGACACCAGCATTCGTGCTGTAGGACGAAGAGGCACGCCCATTCAGAACGACCTTCATTTTGCGGTTATTTAAGAAAGATTGGATTCGGTCAAGCAGGCGGCCGGTAATACCATAACCGCGTAGTTTGCATAGGAGGCCAGAGTGCCAAACCCTGTCGAAAGCCTTGGAGATGTCCAGAGCAACCGCGCGAGCCTCGTCAGACTCATCAAGGGCCTGTAGCATGTACTCCGTTACGGATGTTAACAGGTCGGCCGTGGACCTGTCAAAGCGGAATCCATATTGCCTGTCGGAGAACAGTTTGTGTGCAGTGAGATGATGAACTATTTCAGCATTGATTATAGCCTCGAATACTTTCCCGAATATCGGTAGAAAACTGATAGGGCGATAGTTGGATGGGTCCGAGGGTTCACCACAATTCTTAAAGACAAGAACGACTGAAGAGAATTTATCGCTGTCAGTTGCTCATACCGCTGGTGCTTTTTCTTGGCTTGCAACAAGGGTTCCTATTCGGAGACTTCACCAAGGTAAGTTCTTTTACTTTAATGGATCGATTTCCTCATTGCAGATCTCTGCCAACTAACGAAGAACGTTGTTGCAACGTTGCAAACACACATTTTTTATCCAGAACAAGCATTGATCACATACACTCCCGATCAAAAATTTAAGACCACTTAAAAATCTTTAAAAATAATTTTACAATACTACAATCTAAAAGGTTATGGAAACAAAAAGCTACATTCCAAACACTTTATTTAGAAATTTACATTTTTATAAAATGAGGCGATTTACACATGATCAAAATTATAAGACCAGGGGTATAAATTGTTAGATCTATGGCAATTCCAATGTTTTTAGTTCAGTTAGAGATTAGCATTCACTGCATAAATGTGTTACCATGCCTAAAGCAAGCAAACTTACCGAAGTTGCGCGTTCTCGAATTCTAGAATTCCATAAGCAAGGTTTGTCACAGTGGGCGATCGCAGCTAAGGTAAATCGCAGTAAAACTGTGATTTGCAACTTTCTAAAGAACAGTGAGAATTATGGAAAAGCAAAATCCTCTGGTAGGCCCCCAAAAATTTCTGCACTGAGTAGGAGAATAAGATGGGTTGTTATGAAAGACGAGGGACTTTCTTCTAGTCAAATTAAGGCAGTCACAGAAGCTGATTGCAGTCCCGTAAACCATCAGACGACACTTACGACAAAAAGGCATGGTAAATAAAAAGCGTAAACAGATTCTTCGGCTGCTTCCACGTCACAAGGTGCACGCTTAAAGTTTGGTCGTAAATACCAAACATGGGACGTTGAGAAGTGGAAGAAATTCCTGTTTTCTGATGAGAAAAAAATCAATCTAGATGGTCCTGATGGCTTCCAACGATATTGGCATAACAAAAACATACCTCCTGAAATTTTCTCCACACGTCATATTGGTGGAGGGTCCCTAATGGTATGGGGTGCCTTTTCTTACAGAGGGACGATAGAGCTCCAGGTGGTGCAGGGTCGTCAGACAGTGGCTGGTTATGTTAGCATGCTACAAAAAGCATCTTTGATGATGGAAGGCCGTCGTTTGTGTGGGGATGGATGTTTATTCCAACAGGATAATGCTGCAATCCACGCTGCAAGACGGACCTTGACCTTTCTACAAGAAAATGGTGTCCATCTCTTGGGACATCCTGCATGCTCACCAGACTTGAACCCAATTGAAAATGTTTGAGGATGGATGACAAGGGATGTTTATCGAAATGGCAAACAATATTCAACAAAAAATGAAGTTTGTGAAGCCATTTTCAGAAGCTGGAGCAACATCCCCCGCACCTTAATGGAAACGCTTATTTCTAGCATGCCCGACAGAATGTTTGAAGTCATCAAAAGCAGTGGAGGTAGAACTCATTATTAAATTTGGTTGTTGAATGTTTTCATACACTTTTCATACACTTTTTGTACAATTTCGTAGAATTTTTGTCTCTGGTCTTATAATTTTGATCATGTGTAAATCGCCTCATTTTATAACAATGTAAATTTCTAAATAAAATGTTTGGAATGTAGCTTTTTGTTTCCATAACCTTTTAGATTGTAGTATTGGTAACCTTAAGTGGGAGGAGTTTAAAATCTATCCGTAAAAAAAAATTATTTTTAAAGATTTTTAAGTGGTCTTAAATTTTTGATCGGAATGTATATATATATATATATATATATATATATATATATGAATCCGTTCAGCGTGTCTAATAATATGCGGTCACTTAGGAGCAAGGAATCTGACAATTTAGTTACTTCTTGTCAAAAAGGCAACACGTTAATGCTTCACCCTACTACTATTGTCTGTATGTCTTCTATAAGATTTGACGATAAAATAAATCCTGCAGCAAGGCTTCTGATGGGGAAATTTGATGTTTTCAGGAGTGTGGAACCACCTCTTAATTACTGTGATTCCTAGGTCCACCGTTCCGGTCCGACAGCAAGACTTCTGATCGGGAGATTAGAGTTTTTGAAGAAAATGGAACCACTGCTTAACTGCTATTGTTCACAGGACTAGCCTGTCCCAGAGAAGTCGCACCTGTTAAGGTACAGCTATGGGCAAACAGAGAAACCCAAACAAACAAACAACAAATTATGACCAACAATATATCTTTTTATTAAAATGATTTGCAATATATTTTTGCATAAAATTACCAACAATACATTTCTATAATAAAACTGCCAACAATACATATTCATAATAAAATAACAAACAATAAATTTTTATAATGAAATTACAACCAAGCTTTTTTATAAAATTACCAACATTATATTTTTATAAAAAAAAATAACCAACAGTACATATTAATAAAATTATCAACAAAACATTTTTATATTAAAATTACTAAGAATACATGTTCATAATAAAATTACCGACAAAACATTTTCATAATAAAATAAGCAACAATATATTTTATAATAGAATTTCTAATAATACATTTTTATAATATAATTACCACCAATACATTTTTCTAATAAAATTACCAACAATAATTTTTTATAATAACATTACTAACAATAAATTTTCATAAAAGATTAACAACAGTACATTTTCATAATAAAATTACCACTAATACATTCTTTAAATAAAATTACCAACAATGCATTTTTATAATAAAATTACCAACGATAAATATTTATAATAACATTGCTAGCAATATATTTTCATAAAAAATTAAGAACAGTATATTTTCGTAATAAAATTAGCAACAATACATTTTCATAATAAAATTACCAACAATGCTTTTTTGTAATAAAATTACCAACAATAAATATTTATAATAAAATTACTAACAATACATTTTCATAAAAAATTATCAACAGTATATTTTCATAATGAAATTAGCAACAATACACTTTTATAATAAAATAACCAACGATAAATATTTATAATAAAATTACTAGCAATATATTTTCATAAAAAATTAAGAACAGTATATTTTCGTAATAAAATTAGCAACATTACATTTTCATAATAAAATTACCAACAATGCTTTTTTGTAATAAAATTACCAACAATAAATATTTATAATAAAATTACTAACAATACATTTTCATAAAAAATTATCAACAGTATATTTTCATAATGAAATTAGCAACAATACACTTTTATAATAAAATTACCAACGATAAATATTTATAATAAAATTACTAGCAATATATTTTCATAAAAAATTAACAACAGTATATTTTCATAATAAAATTAGCAACAATACATTTTCATAATAAAATTACCAACAATGCTTTTTTGTAATAAAATTACCAACAATAAATATTTATAATAAAATTACTAACAATACATTTTCATAAAAAATTATCAACAGTATATTTTCATAATGAAATTAGCAACAATACACTTTTATAATAAAATTACCAACGATAAATATTTATAATAAAATTACTAGCAATATATTTTCATAAAAAATTAAGAACAGTATATTTTCGTAATAAAATTAGCAGCAAAATATTTTCATAATAAAATTACCATCAATGCATTTTTATAATAAAATTACCAACAATAAATATTTATAATAAAATTACTAACAATACATTTTCATAAAAAATTATCAACAGTATATTTTCATAATGAAATTAGCAACAATACACTTTTATAATAAAATTACCAACGATAAATATTTATAATAAAATTACTAGCAATATATTTTCATAAAAAATTAAGAACAGTATATTTTCGTAATAAAATTAGCAACAATACATTTTCATAATAAAATTACCAACAATGCTTTTTTGTAATAAAATTACCAACAATAAATATTTATAATAAAATTACTAACAATACATTTTCATAAAAAATTATCAACAGTATATTTTCATAATGAAATTAACAACAATACACTTTTATAATAAAATTACCAACGATAAATATTTATAATAAAATTACTAACAATATATTTTCATAAAAAATTAAGAACAGTATATTTTCATAATAAAATTAGCAACAATACACTTTCATAATAAAATTACCAACAATGCTTTTTTGTAATAAAATTACCAACAATAAATATTTATAATAAAATTACTAACAATACATTTTCATAAAAAATTATCAACAGTATATTTTCATAATGAAATTAGCAACAATACACTTTTATAATAAAATTACCAACGATAAATATTTATAATAAAATTACTAGCAATATATTTTCATAAAAAATTAAGAACAGTATATTTTCGTAATAAAATTAGCAACAATACATTTTCATAATAAAATTACCAACAATGCTTTTTTGTAATAAAATTACCAACAATAAATATTTATAATAAAATTACTAACAATATATTTTCATAAAAAAATTAACAACAGTACAGTTTCATAATAAAATTAGCAACAATACATTTTCATAATTATATTACTAACAATACATTTTTATAATAAAGCTAGCTGTACTCGGCCACGCGTTTCTGTGGCTCAGTTTGGTTAAATGGAAAAAAAAGAAAAGAGAAAGCGCAATTTCTCAATACTTGTGGATACACAATATTTTTAGTTGTTCCATTGTCTGTGCAGATATAGAGACTGTCTGGTTTGCAGACAGTCGTGTTTGACTGCTGTTTCTCGTTGACGTCTTTCAGCCAATCTCAGCCTGCCGAGTTCATTCTGTTGAGAACGAAGCAGATCTGAAGTTGCAGGGTCCGATTGCCGTGCTTGCAATCGTGCATCCTCAAGTCTGGCTGCACGTCGCTCTGCTGCTTCCTCGGCACGTATCTGAACCATTCTTTGCCGCCTTCGCTCCTTCGCTGATGCCTGTTCTTCCTCACTTTGATTTGCAATAACTCGTCTCACTTCTTCCGCTTTGCGAGTACAATGACCTAAGTTTGACCATCTGCGAGGCATTATCTTTATGAATTGAAGCAGATCTTTTGCACCGAGATTAGGAATCTAAACAAAATGGCCAAAACCGCCATTTCAACATTGTAAGTCCCAAACTCTTCATTTTTGACTATATAGAAAGGACTAAAGAAATTTTGTATTTTTCCGCTTATTTTAAAAATGAAGTATTTCTGAAAAAAGCCAAAACAACAAAAAAGGGAACTTAATCTATGATATTTACCAAAAACAAAAGCAAAAAAATGGGGGCTTGAATTTATTGTATGACGAAGTGAGGACCCCCAGAAAAAGGTTAAATTAATAAATTTTTCGAGATTTTTTTTTTTTGCCTGAATGCGTATTGTCTTATCGATAATAATTCGTTGAAAAAAAGATTAAAAAAAACTTTTTAAAGAGAGTCTGTCTGTCTTTCAAAAAAGAAATAAAAAATGGTTCAGGTTAAAATTAAAAAAAGAAATTTATTTACTAAACCGACGAAATAAATGTGATATCGATAATAATTCGGTGAAAGAAAATGAATAGAAAACTTTATTTTTTTAAAAAAGGTCGGGATTTCTGGGTTTTTTTTACGCTCGCCAGAATAGAAATAATAACAAAAAAAAAAAAAGCTTAGGTTTAAAAAAAAAAAGAAATTTATTTACTAAACCAACGAAATAAATGTGATATCGATAATAATTCGGAGAAAAAAAAAATGAATAGACAACATTTTTTTTAAATATTAGGAATTTTTGTTGTTTCAGTCAGTTAAGTGCCATACGTGAAACACGCTTATGCGATCATGTCTCGAAAGAGACATGACTGACTGGGCAGAGGATTATCCCACAGTTTCTGCGGTAGACTGGTTGCCGACCAAGGCTATAGAACCCAATCTGTCCTGTTATTTGACTCATAGGTAAAGGCAAAAGAAATCTATTATATTATTATGTAGTAATTAGTGGGGGATCGGTTTCCTATTGTTATGAAGTAATAAACTGATCCCCCACTTTATGACCAATATAAGCCTTAATCATTATTCCAACTATTATATTCAGTCAGTCAGTTAAGTGCCATACGTGAAACACGCTTATGCGATCATGTCTCGAAAGAGACATGACTGACTGGGCAGAGGATTATCCCACAGTTTCTGCGGTAGACTGGTTGCCGACCAAGTCTATAGAACCCAATCTGTCCTGTTATTTGACTCATAGGTAAAGGCAAAAGAAATCTATTATATTATTATGTAGTAATTAGTGGGGGATCGGTTTCCTATTGTTATGAAGTAATAAACTGATCCTCCACTTTATGACCAATATAAGCCTTAATCATTATTCCAACTATTATATTCAGTCAGTCAGTTAAGTGCCATACGTGAAACACGCTTATGCGATCATGTCTCGAAAGAGACATGACTGACTTGGCAGAGGATTATCCCACAGTAGGTTGCCATTGCTTTCTGCGGTAGACTGGTTGCCGACCAAGGCTATAGAACCCAGTCTGTCCTGTTATTTAACCCATAACTGGAGAGAAGAGACGGATTAATACCTTTCCCAAGGGTATTTGTGCGTAAGTGAATGCAAGGAATTCAACTGGAATTCGAACTCGGATCCCCGATTTCTCCTTCCGAGCCGATATCCACTGCGCCACAGTGCACATCATTCTGTTGTTTACGCTCGCCAAAATCGAAATAATAATAGAAAAGGGCTTCGTTTAACTTAAATGGGGAGTTTTTCTATGTTTTCTATGAAATAAGCAAAGTTGTCTGTAAAGGCGTCTATGTTGTAAATGAAAGTTTTTGGGTTCGGCTCTAATAGACTTTGCAAAATATATGATTTTTATATTGTAATATTTTTATATAAGGTATACAAAAACACGCGATTAAAATGCTATAGTAAAATTTCAAAACAATTGGAGCAGCCGTTTTCTAGATTTTCAGATAGTAACAAACGACAAGTACATTTTTATTTATGTAGATTACTAACAATACATTTTCATAAAAAATAACAACAGTACATTTTCAAAAGAAAAATTACCAACAATACATTTCTATAATAAAATTAGCAACAATACATTTTTATAATAAAATTACCAACAATACATTATGATAATAAAATTACCAACAGTAGATTTTTATAATAAAAGTACCAACAATACATTTTAATAATAAAATTACCAACAATATATTTCTATAATAAAATTACCAACAGTACATTTCTATAATAAAATTACAACCTATACATTTCTACAATAAAATTACCAACAATACAATTCTATAATAAAATTACAAACTATACATTTTTATAATAGAATTAGCAACAATACATTTTTATAATAAAATTACCAACAGTACATTTCTATAATAAAATTAGCAACAATACATTTTTATAATAAAATTACCAACAATACATTTTTATAATAAAACTACCAACAATATATTACTATAATCAAATTAGCAATACATTTTTATAATAAAATTATCAACAGGGAACCGGGCGATAGTTCAGTCTATCTACTCCAATTGAAAAAAAAATAAGGAAAAGTGAAAAGATTGGAGAAGAGAAAGCCGGAAACCACATCCTAAACAGGGAACAAGGGATGAGCCTCTACACATGTTCAATAGACGTATTTTTATTCTTCCTCTGACTCGGTTGTGTGGAGTGGTAGCAGCGGAGAATCACACACACGCTGAAGTTGTCGGGAGTTCATTCTCTTCTCTTTTTTTTTTAATCATTTCACCCCAAGCAAAGCGTTACCGCCACTGATGTGCAGGGGGCTACATAAAAGAGTTAAAGTTTTAGACAGGAAAAAAGTGAAGAGAAAGACGAACCAGCTACAGGGGTGAAAGAGAAAGGGCAAGTGAAGGATGTGAACACAGGAGTGAAGATAGTTGCGAAGGTAGAGAGAAAGGAAAAGAACAAGATACACGGGGTGATGTAGAAAGGGCTGGAGTTACATAAGAGAGTTGAAGTATTAGGCAGGAGGAGAGTGAAGACAAAGACGAACCAGCAACAGTGGGTGAAAGAGAAAGGGCAAGTGAAGGATGTGAACCCAGGAGTGAAGACAGCTGCGAAGGTAGAGAGAAAGGAAAAGAATGTAGAAAGGACTGGAGATAAGTGGATAAGAGATGGGTGCCCCCTGCCACAGGTGTTTACTCGTGCAACCAGACTGGCAACTGGCTCCCACCCATTCACAGTTATATTAACCAAATGCAGCCGACAATTCTATTCCATCAGCTTCTGTTCTCGCACTTCCCGCCTGAGGAACTCCCTTCCATATTCTTGCATTCCTGACGGTTACAACCTCCAGGAATCTAAATACAATGCTAATACCCATCTCTTATCCACTTGACTCCAGTTCTTTCTACACCACCCTGTATATATTTTCCTATAAATCTATCTTCACAACTGTCCTCAAATCTGTGTTTTCATCCTTCTCTTTCTATTTCTCTCACACCCGCTGTAACTGGTTCGTCTTTCACTTCACTCTCCTCCTGTTTAAACTTTTACTCTTATGTAGCCCCCTGCGCATCAGTGGCGGCACCGCCTTGCTTTGGGGGAAACAATTAACACACACACACACACACTCACTCTCTCTCTCTCTCTATCTCCCTCTCTCTCTCATATTCTTGCTTTCCTGAGGGCCACAACCTCCAGGAATTTAAATGCAATGTCAATACCCATCTGTTATCCACTTGACTCCAGTTCTTTCCACATTACCCTGTATATCTGTTCCCTTCTCTCTGTCTTCACAACTGTCATCACACTTGTATTCCCACCCTTCTCTTGCTCCCTTCTCTGACACCTCCTGTAACTTTTTCGTCATTCTCTTCACTCTCCTCCTGTCTGAACTTTTACTCTTATGTAGCCCCCTGAGCATCAGTGGCGGTACCACCTTGCTTGGGGTGAAATGATTAATAAAAAAGTACCTGCTGACACCTGCTATCCTCTACATTTACAAGATCAAAGTCAGGCCAAAATATTTGTTAGAGTTTGAGTTTTGTTTAACGACATATCAACCTCTGTGGGTTATTTAATGCCAAAAAGGTGGGGTTTTAAGATATTTTTTTTAATATTCGGTTATAGTGAGAAGGTTGATTTAGTCAGATTTTAATTAAAATTTTGTTTTTATTCTTTTTAATTTTAGAAAACTGAAAATGTCTTCTAGTTTTGTATTCAAAAATGTTTTTTCTGAGAATAAATTTTCCCCTTCAAAAATGTGTGATGGTAATAATCTTTTTTCAAAAATGTATTGTTGGTCATATTCTTTCTTCAAAAATGTATATTTTTCTATAAAAATCTACTTTTATGTATATATTCCTGTAAAAGTCTATTTTTATATTTTCATACTGTTTTGACCCCAGTTTGGGGGTTAACTATTTGCCCATAGCTGGGACTCTAACAGGTTCTACCATTCCGGGTCACGGTGGACCTGGGAACAACAGCAATTAAGAGGTGGTTCCATGCTCCTCATAACCTCGAATCAGATGCCTTGCTGCCGGATGCAGTTTACTGCCAAGCCCAGGACCATCAACGGGAATGACTAAAAACTTTGTTCCAAGAGACGTCACCCAGGAAATCGTGGAATGACTCCCAGTCTGCACTTTGGTTGCAGTAAGATATTCTACTGGTCGGAGGTTTCTTGGGGTAGGGGAAGTGGAAGAAGATATTAACGGAAACTACAGCATTACCAGAGTGCCAAGAGGGAAAAGCTGCACGACAAGGCAAGAGTCAGGGACAGAAATGAAACAGAGATCGAGCAGTGAGTCAGTTATTGGAGAAACGCGTGGGGAAATCCACCACTTGCGTAAGGGATTCAGTCAGTTAAGTGCCATACGTGATACACGCTTGAGCGAAAAGATTATCCAGCAGTAGGTTGACATTGCTTTCTGCAGTAGACTGGTTGCCAACCAAGGCTATAAAACCCAATCTGTCCTATTTGTCTTATAGCTAGAGCTGGAAGAAATATATTATATTATCAAGTAGTAATTAGTGGGGGATCAGTTTATTACTTCATAACAATAGACAGCCGATCAGCCACATTATGCCCAGTAAAAGCCTTAATCATGTCTCCAACTGTTATATTCAGTCAGTCAGTTAAGTGACATACGTGATACATGCTTGGGTGATCATGTCTCGAAAGAGACATGACTGACTGGGCAGAAGATTATCGTGCAGTAGGTTGCCATTGCTTTCTGCTGTAGACTGGTTGCCAACCAAGGCTATAGAACACAATCTGTCCTATTATTTAAACCATAACTAGAGAGGGAAGAGATGTATTATATGAATAAGTAGTAATTAGTGGGGGATCAGTTTATTACTTCACAACAATAGAAAACCGATCCCTCACTTGATGACCAGTAGAAGCCTTAATCATGATTCCAACTATTATATTCAGTCAGTCAGTTAAGTGCCATACGTGAAACACGCTTGGGCGACCATGTCTCGAAAGAGACATGACTGACTGGGCAGAAGATTATCCCGCAATAGGTTGCCATTGCTTTCTGCGGTAGACTGGTTGCCGACCAAGGCGATAGAACCCAATCTGTTCTGTTATTTGTTATTTGTCCTCCCAATCAGCGGCCTTGCTGCTGGATGCAGTTTACCATCATGCCCAGGACCCACAATATATGGGAAAAAAGCTACCTAGTTTTAGCTATTACACTTTTCAAAACATTCTCCCAGTCCTTGTGGGTGAAGAATTATTTTCAACCCTACAACCCCTTTCCGCGAATAACATCACAAGCCTCTCGCTGCTCAATCGCTATTTCCATGGAAAGGGCTAAAACCAGTTTTTAACCTTCATACCATGTAGGCTGTAACGAACCCCCATCCTTCACTTTGTATTGCACTGAGAATATTTATGACACAATCGAGCAGCTTTTCTCACAAAAATCTTCTCCTGTTCATGTTTAGGGTTAGCCGTTAACCTCCCTACATATCTGTATAAACGCTGCCGTTTAATCTTTACCGTTCTACTTCAAAGTTTCTTCTTCTTCTTTTATGTGCCATATCCTTTCAGGACGTAGGCGATCAAGGCCTTCCACGTCTCCCTATCCCTGGTGTCTCTTAGCACGCTTTCTCCTGTTGCACCACACAACCCTCGTTCCGTCATCTACCTAATCAGATCCTTCAAATACGCCATCCGCTGCTTTCCCCTGTCTCTTTTTCCTGCTATCTGACCTGTTAGTACCAGGTTCTCCAAGCCGTCCTTCATCATTGCATGTCCCAGGAACTTTAGTTGTCTCTTCCTGATGCTCAGTATTAATTTCTTTTTCGTCTCCATCCTTTAAAAAAATCGTCATTGCTCACATGCTTGGTCCATGATATCCGCAGCATCTTTCTGTAGAATCACATTTCAACTGCTTCAAGCTTTTCCTTATTCTTTCAAGAAATTGTCCAACACTCACTGCCATATTGAAAAACCGACATAACATAGCAATCAAGTACTTTCCTCTTTGTTTCAGGTGAAATTATCCTGTTTCTTAATAGATTACTCAACTTCAGGAATGCTTAAAGTTCACATCATAATAAAATTTCCCTTACTTATTGATTTTATATACATACCTAGAATAAAATCATTAGCAATGCATTTACATTATACATATAATAGCCTTATTCTATGAGTAATTGTTGCATTCATTCATGACCACTGACAATCCCTTTCTTCCTGATTTTCAATGCATTCCTATAGTAAAATCATTAGCAATGCATTTACATTATACATATAATAGCCCTATTCTATCAGTAATGCTTGCATTCATTCCTGAAAACCACTGACAATCCCTTTCTTCCTGATTTTCAATGCATTCCTATAGTAAAATTATTAGCAATACATTTAAATTATACATATAATAGCCCTATTCTATCAGTAATGCTTGCATTCATTCCTGACCACTGACAATCCCTTTCTTCCTGATTTCCAATGCATTCCTATAGAAAAATCATTAGCAATGTATTTACATTATACATATAATAGCCCTATTCTATCAGTAATGCATGCATTCATTCCTGACCACTGACAATCCCTTTCTTCCTGATTTCCAATGCATTCCTATAGAAAAATTATTGGCAATGTATTTACATTATACATATATTCTATCAGTAATGCTTGCATTCATTCCTGACCACTGACAATCCCTTTCTTCCTGATTTTCAATCCATTCCTATAGTAAAATTATTAGCAATGCATTTACATTATACATATAATAGCCCTATTCTATCAGTAATGCTTGCATTCATTCCTGACCACTGACAATCCCTTTCTTCCTGATTTTCAATGCATTCCTATAGTAAAATTATTAGCAATACATTTAAATTATACATATAATAGCCCTATTCTATCAGTAATGCTTGCATTCATTCCTGACCACTGACAATCCCTTTCTTCCTGATTTTCAATGCATTCCTATAGTAAAATTATTAGCAATACATTTAAATTATACATATAATAGCCCTATTCTATCAGTAATGCTTGCATTCATTCCTGACCACTGACAATCCCTTTCTTCCTGATTTTCAATGCATTCCTATAGTAAAATTATTAGCAATACATTTACATTATACATATAATAGCCCTATTCTATAAGTAATGCTTGCATACATTCCTGACCACAGACAATCCCTTTCTTCCTGATTTTCAATGTATTCCTATAGTAAAATCATTAGCAATACATTTACATTATACATATAATAGCCCTATTCTATCAGTAATGCATGCATTCATTCCTGACCACTGACAATCCCTTTCTTCCTGATTTTCAATCCATTCCTATAGTAAAATTATTAGCAATGCATTTACATTATACATATAATAGCCCTATTCTATCAGTAATGCTTGCATTCATTCCTGACCACTGACAATCCCTTTCTTCCTGATTTTCAATGCATTCCTCTAGTAAAGTTATTAGCAATACATTTAAATTATACATATAATAGCCCTATTCTATCAGTAATGCTTGCATTCATTCCTGACCACTGACAATCCCTTTCTTCCTGATTTTCAATGCATTCCTATAGTAAAATTATTAGCAATACATTTAAATTATACATATAATAGTCCTATTCTATCAGTAATGCTTGCATTCATTCCTGACCACTGACACTCCCTTTCTTCCTGATTTTCAATGCATTCCTATAGTAAAATTATTAGCAATACATTTAAATTATACATATAATAGCCCTATTCTATCAGTAATGCTTGCATTCATTCCTGACCACTGACAATCCCTTTCTTCCTGATTTTCAATGCATTCCTATAGTAAAATTATTAGCAATACATTTAAATTATACATATAATAGCCCTATTCTATCAGTAATGCTTGCATTCATTCCTGACCACTGACAATCCCTTTCTTCCTGATTTTCAATCCATTCCTATAGTAAAATTATTAGCAATGCATTTACATTATACATATAATAGCCCTATTCTATCAGTAATGCTTGCATTCATTCCTGACCACTGACAATCCCTTTCTTCCTGATTTTCAATGGATTCCTATAGTAAAATTATTAGCAATACATTTAAATTATACATATAATAGCCCTATTCTATCAGTAATGCTTGCATTCATTCCTGACCACTGACAATCCCTTTCTTCCTGATTTTCAATGCATTCCTATAGTAAAATTATTAGCAATACATTTAAATTATACATATAATAGCCCTATTCTATCAGTAATGCTTGCATTCATTCCTGACCACTGACAATCCCTTTCTTCCTGATTTTCAATGCATTCCTATAGTAAAATTATTAGCAATACATTTAAATTATACATATAATAGCCCTATTCTATCAATAATGCTTGCATTCATTCCTGACCACTGACAATCCCTTTCTTCCTGATTTTCAATCCATTCCTATAGTAAAATCATTAGCAATGCATTTACATTATACATATAATAGCCCTATTCTATCAGTAATGCTTGCATTCATTCCTGACCACTGACAATCCCTTTCTTCCTGATTTTCAATGCATTCCTATAGTAAAATTATTAGCAATACATTTAAATTATACATATAATAGCCCTATTCTATCAATAATGCTTGCATTCATTCCTGACCACTGACAATCCCTTTCTTCCTGATTTTCAATCCATTCCTATAGTAAAATTATTAGCAATGCATTTACATTATACATATAATAGCCCTATTCTATCAGTAATGCTTGCATTCATTCCTGACCACTGACAATCCCTTTCTTCCTGATTTTCAATGCATTCCTATAGTAAAATTATTAGCAATACATTTAAATTATACATATAATAGCCCTATTCTATCAGTAATGCTTGCATTCATTCCTGACCACTGACAATCCCTTTCTTCCTGATTTTCAATGCATTCCTATAGTAAAATTATTAGCAATACATTTACATTATACATATAATAGCCCTATTCTATAAGTAATGCTTGCATACATTCCTGACCACAGACAATCCCTTTCTTCCTGATTTTCAATGTATTCCTATAGTAAAATCATTAGCAATACATTTACATTATACATATAATAGCCCTATTCTATCAGTAATGCATGCATTCATTCCTGACCACTGACAATCCCTTTCTTCCTGATTTTCAATCCATTCCTATAGTAAAATTATTAGCAATGCATTTACATTATACATATAATAGCCCTATTCTATCAGTAATGCTTGCATTCATTCCTGACCACTGACAATCCCTTTCTTCCTGATTTTCAATGCATTCCTCTAGTAAAGTTATTAGCAATACATTTAAATTATACATATAATAGCCCTATTCTATCAGTAATGCTTGCATTCATTCCTGACCACTGACAATCCCTTTCTTCCTGATTTTCAATGCATTCCTATAGTAAAATTATTAGCAATACATTTAAATTATACATATAATAGTCCTATTCTATCAGTAATGCTTGCATTCATTCCTGACCACTGACACTCCCTTTCTTCCTGATTTTCAATGCATTCCTATAGTAAAATTATTAGCAATACATTTAAATTATACATATAATAGCCCTATTCTATCAGTAATGCTTGCATTCATTCCTGACCACTGACAATCCCTTTCTTCCTGATTTTCAATGCATTCCTATAGTAAAATTATTAGCAATACATTTAAATTATACATATAATAGCCCTATTCTATCAGTAATGCTTGCATTCATTCCTGACCACTGACAATCCCTTTCTTCCTGATTTTCAATCCATTCCTATAGTAAAATTATTAGCAATGCATTTACATTATACATATAATAGCCCTATTCTATCAGTAATGCTTGCATTCATTCCTGACCACTGACAATCCCTTTCTTCCTGATTTTCAATGGATTCCTATAGTAAAATTATTAGCAATACATTTAAATTATACATATAATAGCCCTATTCTATCAGTAATGCTTGCATTCATTCCTGACCACTGACAATCCCTTTCTTCCTGATTTTCAATGCATTCCTATAGTAAAATTATTAGCAATACATTTAAATTATACATATAATAGCCCTATTCTATCAGTAATGCTTGCATTCATTCCTGACCACTGACAATCCCTTTCTTCCTGATTTTCAATGCATTCCTATAGTAAAATTATTAGCAATACATTTAAATTATACATATAATAGCCCTATTCTATCAATAATGCTTGCATTCATTCCTGACCACTGACAATCCCTTTCTTCCTGATTTTCAATCCATTCCTATAGTAAAATCATTAGCAATGCATTTACATTATACATATAATAGCCCTATTCTATCAGTAATGCTTGCATTCATTCCTGACCACTGACAATCCCTTTCTTCCTGATTTTCAATGCATTCCTATAGTAAAATTATTAGCAATACATTTAAATTATACATATAATAGCCCTATTCTATCAATAATGCTTGCATTCATTCCTGACCACTGACAATCCCTTTCTTCCTGATTTTCAATCCATTCCTATAGTAAAATCATTAGCAATGCATTTACATTATACATATAATAGCCCTATTCTATCAGTAATGCTTGCATTCATTCCTGACCACTGACAATCCCTTTCTTCCTGATTTTCAATGCATTCCTATAGTAAAATTATTAGCAATACATTTAAATTATACATATAATAGCCCTATTCTATCAGTAATGCTTGCATTCATTCCTGACCACTGACAATCCCTTTCTTCCTGATTTTCAATGCATTCCTATAGTAAAATCATTAGCAATGCATTTACATTATACATATAATAGCCCTATTCTATCAGTAATGCTTCCATTCATTCCTGACCACTGACAATCCCTTTCTTCCTGATTTTCAATGCATTCCTATAGTAAAATTATTAGCAATACATTTAAATTATACATATAATAGCCCTATTCTATCAGTAATGCTTGCATTAATTCCTGACCACTGACAATCCCTTTCTTCCTGATTTCCAATGCATTCCTAAAGTAAAATTATTAGCAATGCATTTACATTATACATATAATAGTCCTATTCTATCAGTAATTTTTGCATTCATTCCTGACCACAGACAATCCCTTTCTTCCTGATTTTCAATGCATTCCTATAGTAAAATTATTAGCAATGCATTTACATTATACATATAATAGCCCTATTCTATCAGTAATGCATGCATTCATTCCTGACCACTGACAATCCCTTTCTTCCTGATTTTCAATCCATTCCTATAGTAAAATCATTAGCAATGCATTTACATTATACATATAATAGCCCTATTCTATCAGTAATGCTTGCATTCATTCCTGACCACTGACAATCCCTTTCTTCCTGATTTTCAATGCATTCCTATAGTAAAATCATTAGCAATGCATTTACATTATACATATAATAGCCTTATTCTATCAGTAATGCTTGCATTCATTCCTGACCACTGACAATCCCTTTCTTCCAGATTTTCAATGCATTCCTATATTAAAATTATTAGCAATGCATTTACATTATACATATAATAGCCCTATTCTATCAGTAATGCTTGCATTCATTCCTGACCACTGACACTCCCTTTCTTCCTGATTTTCAATGCATTCCTATAATGAAATTATTAGCAATACATTTAAATTATGCATATAATAGCCCTATTCTATCAGTAATGCTTGCATTAATTCCTGACCACTGACAATCCCTTTCTTCCTGATTTCCAATGCATTCCTAAAGTAAAATTATTAGCAATGCATTTACATTATACATATAATAGCCCTATTCTATCAATTAATTTTTGCATTCATTCCTGACCACAGACAATCCCTTTCTTCCTGATTTTCAATGCATTCCTATAGTAAAATTATTAGCAATGCATTTACATTATACCTTATAATAGCCCTATTCTATCAGTAATGCTTGCATTCATTCCTGACCACTGACAATCTCCACTTCTTCCTGATTTTCAATGCATTCCTATAGTAAAATTATTAGCAATACATTTAAATTATACATATAATAGCCCTATTCTATCAGTAATGCTTGCATTCATTCCTGACCACTGACAATCCCTTTCTTCCTGATTTTCAATGCATTCCTATAGTAAAATTATTAGCAATACATTTAAATTATACATATAATAGCCCTATCAGTAATGCTTGCATTCATTCTGACCACTGACAATCCCTTTCTTCCTGATTTTCAATCCATTCCTATAGTAAAATCATTAGCAATGCATTTACATTATACATATAATAGCCCTATTCTATCAGTAATGCTTGCATTCATTCCTGACCACTGACAATCCCTTTCTTCCTGATTTTCAATGCATTCCTATAGTAAAATTATTAGCAATACATTTAAATTATACATATAATAGCCCTATTCTATCAGTAATGCTTGCATTCATTCCTGACCACTGACAATCCCTTTCTTCCTGATTTTCAATGCATTCCTATAGTAAAATCATTAGCAATGCATTTACATTATACATATAATAGCCCCTATTCTATCAGTAATGCTTGCATTCATTCCTGACCACTGACAATCCCTTTCTTCCTGATTTTCAATGCATTCCTATAGTAAAATTATTAGCAATACATTTAAATTATACCTATAATAGCCCTATTCTATCAGTAATGCTTGCATTCATTCCTGACCACTGACAATCCCTTTCTTCCTGATTTCCAATGCATTCCTAAAGTAAAATTATTAGCAATGCATTTAACTACATATAATAGCCCTATTCTATCAGTAATTTTACCATTCATTCCTGACCACAGACAATCCCTTTCTTCCTGATTTTCAATGCATTCCTATAGTAAAATTATTAGCAATGCATTTACATTAACCATATATTAAGCCTATTCTATCAGTAATTTTTGCATTCATTCCTGACCACAGACAATCCCTTTCTTCCTGATTTTCAATGCATTCCTATAGTAAATTATTAACTACAATGCATTTACATTATATTTATACAATAGCCCTATTCTATCAGTAATGCATGCATTCATTCCTGACCACTGACAATCCCTTTCTTCCTGATTTTCAATGCATTCCTATAGTAAAATCATTAGCAATGCATTTACATTATACATATAATAGCCCTATTCTATCAGTAATGCTTGCATTCATTCCTGACCACTGACAATCCCTTTCTTCCTGATTTTCAATGCATTCCTATAGTAAAATCATTAGCAATGCATTTACATTATACATATAATAGCCTTATTCTATCAGTAATGCTTGCATTCATTCCTGACCACTGACAATCCCTTTCTTCCTGATTTTCAATGCATTCCTATAGTAAAATTATTAGCAATGTATTTACATTAATCATATAATAGCCCTATTCTATCAGTAATGCTTGCATTCATTCCTGACCACTGACAATCCCTTTCTTCCTGATTTTCAATGCATTCCTATAGTAAAATCATTAGCAATGCATTTACATTATACATATAATAGCCCTATTCTATCAGTAATGCTTGCATTCATTCCTGACCACTGACAATCCCTTTCTTCCTGATTTTCAATGCATTCCTATAGTAAAATCATTAGCAATGCATTTACATTATACATATAATAGCCCTATTCTATCAGTAATGCTTGCATTCATTCCTGACCACAGACAATCCCTTTCTTCCTGATTTTCAATGCATTCCTATAGTAAAATTATTAGCAATGCATTTACATTATACATATAATAGCCCTATTCTATCAGTAATGCATGCATTCATTCCTGACCACTGACAATCCCTTTCTTCCTGATTTTCAATGCATTCCTATAGTAAAATCATTATCAATACATTTCCATTATACATATAATAGACCTATTTTATCAGTAATGATTGCATTTATACGGTTTGGTCATTATTGCGAAAGAAATAATATTCGTGTGTCGGAAATGTTCCCAGATGAACTTTCTGGTGAAGTCGGCTTCTTTGCTTTTTCTTCCGTGAATTGCCTAACTACCTTACTCCCGGTGAAATATACTCCATTGACGAGCCCCACATCGATGGCGAGGTGGTCGTCGATGGTTCTGTAACTTCTCTTTTTTACAGGTAGGGCTGTTGACCCTATGCAAAGATTTTTATATATCTATGAGATAAACTGATCTATTCCTTTTAAACTCTAGTTCATTTTCAAGAACTTATTAATTATCAGATATTAAACGGCGGGAAGCTGTGGAGGCCCTCATCGCCCAAATCCTTGATGGGAAGTGACATCGAAAAAAATATAATAAAGATGAGGTTATGATAATTAATAATGTTGTGTATCTCGATGCGTGTAAAATCTTGTGACATTTTTAGGAGAATAATCCGCCGTTAATACTGCCATTTTTTACAGGGTGTTTGGCAATGGCTTTTTCTCCCACCATTTCCAAAATCTTTAAGTCTTTTTGAAGATTCCATATAACAAGGAGAAAAAAAAAACAAGACAAAAATGGCCGACAAAACGAATGACACATGAAAACACACTGTAAACAGCAATTAATGTTTCCTTCTCCAACGTAAACGCTCCTTCATTCAAATATTTCCTGTCAATGCCATTATCGTTAAAACCAATTTCTTTATCTTTTCGAAAACATTTTCAATGTTCTTCATTTTTTTATCCCGCTCTTTCTTCCTGCTGTTATTAATATTATTATCATCGTTATTTGCTTTTTCTTCCCTTTAATATTAATCGTGTTCTTTTGTTCGTCTGTCTTTCTTCTTCTTCTTCTTCTTCTTCTTCTTCTTCTTCTTCTTCTTCTTCTTCTTCTTCTCATTTTCATTAAACGCCATTTCAATTTTTTTTTTTTTTTTTTTTTTAATCATATCACCCCGAGCAAGGCAGTAACGCCACTGATGCGCAGGGGGCTACGTAAGGGTAAAAAGAATGGAAAAGAGAAAGCCGAAAACCGCATCCTAAACAGGAAACAAGGGATGAGCCTCTTCACCTGTTCAATAGATGTGGGTGGAGTGTGAACCGGGCGATAGTTTAGTCTATCTACTCCAATTGAAAAAAAAAATAAAATAATAAAGGAAAAGAGTGAAAAGATTGGAAAAGAGAAAACCGGAAACCGCATCCTAAACAGGAAACAAGGGATGAGCCTCTTCACCTGTTCAATAGATGTGGGTGGAGTGTGAACCGGGCGATAGTTTAGTCTATCTACTCCAATTGAAAAAAAAAATAAAATAATAAAGGAAAAGAGTGAAAAGATTGGATTTCTTTTCTTATAAATGTTTTCTTTTGTTCGTCTTTCTTCTTTCTCCTCATTCTTTTTCTTCTTCTTCTTCTTCTTCTTCTTCTTATTATTATTATTATTATTAGTAGTAGTAGTAGTAGTAGTAGTATTTCATTGTCTGTCTTTTTCTTCTCTTTTTCCTTCTCATTTTCATTAAACGCTATTTCTATCCTTTTATTAGAAATGTCTTCTTTTGTTTGTTTTTCTTCTTTCCCCTCATTCTTTTTCTTCTTCTTCTTCTTCTTCTTCTTCTTCTTCTTCTTCTTACTTATTATTATTATTATTATTATGATTATTATTCGTCTTTTTCTTCTCTTTCGTCTTCATCTTTTTTCTTTTTCTCTTTCTTCTTCTTCTTCTTCTCATTATTATTATTATTATTATCATCCGTCTTTTTCTTCTCTTTCTTCTTCTTTTTCTTCTTCTTATTATTTTCGTCTTTTTCTTCTCTTTTTTCTTCTTTTTCTTTTCTTCTCTTTTATTATTATTACCCTTCTTTTTCTTCTGTTTCTTCTTCTTTTTCTTCTTGTTCTTGTTCTTATTATTATCCTTCTTCTTTTTCTTCTTCTTCTTCTTTTTTTCTTCTTCTCATTATTATTATTATTATTATTATTATTATTTCTTTTTCTTTTTCTTCTTTTTCTTTTTCTTATTATTACCCGTCCTTTTCTTCGCTTTCTTCTTCTTCTTCTTCTTCTTCTTATTATTATTATTAATATTGTTATTATTATTATTATTATTTTCCTTATCAGTCAACTATAACTAAAATTTATGACATATTTTACTCGATCGCCAACGCACTTCGTGGCCGAGACGGATGTGTCGAATCTAAGCATCCTCCCCTGTTAAGGCGCGCCCAGGTTCGAATCCTGACGAATCTTGCATGCTGGGATCATCTTCCCAGACCCATATATAATGACATTTCAATGAACCCCTCTAGCACACAAAACACACACACACACACACACACACACATGACAAAATATTAACTGGGCCAAGAACCTTTCAGCACATTTCGTGTATATATATATATATATATATATATATATATATATATAAATAACAATAATAATTATAAATCTGAAAAAACGGCTTAGTGGTAAATCCCAAAGGATCCTATTAATATTAGATATTACGATTAATATAGTCAGTGGGACTCAGTACAATTAAATTTATTTGTTTACAGTGACAATATTTATTAGATATAAACATTTAAATTTTCTTATATCGGATGGCCATTCGACGGGTAAATTTAACAATCCATCTCGTCATGATTTTGTGGACACCATGTATATTCAATACCCCCCAACCAAGGCTTTCGAAAAAAACATCATAAAACGGATTGTAAATAATGTAAAATCCATTCTCTAGTTGACAAATAATGGCCTAAAGCTGATCAGATATATACTTTTATGCACTTTACGCCGTGAAAATAAAACGCTTGTACGATCACATGAAAAATTAAATATAAAGCTTTATCGCATTTCCTTGGCAGTCCCATTTAACGAAACATGTATAAAAGAGGAATTGCTGTCAAAAAAACGCAACATATATATATATATATACGAAAACTCAACACAACACTAAAACGGTTATAAATTGTAGTTTATTTTGACGGGTGAGTTTTTACTCCCTATCTCTTCAAATCGCAGTTTATGAACATTAAAATACAGGAAGTCAAATAGAATGACCCAGAGAATAATTTTTACGGGTCTTATAAACTTAGTATCCCAAATGGTAGAGGAGTGAGAAGTAAACTATTAATCGGTCATGTAGTTTGCGGGACGTATACATACATATATATATATATATATATATATATATACTAGCAGTATAGCCCGGCGTTGCTCGGGTCTAATGAAAGCTTTAAAACTAATCCATGGTCCTGGAGCTCAGACTCTTTGGACGTTGGCACGAAAGACTAAAAAGCAATACTTGTTTCCAGTTAAAGCGAAACTGTAGACTGAAAGAAAAATGAATGGATGTAAGTCAAATTTTGATTTCCTGGTATCGATATCAAATATGTTTTTTCATCGTAAACTGAATTTTGAAGGCTAAATAAGTCCTCTGAGTAAATGGTATCATGGCTGAGAGTAAGAACTACAATTATACCTACTTAGAGCCAAACCTGAAGCAAAAACTAAAATAAAAGGGCTGAAAAAATACAGACATACAGGCAGATAAACAGACACACACAAACATCTTGCCTTTTATATATATATATATATATATATATATATATATATATATATATATATATATATATATATTATCGATTTTCTGAACTATTGTAAGAACTGCAACATTGAAACCTCTGAATATAGTTTCTTATGTTTTTGTCTATGAGTGTATCAAATTTGATTAAAATCGGACCAGTCCTTATATAACCCGATTTTTTTCGATTATCGATTTTCTCAATATTTATCGCGGGGTACTTCGGCACAAAACCTAGCTAAGAACACTCGCAGACGCTTATAGTAAAACAGTGTAAATTTTCAAGAAAAGCGGTTCAGCCGTTTTGGAGTCAATAGGTAACGGACACACACACACACAGGCGCGCACACACACACACACACACACACACACACACACACACACACACACACACACACACACACAAAGTTCCAATGATAAATAAGTGTGGATTTAGATATGTTCTGTTATTCTAATACATTGGTTAAAACTAACTTCTCGTTTGACGTGTGTTTCTTCTTGGCCCAAACAGGCCACAACATCTTGGTGACGAAAATTTCGCCCCAACAGTATCTTAACGTGGATATATATATATATATATATATTTTTTTTTTGGTTTAATAATCCGAAAAAAATCATTACTTAAGAGTTACTTTTTAGTGCATCCCCATATTTGAGTAGACGTTCCGTTAAGGTCAGAAATAGATTCATGACGTTTTTTTAAAACTGAGCCTCTTCGTAGACTGTGAGTTGTACTTGTGAGTACAATTGTTTTATTTATTTCTTTAAGGTATGTACTATCAAGTATCCCTTCAGTGAGTCTATGGAACCTTTTACTATCAAACCCGAGTCTATGGAACCTTTTACTATCAAACCCGAGTCTATGGAACCTTTTACTATCAAACCCGAGTCTATGGAACCTTTTACTATCAAACCCGAGTCTATGGAACCTTTTACTATCAAACCCGAGTCTATGGAACCTTTTACTATCAAACCCGAGTCTATGGAACCTTTTACTATCAAAACCGCAACTAGAATTGTTGGTGTCCTCGTGTGTAACATTTTTGAAATTTCTGAATCAATATCCTATCATTTTGATAATTTAGTATTATTATTAGTATTATTATTAGTATTATTATTGGTTTTTGGTCATAATCAAATTAGACCAGTGCTCAGTAGCATCGGGGGGGGGGCAAGGCCTCTGATTGAGAAGTTGTGAGGGGCATGGAACCACCTCTTAATTGTTGTTGTTCCCAGGTCCACCCTGATGCGGAGTGGTAGTACCTGTTAGCGTCCCAACTATGGACAAATAGTTAACCCCAAACTGGGTTTAAAACACTATGAGAGTATAAAAACAGCTTTATATAGAAATATATACATAAAAATAGACTTTCATAGAATGATATACATCTTTGAAGGAAAACTATTACCAACAATTTTTTTTTAATTGTTGCCATAATACATTTTTGAAGAAAAGAACAAATATTACCAGCAATATATTTTTTAATTGTTTGCCATAATACATTTTTGAAGAAAAAAACAAATATTACCAGCAATATATTTTTTAATTGTTTGCCATAATACATTTTTGAAGAAAAGAACAAATATTACCAGCAATATATTTTTTAATTGTTTGCCATAATACATTTTTGAAGAAAAGAACAAATATTACCAGCAATATATTTTTTTAATAGTTGCCATAATATATTTTTGAAGAAAAAAACAAATATTACCAGCAATATGTTTTTTAATTGTTGCCATAATACATTTTTGAAGAAAAAACAAATATTACCAGCGATATATTTTTTTAATAGTTGCCATAATTCATTTTTGAAGAAAAAAAACAAACATTACCAGCAATATATTTTTTTAATTGTTGCAATAATACATTTTTGAAGAAAAAAACAAATATTACCAGCAATATATATTTTAATTGTTGCCATAATACATTTTTGAAGAAAAAAGCAAATATTACCAGCAATATATTATTTTAATTATTGCAATAATACATTTTTGAAGAAAAGAACAAATATTACCTGCAATATATCTTTGAATACAAAGCTAGAATACATGTTTTCTAAAAAAAAAATTTTTTTTAATTTTCAAATTTTCATCAAAAATCAACCTTCTCACTATAAATGAGCATTAGAGATGATGTCGTCATTGCTTTGGCGGAGGTTTGTGGTTTTTGAGTGCTCATTTTAGTTATTTGATT
>JBBBDQ010000246.1:2442500-2465000 GCA_037127315.1 Ascarosepion bandense
AAGATTCTAAAGTCATGGTATGGAATTTAAATAGATAGGTACAAACAGACTAATATATATATATATATATATATATATATATAGAGAGAGAGAGAGAGAGAGAGAGAGAGAGAGCGAGATAGATAGATATGAACAGACTGACATAGATAGATAGATAGATAGATAAGAGACTGAGATAGATAGATAGATAGATAGATAGATAGATAGATAGAAAATAAGAGACTGAGATAGATAGATAGATAGATAGATAGATAGATAGATAGATAGATAGAAAATAAGAGACTGTGATAGATAGATAGATAGATAGATAGATAGATAGATAGATAGATAGATAGATAGATCTATCTATCGCTAATATGAGAAAAACAAATATGAAAGTGAAAGTGAAAGTAGAAAGAGTAATCTCTTCCGTCAAACATGTCTGTCTTGACTTCCTTAGATCTCTTTTAATTCAGTTAAACATTGGTAAGTGAAGCGTGCAAACCGCCTGCCTGTAATTATGGGATCACTCAAAGTTTGGCATCAGAAAATGCTCGAAAAATTATTTATTCTTTTTAATGGAATCTGGAGATTAGACCATAGTTTCTAAACAGAGTGAGACAGCCGGGAGTACACAAGCGATGGTAATGGATTGCCACCAAGGCGTAGTTTGTTACGTATACGATCTCTGAAGAAATTCAATTTCGGATTGCGATATAGTTTTCCCAAATAATTGGTGCCTACCAAGCCTATTTACTCAATTATATATCTATACAAAGAAATAGTTTGATCCCTTTGGAAGTCAGCGAGTACGATGAATGTTTATAATTGAAAATATTTCGGCCAGTCAAAAGTGCAATACTAATCCCGTTCTAGTTTCCATTTAAAACATTTTTATATTAAATCTATTTTCAATTACTTTGGCTATATGAATTATTTTTAATACATTTCTTATGAAAAACAAAAAGAAACAAAAAAAATTCAAGTCATTTTCAGTGAGTCAAGCCTGAATCGATTCCTGACCACTGACAATACTTTTTTGCCTGATTTTGTAATACACTCCTTTAGTAAATACATTAGCAATTCAATTACCAGAGCCGTAACCTAGCATTCATTACTGACCGATGACAATCCCTTTCTTTCCGGTTTTAATGAATTCTTACAGTAAATACGTTAGTGATGCACATAATTAACCTTATTCTGTCAATAATGTCTGCATTAATTCCTGACCATTGACAATCCCTTTCTTCCTGATTTTCAGTGCATTCCTATAGTAAAATCATTATCAATGCATTTACATTATACATATAATAGCCCTATTCTATCAGTAATGCTTGCATTCATTCCTGACCACTGACAATCCCTTTCTTCCTGATTTTCAGTGCATTCCTATAGTAAAATCATTATCAATGCATTTACATTATACATATAATAGCCCTATTCTATCAGTAATGCTTGCATTCATTCCTGACCACTGACAATCCCTTTCTTCCTGATTTTCAATGCATTCCTATAGTAAAATCATTATCAATGCATTTACATTATACATATAATAGCCCTATTCTATCAGTAATGCTTGCATTCATTCCTGACCACTGACAATCCCTTTCTTCCTGATTTTCAATGCATTCCTATAGTAAAATCATTATCAATGCATTTACATTATACATATCATAGCCCTATTCTATCAGTAATGCTTGCATTCATTCCTGACCACTGACAATCCCTTTCTTCCTGATTTTCAGTGCATTCCTATAGTAAAATCATTATCAATGCATTTACATTATACATATAATAGCCCTATTCTATCAGTAATGCTTGCATTCATTCCTGACCACTGACAATCCCTTTCTTCCTGATTTTCAAGGCATTCCTATAGTAAAATCATTAGCAATGCATTTACATTATACATATAATAGCCCTATTCTATCAGTAATGCTTACATTCATTCCTGACCACTGACAATCCCTTTCTCCCTGATTTTCAAGGCATTCCTATAGTAAAATCATTAGCAATGCATTTACATTATACATATAATAGCCTTATTCTATCAGTAATGCTTGCATTCATTCCTGACCACTGACAATCCCTTTCTTCCTGATTTTCAATGCATTCCTATAGTTAAACCATTAGAAATACATTTACATTATACATATAATAGCCCTATTCTATCAGTAATGCTTACATTCATTCCTGACCACTGACAATCCCTTTCTTCCTGATTTTCAATGCATTCCTATAGTAAAATCATTATCAATGCATTTACATTATACATATAATAGCCCTATTCTATCAGTAATGCTTGCATTCATTCCTGACCACTGACAATCCCTTTCTTCCTGATTTTCAATGCATTCCTATAGTAAAATCATTAGCAATGCATTTACATTATACATATAATAGCCCTATTCTATCAGTAATGCTTGCATTCATTCCTGACCACTGACAATCCCTTTCTTCCTGATTTTCAATGCATTCCTATAGTAAAATCATTATCAATGCATTTACATTATACATATCATAGCCCTATTCTATCAGTAATGCTTGCATTCATTCCTGACCACTGACAATCCCTTTCTTCCTGATTTTCAGTGCATTCCTATAGTAAAATCATTATCAATGCATTTACATTATACATATAATAGCCCTATTCTATCAGTAATGCTTGCATTCATTCCTGACCACTGACAATCCCTTTCTTCCTGATTTTCAATGCATTCCTATAGTTAAACCATTAGAAATACATTTACATTATACATATAATAGCCCTATTCTATCAGTAATGCTTGCATTCATTCCTGACCACTGACAATCCCTTTCTTCCTGATTTTCAGTGCATTCCTATAGTAAAATCATTATCAATGCATTTACATTATACATATAATAGCCCTATTCTATCAGTAATGCTTGCATTCATTCCTGACCACTGACAATCCCTTTCTTCCTGATTTTCAATGCATTCCTATAGTAAAATCATTATCAATGCATTTACATTATACATATCATAGCCCTATTCTATCAGTAATGCTTGCATTCATTCCTGACCACTGACAATCCCTTTCTTCCTGATTTTCAGTGCATTCCTATAGTAAAATCATTATCAATGCATTTACATTATACATATAATAGCCCTATTCTATCAGTAATGCTTGCATTCATTCCTGACCACTGACAATCCCTTTCTTCCTGATTTTCAAGGCATTCCTATAGTAAAATCATTAGCAATGCATTTACATTATACATATAATAGCCCTATTCTATCAGTAATGCTTACATTCATTCCTGACCACTGACAATCCCTTTCTCCCTGATTTTCAAGGCATTCCTATAGTAAAATCATTAGCAATGCATTTACATTATACATATAATAGCCTTATTCTATCAGTAATGCTTGCATTCATTCCTGACCACTGACAATCCATTTCTTCCTGATTTTCAATGCATTCCTATAGTTAAACCATTAGAAATACATTTACATTATACATATAATAGCCTTATTCTATCAGTAATGCTTACATTCATTCCTGACCACTGACAATCCCTTTCTTCCTGATTTTCAATCCATTCCTATAGTAAAATCATTAGCAATACATTTACATTATACATATAATAGCCCTATTCTATCAGTAATGCTTGCATTCATTCCTGACCACTGACAATTCCTTTCTTCCTGATTTCCAATGCATTCCTATAGTAAAATCATTAGCAATGCATTTACATTATACATATAATAGCCCTATTCTATCAGTAATGCTTGCATTCATTCCTGACCACTGACAATCCCTTTCTTCCTGATTTTCAATGCATTCCTATAGTGAAATCATTAACAATGAATTTATATTATCCTTTTAATATCTTTTTTTGACAGTAATGCTTACGTTAATTCCTGACCACTGACAATCCCTTTGTTCAATATTTTGTTTTTCTTTCAAGAACAAGTACAAAGCAGTTGAGGTTCATCATCGCCATGAACAAATGCCTTCATTCGGTCATTGTGCACTTGACCATTTCCCTTTCCATATCTGGGTTGAAATATATATATATATATATATATATAGCGCTTCTTCAGTAAAGTCAACCTGCTATCGAGTCCAACCTGAGCCGATGTCCTACAATTTGAAAATTCGTCTCAGTCACGAACACTTTGCGATGCATTCCAATGGTGAAAGACCTCTTCTCTGGTCGCGGACGTTAATCTAGCCAGGCCCCAGCCCAGCCACGCTGTACCGTTATAGCATTGACTGCTTATGTAGTTTGTGTGGCCCAGTCTGCCCCACTGGGCTAGATGGCTGTTGACCCTACATTAATGTCTACATTTTGATTTATGTTTAATCCTGCTTGTGGTCTAGCCGCCGCCTTAACCAAAAATGCCTGGTTGGGGAACCAGGCATTTTATATATATATATATATATATATATGTGTGTGTGTGTGTGTGTGTGTGTGTGTGTGTGTGTGCTGATGTGAAAAAACACAGACAACGTGCCAACATTTGATTTATTTGATCTTATTTAATTTTATTTTTCTGACTTTATTTATTTTCTTATTTTTTCTACTTACTTATTCATAAAACAAAAACTTGATATGTAAAGCCACAAATTTATTCGCCTGAAGAGAGCCAATTTTAGACTCGAAACACGTCTAGCGTCACGAATACCATTATAGAAACTTAAAGTATCATATCATGTATAATAGCAAAAACAACAAATATACACTTTAAAGGAAACGTTCACGGCTTGTCACACTTTTCATTATATATATATATATATATATATATATATATATATATATATAAAGTATACCAGCTTTCCCTGACGATCCGATTAGGTGAAAATATGGTAGGTTTGTTGGCTCACTAGGTATACTTTATTTATTCTGCTCTACCTAAGTATTGAGCGCTTTTTTGTTAATTGATAACTCGTGTCGGGTTTTTTTCTTTGGGCTTCGTGCTGACTCGGTCCGAACCCTTTTGACTCATGTTCATGTACTTAGCTCTTTCTTTCTTTAAAAACCGTTTTTACCTTCTTCGTAGATTTGTGGTAGGTTTTTCGACACGAATATAATTATAATCTCTTATATATATATATATATATATATATATATATATATAGGAAAGAATATTAATAAAAAGTTTTGAATTTAAAAACGTACTTTTTTAAACAGTATTTGTTTATTTTTATTGTATTTTTATATTTCAGACCGTCCTCGGTCCTTCATCAGAAACAAGTGATTTTTAAATTAGATTTAAAAATCACTTGTTTCTGATGAAGGACCGAGGACGGTCTGAAATATAAAAATACAATAAAAATAAACAAATACTGTTTAAAAAAGTACGTTTTTAAATTCAAAACTTTTTATTAATATTCTTTCCTATACATATTAAGACAGTATACGTGGATGATCATCACTATATATATATATATATATATATATATATATATATATATATATAGTTAAATATAACAGACAATGAATGTCTATTATGTGTATTAAACACCGAAACTTTATAGCTATTAATTTGCAGCATACTAATAATAATAATAATAATAATAATAATAATAATAATATATATATATATATATATATAGGTTTGTTGGCTCACTATATATATATATATATAGTGAGCCTACAAAACTACCAAGGGTCATCAGGGAAAGCTGGTCTACTTTATTTATTCTGCTCTACCTAAGGATTGAGCGCTTTTTTATTTGTTGATTACTCGTCTCGGGTTTTTTTCTTTGGGCTTCGTGCTGACTCGGTCCGAACTCTTTTGACTGATGTTCATGTGCTTAGCTCTTTCTTTTGTTTTATAACCATTTTTCCTTTCACGTAGATAGGCGGAGGGTTTTTCGATACGAGTATAGTTATAAGTTTGTCTTTATATATATATATATATATATATATATATATATATATATATATATATATATATATCCAGACAAGCCAGTATCACTGTATGACCGCTACTCAGAGCAGCTAGGTTAATCCGTTTACATTATTCGGATTATTGTCGTCCCCTTTGTTGTCATTCGGATTATTGTCGTCCCCTTTGTTGCCATTTCTACGACTTTTCGGCCGTTGTACTCTCCTTCTTCAGGGGCTAGAAATTTCGAACCGAACCCTTTATTACAATCACTAGGTATATGAACTCCATTTTTTGAGTAAAGCCTCGAATGGAAGCTTTTTTCGTCGTAAACTGAATTTTGAAGGCTAAATAAGTCCTCTGAGTAAATAGTATCATGGCTGAGACTAAGAACTACAATTATACCTACTTAGAGCCAAACCCGAAGCAAAACCTAAAATAAAAGGGCTGAAAAAAATACATACAGGCAGATAAACAGACATACACAAACATTTTGCCTTATATATATATATATATATATATATATATATATATATATATATATATATATATATATTATCGATTTTCTGCATTATTTTAAGAACTACAACTTGAAACTTCTGAATATCGTTTCTTACGTCTTTGTCTAGGTGTCTATGAAATTTGATTAAACTCGGACCACTCCTTCTATAACCCGATTTTTCGAATATCGATTTTCGATATTTATCGGGGGTACCTTGACACAAAATTTAGCTAAGAACACTCGTAAACGCTTACAGTACAACTGTGTAAATTTTCAAGAAAATCAGTTCAGCCGTTTCGGAGTCTATAGCTAACGGACACACACACAGAGACACACATACACACACAGAGACAAAGTTTCATTTACAAATATGTTGAGATTTTTTCGCTGTCGATCGGATCTTAAGGGTTAAGAAACATTTTTATTATGTTACTTTGGTTAATTATTCGGAGAACCGAGTTCGAATTCCAGCTGAATTCATTGCATTCACTTACGCACAAATACTCTTGGGAAAGGTATTAATTGGTCTCGCCCCTCAAGTTATGGGTTAAATAATAGGACCGATTAGGTTCTATAGCCTTGGCTTGCAACCAGTCTATTGCAGAAAGCAATGGCAACCTAATGTCGGATAATCTTCTACCCAAAGCGTGTATCACGTATGTCACTTAAGTGACTGTATATAATAGTTAGAAAAATGAGGGCATAAAATGAGGGATCAGTTTTCTATTGTTATGAAGTAATAAACTGATCCCCCACTAATTACTACTTAATAATAAATTTAATACATTTCTTAATACATTTCTTCTCCCTCTAGCTATGAGACAAAGAACAGGACATATTAAGTTCTGTAGTCTTGGCTGGCAACCAGTCTACCGCAGAAAGTAATGGCAACCTACTCCGGGATAATCTTCTACCCAGTCAGTCATGTCTCTTTTGAGACATGATCGTCCAAGCGTGTCTCACGTATGGCACTTAACTGACGGACTGAATATAATAGAAATATGATTAAGGCTTCTACTGGGCATAAAGTGGGGTATCGGTTTTCTATTGTTATGAAGTAATAAACTGATCCCCCACTAATTACTACTTAATAATAAATTTAATACATTTCTTAATACATTTCTTCTCCCTCTAGCTATGAGACAAATAACAGGACAGATTGGGTTCTATAGCCTTGGTTGGCAACCAGTCTACCTCAGAATGCAATGGCAACCTACTCCGGGATAATCTTCTACCCAGTCAGTCATGTCTCTTTCGAGACATGATCGCTTAAAGTGTGTTTCACGTATGGCACTTAAATGACTGACTGTCCAGTTTACAGGTACCGTATTTTCTGGCTTAAAAACGTGGCGGTATGGAAGACGCACCCTAATATTGGAAAGATAAAAAAAATATTATTCTCATACAACAACATGTTCACTATGCGTCCTTCACATACTGAAGCCACGTATTGTTTGTATTAATCACTCGTCCGATTTTGTTTCTATGGCAATGACATATGAGTCGGTGGTTGGTAAATATAATATACATCTTGCATTGTCCAAGGGTAGTTTTATTTTCATAAAAATGAATTTAAATTTTAAAAAATATGCATGTAAAAATATAGAACAATCAAATAAATTTTATTCATCCTCAAATCCGAAAAACTTGGCATTGCTAGATTCATGTAAAAGCTCTGAAATATCATCTACAGAGTCATCTATGCTGTCAGTCATGTACAATAAATGGTCCTCACTACCATCCATGTCTTGGTGGTAACTGATACATTGTTTTGGAAGAAGCACACATATTTTTCAGGGTATGTTTTAGTAAAAAAAAAATTTAAATATGCATGTAAAAATATAAAACAATGAAAGAAATTTTATTCATCCTCAAATCTCAAAAACTCTTCACTGCTGTAAAAGCTCTGAAATATCATCTACAGAGTCATCTATGCTGTCAGTCATGTACAATAAATGGTCCTCATTACCATCCATGTCTTGGTGGTAACTGATACATTGTTTTGAAAGAAGCATATATATTTTTCAGGGTATTTTTAGTAAAAATTTTAAAAAATAATTCACAATTAATTCACAATTAATTCGCATACACAAAAATAAACTGTAAGCACACGTAAGATCTAACCCTACAATCACCCCCAAAAATACTGGGAATTTGAATAAATATTTTTATTATTATAAAAGATAAAAAATGCTATAGAAAAATCGATGTAATAAATCCTTAAAATAAAATCTAATGCTTGCAAAAATATCTAAATAAATAAAATATATAAAAATTAAAAGAAATAAATAAGATTCCAAACGATAATTTATAGAAAAAAGAATATAAAAAAAGAAAAGAAAAAACCGACCCTCCAAACTTAAAATTAAGATTAAACATACAACTTTATACAAAAAACCGATAAAACGCTAATTCGCATTTACTTCCCAAAAAATACAAATTTAGATTTCTTGAAATAACTTCGCCGAAATACAATTATACTTCAAACTTGAATAAAAGGAAAAAGAAGAAAAGAAAAAGGAAAGGGGGAAAAATAGAGAAAGGGGAAAGGAAGGAGAAGAGAAAGAAAAAGAAGGAAGAAAGAGGAGAAGAGGGGTACATATATATATATATATATATATATATATATATATATATATATATTTTTACCGAAAAATCTAAATTGGAAAGAAAAAACACCCCACCCCTATCAGGTCTATGAAAACCTAGACGCAGGATCAAAGTAAATACATGAATTAGGTCCACTAACAGCAGACATCAACCAATTAAATGATAGCCAACTATAAAAATGACCACTCAACAGTACCCTCTTAGAAATCCTAACCAAAAGATATACCCAACCGATAAAAAGATAAAACATACATTCCAACAGATAATACCATTAATCAACAATTTCACACTTACACACCAAATTCCTCAAAAGTCTAACGATCAAAACGAGACATTCACTTAATTACCAATAACCCCAACCAACCCCCACGACAACAACGAACCAAATATAAACAGAGAATGATTCCAAACCTTTTTTTCCCCTGAGGAAGTGTTTAAATCCAAACACTGAAACAAACATATGATTGTAGGGAAGAGGACATATATAGAAGAAATTATGTACATGTTCTAAAACATAATTTATAATAAATATTCACTGCTCTATACATCATATATCGAGCACTGTTTTAAATTAATGTTTTGGACGGAAAAAAATTTTCTTTTTTCTCTCCTCATTCTATACTCACTCGGATATATATATATATATATATATATATATATATATATATATATATATAGTCATCCACAGATAGATCTGTTTAGCTGTATCACAGCTGATCAGTACGATTAGACTCCGATTGCTTCGAACCCAGGATTGAAACCCGACCGAAGTGGCGCACGGTAGAAGGCAGACTTGTTAGCATGTATATTATTACTACACACGCCCAATAGCCAGAGTGCTCTAATTCATTAGTGAATGAGCGATGATATATATATATATATATATATATATATATATATATATATATGCAATTTGTTATATATATTACATTATTTATATATTATGCATACGCGGTACTTATTTGAAATCGCTCAGTATCAGTGATAGAGCTATTTATATATATATTCATGTTCATATCTATCTATCTATCTATCTATCTATCTATCTATCTATCTATCTATCTATCTAATTTTCTATCTATCTATCTATCTATCTATCTATCTATCTATCTAATCTAATCTATCTATCTATCTATCTATCTATCTATCTATCTATCTATCTATCTATCTATCTATCTGTCTGTCTGTCTGTCTGTCTAATTCTGTCAATTTTCTATCTATCTATTTTCTATCTATCTATCTATCTATCTCTCTCAATTTTCTCATCTATCTATCTATCTATCTATCTATCTATCTATCTATCTATCTATCTATCTATCTATCTAATTCTGTCAATTTTCTATCTATCTATCTATCTATCTATCTATCTATCTATCTGTCTGTCTGTCTGTCTGTCTGTCTGTCTAATTCTGTCAATTTTCTATCTATCTATCTATCTATCTATCTATCTATCTATCTCAATTTTCTATCTATCTATCTCTATCTATCTAATTCTGTCAATTTTCTATCTATCTATCTATCTATCTATTTTCTATCTATCTATCTATCTATCTATCTATCTATCTCTCTCTCTATCTTCTATCTATCTATCTATCTATCTATCTATCTATCTATCTATCTATCTATCTATCTAATTCTAATCTAATCTATCTATCTATCTATCTATCTATCTATCTATCTATCTATCTATGATACTCTGTTTATATCTCTCTAAAAGAATATCTTTCTCCCCATCCTCCCATCTTCCTCCTCAATTTTTGTCTATTCAAAAAACTCCGTTTCATTATCCTCTTCATCATCGTGTTTGTTTTTTGTCATTTTTTAATTTTATTTTTTCATTAATATTTTGAAAGATGGCTTCCGTTTTGACAAAACCGTACTTCTTTTAAATTTTGTTTGCATGCTTTCTTTTTTTTTTTTTTTTCTGCCGCCCCACCTCCTGGCCTTTCTCGCTCGCTCATTGACACTTTTGAAAGAGCGAAAATAATAAAAGGGCGTATATTTAATGGCTAAAGTAAAGAAATAAAAACCTAGAAAATGACAAAATACGAAAGAATTAAATCTCACTTTGCGCTTCCGGCAAATAGAAACGAATGCATACAGCTAAAGTGTTTTTCTAAATCCGACTTTTGGTCTGTTGATGTCAAAAGTTTCAAAATTTAATTGAAAAATGAATGAAATAAAATAAAAAAATTTGATTCGCAAGAAGAAACCAAAGAGATGATAATATTTATCGAAACGGGGGAACAAATTGGGTTAGTAAAAAGATTAACGTCCAGAAAGAGAAATAAAGATATGTCGAAAGAAAGAAAGAACGACAAAAAGAAAGAAAGAAAGAAAGAACGACAAAAAGAAAGAAAGAAAGAACGACAAAAAGAAAGAAAGAACGACAAAAAGAAAGAAAGAAAGAACGACAAAAAGAAAGAAAGAAAGAAAGAAAGAAAAAACGACAAAAAGAAAGAAAGAAAGAAAGAACGACAAAAAGAAAGAAAGAAAGAACGACAAAAAGAAAGAAAGAAAGAAAGAAAGAAAAACGACAAAAAGAAAGAAAGAAAGAAAGAACGACAAAAAGAAAGAAAGAAAGAATGCCAAAAAAAATGAAGAAAAGTAAGAAGGAAAGAGAGAAAAAAATAAATGACAAAAAGAAAGAAAGAGAAAAGGAAAGACAGAAGTAAAGAGAGAAAGAAACAATAAATGACAAAAAGAATGAAAGAAAGAAAGAATAAATGACAAAAAAAAAGAAAGAAGAAAAGTCAGAAGGAAAGAGAGAAAAAATAAATGGCAAAAAGAAAGAAAGAGAAAAAGAAAACAGAAGTAAACAGAGAAAGAAAGAATAAATGACAAAAAGAAAGAAAGAAAGAAAGAAAGAATAAATGACAAAAAATGAAAGAAGAAAAGTAAGAAGGAAAGAGAGAAAAAAAATAAATGACAAAAAGAAAGAAAAAGAAAAGGAAACACAGAAGGAAAGAGAGAAAGAAAGAATAAATGACAAAAAGAATGAAAGAAAGAAAGAAAGAAAGAAAGAAAGAAAGAAAGAATAAATGACAAAAACAGAAAGAACGAAAGCAGGAAAGAAAGAAGTAAAGAGAGAAAGAAAAAAAGAATAAATGACAAAAAGAAAGAAAGAAGGAACGTAAGAAGGAAAGAGAGAATAAATGACAAAAAGAATGAAAGAAAGAACGAAAGAAAGAAGGAAAGCGAGAAAGAAAGAATAAATGACAAAAAGAATGAAAGAAAGAAGGAAAGCGAGAAAGAAAGAATAAATGACAAAAAAAGAAAGAACGAAAGAAGGAAAGAAAGAAGGAACGAGAGAAAGAAAGAATAAATGACAAAAAGAAAGAAAGAATAAATGACAAAAAGAAAGAAAGAATAAATGACAAAATGAAAGAAAGAAAGAATATATGACAGAAAGAAAGAAAGAAAGAAAGAAGGAAGGAAAAAAGACGGAAAGAGAGAAAGAAAGAATAAATAACAAACAGAAAGAAAAAAAAAGAAAAGAGAGAGAAAAAGAAAGAATAAATAACAGAAAGAAAGAAAGAAAGAAAGAAGGAAAGAAAGAAGGAAAGTGAGAAAGAAAGAAAGAATAAATGACAAAATGAAAGAAAGAAGGAACGTAAGAAGGAAAGAGAGAAAGAAAGAAAGAATAAATGACAAAAAGAATGAAAGAAAGAACGAAAGAAAGAAGGAAAGAGAGAAAGAAAGAATAAATAACAAACAGAAAGAAAGAAAGAAAGAAAGAAAGAAAGAAAGAAGGAAAGAAAGAAGGAAAGAGGGAAAGAAAGAATAAATGACAAAAAGGAAGAAAGAAAAAGGAAAGAGAGAGAGAAAGAAAGAATAAATGACAGAAAGAAAGAAAGAAAGAAGGAAAGAAAGAAGGAAAGAGAGAAAGAAAGAAATGGTTAAAATTAAAGGCAAAAAAACCAAACAAACAAATATGGAAAGAAAAAAGAAAGAATGAATGAATGAATGAATGAATGAATAAATGGAATTGTCAAAATTAAAAGAAAACAAACAAATCGGGGAAAAAGAAAGAAAGAATGAATGAAAGAAAGAAAAAAGACATGGTTAAGTAAAATGGAAATTAAACACAAAAAGATGAACAGAAAGAATGAATAAAAAAGAATGAGTCAATGAATGAATAAAAACAAATGAATGAAAGAAATGGTTAACGCTAATAGGATAAAGACAAACAAATGTTTTTTGTTTTTTTTTAATCATTTCACCCCGAGCAAGGCGGAAACGCCACTGATGTGCAGGGGGTTACATAAATGTAAAAATATTAATTAGAAAAGAGTGAGGAGTACAAACTAGTTAGAAAGGAACAATAGAAAGCTGAGAAAGCAGGTGCGATGACAGATACATAGGTGGAGAGAAAGGGAACGTTATACGGGGGTGGGGAGAGAGCTAGAGTCCAGTGGTTATTAGATGAGTATTGACTTTGCATTTAAATTTCTGGAGGTTGTAGCAGTCAGGAAAGCAAGAATACGGGAGTGAGTTCCACAGGCGGGAAGTGCGAGAGAAGAAGCTGCAGGAGTAGAATTGTCGTCTGCATTTGGCTAACCTTACTGTGAATGGGTGGGACCCAGTTGACAGTCTGGTTGCACGAGTAAACACTTGTTGAGGAGGCACCAGTGACTAAGGTTCGTCCGAGCAGAAGCCATGAAAGTATTTATAGAACAGACAAAGGGAGGCCACATTTCGACGGTGGGGAAGTGGCTGCAGTCGAGCCGCCAGATCAGTACCTATCACATTACAGACTCTCCTATGGAGCCTGTCAAGAACACTGAGGAGAGCGGCAGGGGCACCTGACCATAAATGGCTGCAGTACTCCATGCACGGATGGATGGTTGACTTATATATATGCAGGATGGATTCAGGTGGAAAAAACATCCTGAATCGACATAGTGACCCAACCTTCTTAGCAGTAGAAGAAAAATAGAAAGAAAGAATGAATGAATGAATTAATGAATGACAGAATTAATGAAAACTTGTTCAAATTAAGGAGAAAGATAAATGCAAACAAATCTGGAAAAGAAAAAATAAAATCAATGAATGAATGAACGAAAGAATGAATGAAATAAAGGCAAAGAAAAAATATGGAAACATAGAAAGAAAAAAGAAAGAAAGAATGAAAGAATGAAAGACATGTTTAAAATAAAATGGAAATAAAACACAACAGCGAAGAAAAAAAGAATGAAATAACGGGTTAAAATTAAATGAAAAGAAAGCAAGAAAGAAAGAAACAATGACTGAATGTAAAATGAATAAATGAATAACAGAAATGCTTACAACTAAATCGATATAAACAAACAAATGTGGAAAAAAGAATGAAAAATGAATGAAAGAAAGAATGAATGAAAATAGTTCAAATTAAAGGCAAAGAAACAAGCAAACAACTGTGGAAAGAAACAAAGAAATGGTTAAAAATAAAGAGAAACTAAGAAACATGTAAGAAAGAAAGAATGAATGAATGAATGAATGAATGAATGAAATGGTAAAAGTTAAAGTGAAATAAATAAATGAGGAAAGAAAGAATAAAAAAGAATGAATTAAATAAACGGTTAAAACTAAAGAAAAAGAAACAAATGTAAAAAGAAAAGAAAAAATTAATGAAAGAAAGAAAAAAGGAAAGAAATAATGAAAGAAATCGTTAAAATTAACGGCAAGGAAACAAACAAATGTAGAAAGAAAGAAAGAAAGAAAGAAAGAAAGAAAGAAAGAAAGAATAGAAAGAAAGAATGAAAGAAAAATAGAAAGAAAGAATGAAAGAAATGGTTAAAATTAAAAAGAAAGAAACAAATTTGAAAGAGAGAATAAAAGATTGAATGAAAAGAAAGATTAAAATCAAAAGGAAAGAAAAAAATAAATGAGAAAAAATAAAAAATAAAGAATGAATTACAGAGAATAAAGGAAACAAAGGTGTAGAAAGAAAGAAAGAAAGAAAGAAAGAAAGAAAATCAATTAAATAAACATTTAAAATTAAAAGGGAAAGAAACAAACGTAAAAAGAAAGAAAGAATTAATGAAAGGAAGAAAGATAGAAAAAAAGACTGAAAGAAACTGCTAAAATGAAAGGCAAGAAACAAACAAATGTGAAAAGAAAGAAAGAAAGAAAGAGGGAAAGAAAGAAGAAAGAAAAAAGAAAAATATAAAATAAAATGAAAGAAAGAAAGAAAAAAGAAAAATAGAAAGAAAGAATGAAAGATATGGTTAAAATTAAAAAGAAACAAACAAGTGTGAAAGAGAGAATAACAGATTGAATGAAACGAAAGATTAAAATTAAAAGGGGAAAAACAAATTAATGGGAAAAAAGAAAAAAAGAAAGAATGAATTAAAAAGAATTAAGTAAAGAAAAAGATGTAGAAAGAAAGAAGGAAAGAAACAAACAAACAAACAAACAAACAAAGGAAGAAAGAAAAAAGAATGAAAGAAAGAAAGAAAGAAAGAAAAAAGAAAGAAAGAAAGAACAAAGAAAGAAAGAAAGAAAGAAAAAGAACAATAGAAAGAAAGAAAGAAAAAACAGAAAGAAAGAATGAAAGAAATGGTTAAAATTTAAAAAAAACAAATGTGAAAGAGAGAATAAAAGATTGAATGAAAAGAAAGATTAAAATCAAAAGGAAAGAAACAAATAAATGAGAAAAAAGAAAAAAAGAAAGAATAAATTAAAGAGAATGAAAGAAACAAAGGTGTAGAAAAAAAGAAGGAAAGAAAGAAAAAAAAAGAAAGAAAGGTAAATAAAGAAATAGACATAAAAATAAAATAGGGAAAGAAAAACAAAAATATAGACTAAAAGACGCTGAAAGAAAAAAAGAAGTGTATAAGGCACAAGAACCATAGGTATGTGGAGATATCTCCAGTAAGTATATCAGTGTCTTTCTAAATCAAACCCAGGGCCCCAAATACGACAGAGATATTGCATTCTTCATATGTACCATGGAATTTCAGCGTCAAGATTTTGATCGGTTTTCGAAGATTTTCAAAGCTACACTTTGAAACTGCTATCTAACCAACTATTGCGGCAAAAAACATGAAAATGAAAGCCAAAGATAAAGCTCTTGAACAGCTGAAACAACGCTGGCAAGACAAACTTCTGCATGGCCAATATCCAGAAGGTGCCAATAAAACCAAAGTTAATAAAGTTAATACTGGTTACGTGCATCTTTGTTAAAGTCTGAAACTGAAGGCTTTATTCTTGCAGCACAAGACCAAAGTCTTTTCGCTAGGAACATTCAGGCAAATATACATAATAATGTGGATCCAAAATGCAGGTTCTGTGATAAACACCAGGAGACAATCCACCATCTAATCTTAGGATGTTCTGTAATTGCCCCAAATGAATATAAAAATTGTCACGATAGAGTGGGTCAATATTTACATTGGACAATGTTCAAACACTATGGAAAATGTGTAAACAAACACTGTTATGAACATCAACCAGCATCGGTTAGAAAAATAGAAGATGTCACTATTCTATGGGATTGAACCATTTACACAGATAGAAAAATTGAAGCAAATAGGCTGGACATTATTGTTAAAAACCAGAAGGAGAAAACTTGTCTATTAATTGATATGGCTTGTCCAGCGGATTGTAACATAGCAACCAGGAAATTCGAAAATCTATCAAAATATAAAGACCTGGAAATTGAATTAGATAAAATGTGGAAATTGAAAACAAGAGTTGTGCCAGTGATAGTAGGTGCACTTGGAATGATAAAAAATGGAACAAAGAAACACATTGAAAGAATTCCTGGAAATCCCAGCTTAAGAGATATACAAAAAATTGTCTTATTAAGTACAGCCCACACACTAAGGAGAACTTTATCTATGTAATGCTAGGGATGATAATGGAGCCATAACAACACACCACGACCTGCTTTAGGTCTTCCCGCAGACTTGGTTGGTAGTGCGGCCATAGCAGAAATTGAAATATGATGAAAAATGACATAATAATAATAATAATAATAATAATAATAATAATAATAATCTAATTAATCACCTTTTTCGTCTTATTATTCGATTTCCTCTTCCTTTCTCTCATTTTTCTTCTTTTTCTTCTTCTTCTTCTTCTTCTTCTTCTTCTTATTATTATTATTATTATTATTATTATTATTATTATTATCTCCGCATGGCCAAGAAATATTAGGTGATATTCGGTGGGGGCATGTCTCATGTGCAGTACGAGCTCTTTCGTTTTGTTCGACCGCCATCCTAAAGGCGGTTAAGGATACGTCGACATCACACCCCTTCCAACCAATCTCAGTGTTTACAAACCGAATACCGGATCGGTCATCACCTGGGTCAACAAGAGCCGCGTCACCCAGACAGAAACTAGTCTGGGGTCAGAAAATCTGTCACTAGAACCACCTCATCTTCTTCTTCTTCTTCTTCTTCTTCTTCTTCTTCTTCTTCTTCTTCTGTTGTTTATTATTATTATTATTATTGTGTCATTTTTTCATCATATTTCGATTTCTGCTTTGGTCTCACTACAAACCAAGTCTGCGGGGAGACCTAAGGCAGGTCGTGGCGTGTTGTTATGACTCTATTTCATGTTTTTCTATCTTCCCTATCATCCCTAGCATTACATAGATAATGTTTTCCTTAGTGTGTGGGCTGTACTTAATAATACAATTTTTTGTATATCTCTTAAGCTGGGGTTTCCAGGGATTCTTTCAATGTGTTGTTTTGTTCCATTTTTTATCATTCCAAGTGCACCTACTATCATTGGCACAACTCTTGTTTTCAATTTCCACATTTTTTCTATTTCAATTCCCAGGTCTTTATATTTTGACAGTTTTTCAAATTCCTTGATTGCTATGTTACAATCCGCTGGACAAGCCATATCAATTAATAGACAAGTTTTCTCCTTCTGGTTTTTAACAATAATGTCTGGCCTTGTTTGCTTCAATTTTTCTGTCTGTGTAGATGGTGTAATCCCATAGAATGGTTACATCTTCTATTTCTGTAACCGGTGCTGGATGATGTTCATACCAGTGTTTGTTTACAGCTTTTCCATAATGTTTGCACATTGCCCAATGTAAATATTGCCCAACTCTATCGTGGCGATTTTTATATTCGTTTGGGGCAAGCACAGAACAGCCTGAGATTAGGTGGTCTATTGTTTCTTGGTGTTTATCACAAAACCTGCATTTTGGATCCATATTATTATGCATAATATTTGCCTGAAAGTTTCTCCTGAAAAGACTTTGGTCTTGTGCTGCAAGTATAAATCCTTCAGTTTCAGACTTTAATCCAGATGCACGTAACCATCCATGAGTATTAACTTTGTCAACATTGGATTTATTGGCACGTACTGGATATTGGCCATGCAGAGGTTTGTCTTGCCAGCGCTGTTTCATCTTTTCAAGAGCTTTATCTTTGGCTTTCATTTTCATATTTTTTGCCGCAATAGTTGGTTCTTGGCTTCTGTTTTGCTTTTCTACAAAATCTACTACCTGTAAATCTTGTTTGTATTTACTGCCTTCTTTTATTATTGAATATTTTTTTCTTTCTTCATGTTGCCTTACTAATTGTATCATCCAATCCTTTGTTGTTTCTATGTATGTTAGTAAGCCAATAGTTGTTGTCTTGTATGACAATTCCAGCTGAATAAGACCCCTTCCACCTTCTTTACGGGGTATGTATAGACGGTCTACATCAGCCTTTGGATGATGCATCTTATGCTTAGAAAGAAGCTTTCTTGTTTTAGCAGCCATTCGTCTGATGTCGTTTAGAGTCCAGTTTAAGATGTTGAAGCTATATTGGACAACTGGGATTGCAAGGCTATTAATGGCCATAACTCTGTTCTGTGAATTTAATTCAGTTTTTAATATCATTCGTAGCCTTCTATAGTACTCTTTACGCACTATTTCTTTCATTTTTTTATGGTGAATGTTTTCGCTCTCATTTACACCTAGGTATTTATAAGCTTCTTCTGGTTTCAATTCTTTTATTGTTACAGCAGGGTCTAGGCTAATTGAGGATGTTTCTTGTATTGATCCACGTAAAACTGTAGCTTTAGCACATTTATTCAAATTAAATTTCATTCCAATGTCTTCGCTGAAGCATTTTACAGTTTGCAGAAGACCTTCCAGCTCATTATCATTCTTAGCATATAACTTTAAGTCATCCATGTAAAATAGATGGCTTATTTTCTTTTGGCCTATTTTATAACCACATTCTGTCTTATTAAGTTGACTGGTTAGTGCTATTAATGATATGCAGAATAGTAAGGGAGATAAAGAATCACCTTGAAATATACCTCTTTTGATGTTTATTTCATCAGACTTATAGGTTCCATTTATATGATTGAGGTAAAGGGTTGTTTTCCATATAGACATGCACTGTTTGATGAAATTGATGATGACGATTGATGATTTGATTGATGATTTGATGATTTGATGATTGATGATTGATGATTTTATGATTTGATGATTGATGATTGATGATTTGATGATTTGATGATTTGATTGATTATTATTATTATTATTATTATTATTATTATTATTATTATCGTCGTTCTTACGGTTTTCCTTTTATCTGGAGATTAATTATTATGGATTAAGTATTATGGATTAAGTATTATGGATTAAGTATTATGGATTAAGTATTATGGGTCTCCTCCTTCAAATCGTACGATCTTAGACATCGATCACCTTCAGTAGAATATTTGCGGTGTCAAGACACAAAGGGATGGGATACTAGGCTTTATTATCATTTTTTTCGACTGTGTGATTATTATTATTATTAACATTATTAGTCATAGTATCATCATCATTTCGATTTCTGCTATGGTAGCACTACCTACCAAGTCTACAGGAAGACCTAAGGCGTGTGTTGTTGTCTACATTCTATTATTCGTTTTTCTATCTCTCATAACATGATTAGCTTTACATGGATAAAGTTCTTCTTAATGTGTGGGCTGTACTCATCAAGATACTAGCAGTATAGCCCGGCGTTGCTCGGGTGTAATAAAAGCTTTAAAACTAATCCATGGTCCTGGAGCTCAAACTATTTGGACGTTGGCACGAAAGACTAAAAAGCAATAGTTGTTTCCAGTTAAAGCCAAACTGTAGACTGAAAGAAAAAAGAATGGATGTAAGTCTAATTTTGATTTCCGGGTATCGATGTCAAAAAGTTTTTTTCGTCGTAAACTGAATATTGAAGGCTAAATAAGTCCTCTGAGTAAATAGTATCATGGCTGAAACTAAGAACTACAATTATACCTACTTAGAGCCAAACCCGAAGCAAAAACTAAAATAAAAGGGCTGAAAAAAATACAGACATACATGCATATAAACAGATACACACACAAACATCGTCTTATATATATATATATATATATATATATATATATATATATATATATATTATCGATTTTCTGCAATATTGTAAGAACTGCCACTTTGAAACTTCTGGATATCGTTTGTTATGTCTTTGTCTATGTGTGTATCAAATTTGATTAAAGTCGGACCACTCCTTCTATAACCCGATTTTTTCGATTATCGATTTTCGATATTTATCGGGGGTACCTCGACACAAAAACCTAGCTAAAAACACTTGCAGACGCTTATAATACAACTGTGTAAATTTTCAAGAAAATCGGTTTCGCCGTTTCGGAGTCTATAGGGTCGGACACACACACAGACACACACACAGACAAAGTTCCATTTATAAATAAGTTTAGATATTACTAATGTTCACTTTATACAAGGATCACAAACCATTCAAATTTTAGGGTTACTGAAGGCGTATTTAATAATAATTTCACCCCAAGCAAGGCAATAAAGTTACTAAGACTCAAGGGGTTACTGTGTGTTAGAGAATATGAGAAAACTACTATTAAGGAGAGAGGAAAATAAAACAGCAGGAATTAAGAAGATAGAAAATAAGGATTATCACTGCGCTTAATGTTTTGAAGATCAAAATTGACAGGAAAACAAGAAGCGGGTTATACTTTCGACGAACTGGGTGTGCGATAGAAGAAGCTATTAACATAGAACTTACGGTTTCAACTGCAGAATGGTGAGTTCTTGTGACCAGTCTCGTTTGTCGCTTAAATTCATGAAGTCTACGTATCATGGCGGTAAGGTTCTCAAAACAAATTAATCACACGGTGCTGATAGCAGACACGGAAAGGAAAATGCAGGACCTTCTACAAAAGTTAGCAAAAGAAAATGAAAAGAAAAGGTTGAACATAAACCTAAAGAAAACTGAATGCATGTTCATCAACAAAAAAGGAGACCAATATGCCAACCGCAAGTTGGACAATCTAAAATAAAACAAGTAAAAAAATTCAAATTCCTGGGAAGTGTTTTGACAGAGGATGGAAAGTGCGACATGGAGATCCAAAGACGCATTGGCATGCCAAAGCTAGCCAGAGTACTCCTTCAAAACAAAGAAAAGAGTGTTGCATTCATTCTGAACTGTGAGTATCAAATTTTCCAAGCCCTTCTTCCTCATTATGTGCCATAGAAATTTCAATCGTCTTTCTCTGATGTCAAGTATTAGTTTCTCTTTGTTGTTTTCATTTTCTTTAAAACATCGTTGTTACCCACATATTCAGTTCATGGTATCCTCAGCATCTTTCTGTAGAAACACATTTCTGTTGTTTCAAATAATTTTTGAGAAGCTTGTCTAGCATTCACTGACATAGAGGAGGACAGATATTACATAGCAGTTCAGTGCTGTTTTCTTTGTTTCCAACGAAATTTTTTTTCTGTTGTTTAATACTCTGCTTAGTTTTTAAAAAGTACTTTGACATATTCGGATTTCAGGGTCACATTTTCCGTCCTCTAATAAAAAACTTTCCAGATATTTAAATTTCCGCACTTTTTTCTTAAAGGACAGCATAAACCTCAATAAAACTGGATGTATGGTCATAAGTAAAAAGAGGAGACCAATATGCCAACTGCAAGTTGGAGAATCTAAAATAAAACAAGGAAAAAATTCAAATACCTGGGTAGTGTTTTAACAGAGGATGGAAAATGCGACACGGAGATCCAAAGACGCATTGGTAGGGCTAGTGACACATTTAAGAAGCAGCCAGAGTAACAAGGAAACCAGAAACACAAGGAAACCAGAAACACAAGGAAACCAGAAACACAAGGAAATCAGAAACACAAGGAAATCTCATTAGAAACAAAGAAAAAAGTGCTGGATTGCGATATGATATCTGTCTTTCTGTACGAAAGAGAATGCTGGACGATCTCGTCAAAGATGTAGGAGAGGCTTGAGGCTGCAGAAAGGTGGTTTTACAGAAGAATGCTGAGGTTACCATAGATAGATAGATAGATAGATAGATAGATAGATAGATATGAACGGTCTCAGATAGATAGATAGATAGATAGATAGATAGATAGATAGATAGATAGATAGATAGATAGATAGATAGATATGAACGGACTTAGATAGATAGATAGATAGATAGATAGATAGATAGATAGATAGATAGATAGATATGAACGGACAGATAGATAGATAGATAGATAGATAGATAGATAGATAGATAGATAGATAGATATGAGCGACTCGGATAGATAGATAGATAGATA
>JBBBDQ010000246.1:2467500-2482500 GCA_037127315.1 Ascarosepion bandense
GTTCCCGGGACACGTAATGAGGAAGGAGGGTCTGGAGAACTTGATACTCACAGGTCCGATGTATGGAAGAAGAGACAGGGGTAAGCAGCGCAAGACGTACTTGTCAGGCTTTAGCAAATGGTTGACGGAGCAGGGCTTGGAAGAGATACCAATAGAAAAATTATTAAGAGCGACAAAAGACAGAATCAAGTGGAAGTCCATGATCGCCTACATCCTGAATGGCACATGAAGAAGACTTGGAGAAAAGGCAGGGGAAAACTATGTTACGACTTTAAGAAAGGAGCTAAAGTCACCATGCCAGGTGAAGGCCAATAACACTGCAAGCACTTTAGATTTTATCACGGATCTTTAAATATATAAAGCAGGAATTTTTTTTATAAGCATCTCCCCTTAACTAAGGCAGTACTGCCACTGATGCTCAGTGGGTCACATAATAAGAGAGTGAAGAGAGTGAGGAGATCAGGTCAAAGTAGGTGTCTGAGAATAGGTAAGAGAAGGACGGGATCACTGGGGTGAGGAGAGCTGCGTGAGAGTAAACTGTAAAGGGAGAAGAACAAGTTATGGGGTGTCGGGGGGACGGATGGCAGTCAAGGAGATAAAGAAATAGCATTTGACGTTGCATTTAAACTCTTGGAGATTGAAGCTATATATATATATATTTTATTTTCATTCATATCTATCTATCTATCTATCTATCTATCTATCTATCTATCTGTTTTGGTCAGTTCATATCTATGTATCCCAGCGTCCCAGCGATGTGCAAATAGTGAAGTTCCAAACAAAAATCTTCATATGATTTACAATGTATACATACATAAAAGACTTAATTTTCGATATTTATCGGGGGTCAGTCAGTTAAGTGCCATACATGATACACGCTTGGGCGATCATGTCTCGAAAGAGACATGACTGACTAGACAGAAGATTATCCCGCAGTAGGTTGCCATTGTTTTCTGCGATAGACTGATTGCCGACCAAGGCTATAGAACCCAATCTGTCCTGTTATTTAACCCATAACTGGAAGGAAGAGACGGATTAATACATTTCCCAAGGGTATTTGTGCGTAAGTGAATACAATGGATTCAAGTATAATTCGAACTCGGCTCCCCGGTTTCTCGTTCCGAGCCGATATCCACTGTACCACAACGCCTCGACACAAAACCTAGCTAAGAACACTCGCAGACGCTTATAGTACAAGTGTGTAAATTTTCAAGAAAATCGGTTCAGCCGTTTCGGAGTCTATAGGTAACGGACACACACACACACACACACACACACACACACACACACACACACACAAAGTTCCATTTATAAATATGTTTATATCTCTTAAGGTCCCAGCGATGTACAAACAGTGAAGCTCCAAGCAAAAGTCTTCATATGATTTCGAATGTATACCTACGTAAATGACTTACTTTTACTCTAAAACTAGTATTATACTATCTGTAGTTGAAAGCGTAAAATTACCGACATAATATTTGGATTTCGGTATCAAAAGCCAAAATGGTTGATATACCGCAAAACAAAAGTAACCAATCAAACAGCCAACATTAAAGAACTCTTTTATGACATTAATCCATATAGTATGCTACCATTTCTTATCTGTATTCCAAAATATAGCTTCAACACTTTTTAAAATTTTTTTATAACCATCTCACCTTAAGCAAGGCAATACTGCCACTGGTGTGCAGAGGGTTATATAATAAAAGAGAGAAGAGTGAGGAGAACAGGTCACAGTAGGTGTCTGAGAATGGGTAAGAGAAGGACGGGATCACTGGGGTGAGGTGAGCTGCGTGAGAGTAAACTGTAAAGGGAGAAGAACAAGACATGGGGTGTCGGGGGGACGGATGGCAGTCAAGGAGATAAAGAAATAGCATTTGACGTTGCATTTAAACTCCTGGAGATTGTAGCTATTAAGCAAGCAAGAACACCTGAGGGAGTTCCACAGGAGAGAAGTGCGAGAAAAGAAGATGTGAAGAAGACGTTCTGGTTACACTTGATTTTTTTTCACTGTAAAAGGGTAGGATCTTCTTGCTAGTCTTTTAGCGCGAGTAAGTTCGTGCAGAAGGGGCACCAGAGAACTAATCTCATCGAAGCAGAATCCGTGAAAGTTTCTGCAGAAAAGACGGGGGAAAGCCACATCTCGTTGGTGAGAGAGATACTGAAATCTAGGTACTAGTTAGGGATCAACTACATTGCAGATTCCCCCTTGGATTTTGTCGAGAACTCCAAGATGTATAGCAGGGACACACGACCAGATGTGACAGCAGTATTCAATGCACGGGCGGATGGTAGATTTGTATATGTGCATGATAAATTCAGACGAGAAATACTTCCTGGCCCGACACAGGGACCCGACTTTCTTAACAGTAGATTTAGTTATTAATTCAATGTAGTCGTTCCACTTAGGTCAGCTGAGAGAGTGAGGCCGAGGAGGCGCAGTGTATTGCTTTCAAGGAGACTAACAAGATCTATGCAGATGTCAAATAGGAAAGATTGTCTATGGTGGTTAAAGAATAGCAGCTTCGTTTTGGGAGCATTAAAATCTACGAGCCATTCGTTTACCCTAGTCCAACATTGACTGCGGGTTCCCCAGACCATAAGTAGCAGCAATATTCAAAACATGGACGAATGGTAGACTTATACAAACACTACTGGCCATAATTATTAAGCCACCAAAGTTTTAAATAAAAATGATGTATTTCATACTATTTTTAGCATTTGTTGCCAAGTGGATAATTCTAAATGAAAATAGAATTGTTCTTTTGTTAATACTGCACAATAATATGTGCATCAAATGAACTGTTCTGGTGTCCAGTTTTTGTGCTCTCTTCCCCATGCTAGTCTCTTCTTCTTATTGGCTGGCCGAAGCAAAGACTTCATGGCTGCATTGCAATAATTATAAGTAATAATAACAAAAGAACCATTCTATTTTCCTTTAGAATTAAATACTAAAAATAGTGTAAATACATTATTTAAAAAAAACTGAGGAGGCCTAATAGTTATGGCTGGTCAAGTATATAAAATAGATCCTGGGAAAAAATGTCTAGACAGTGAGTCAACATTTTTAGCTGCAGACTTAACAATTCATTGAATATACTCTTCTCATTTCATATCAGCTGAAATCTTTAGTCAGTGAAGGCGCAATGAATCACTCTTCTGGAGGTTAGCATCAGCCTTGCTAAAGGAGAGTTAAAAGGGTTCTCGTGGATGATTGTCGGTGATAAGTTTAGCCAGTTTACGCGGATATGTGGGGAAGATAATGGTTATCCTTAGAACAGGTTATTGTAGTGATCGGGGAAGCATCCCCTTGGGAGTCGGTTCCACAAAACAAGTAGAGGGATAAAGAAAAGAAGCCACACTTTATGGAGATATGTGGAGAAGATCACAGTTAACAATAGACTTGAACAGATTAAGATTGTAGTGATCGGGGAAGTATCACCTTGGGAGTCGGTTACACAAAACAAGTAGAGGTATAAAGAAAAGAAGCCACACTTTATGGAGATATGTGGAGAAGATCACAGTTAACAATAGACTTGAACAGATTAAGATTGTAGTGATCGGGGAAGTATCCCCTTGGGAGTCGGTTCCACAAAATAAGTAGAGGGTTATAGAAAAGGAGCAACAGTTTATGGGGATATGTGGAGAAGATCGCGGTTAGCCAAGACTTTAACAGATTAAGATTGTAGTGATCGTGGAAGCATCCTCTTGGGAGTCGATTCCACAAAGTAGGTAGAGGTTTACAGAGTAAGGGGCACACTTTATGTAGATATGTAAGGAAGATAACGACTGACCCTAGATTTGAACAGGTTAAGACTGTGATAATCTGGAAAGCATAACTTGGGAGTCGGTTCCACAAAGCAGGTAGAGTTTTACAGAGCAAACGACACAGTTTATGTAGATATGTAAGGAAGATAACGATTGACCCTAGACTTGAACAGGTTAAAACCGACTCCCAAGATTATGCTTTCTCAATTGTGATAATTGAGAAAGCATAATCTTGGGAGTCGGTTACACAAAGTAGGTAGAGGTTTACTGAGTAAGAAGCATATTTTATGCGGATATGTTGAGAAGATCACGGTTAAACCGAGACTTGAAAAGGTTAAAATTTTTGTAGGTTTGGTGCCCCTACAGAGCTAAATGGGTTACGGAACTCGTAACCGTGATTTATGAGTTCAAACATTAATTTGAAAACACACTAGCTCGATCAAACTCCGCAAAGACATATAAAAAAAAATGAAGGAAAAAAAAATTTGGAAATGAACATTAAAGAAGAGTTTTTGAAAAATTCTAAAAACGAACAAGAAGAAAAAGAAAAATTAAAAATAAAACAAAAACAAACAATAAGTACGGCGTGACGTTTTTCTTTTTGTGATTCCATTTAATTGTAAGAATGTAAATCGACTCTGACGCCTGTCAAAGCATCTCTTGTGAAAAGGGACGCCATTTTTATTTTGCCTTCGCGAAGCTTTAAAAACAGCGGGATTTCTCTCTCTCTCTCTCTTTTACTTTGTGCATGTGTGTGTGTGTTTTTGTTTGTTTTAAATTAATTTCATCGTCTTTATGTTGTTGTTTTTTCTCTACAACTTCCTTCAATTCATTTTCTACGATTTAATTTCCTTTTACTTTTATATTTTTTATATTTTTATTTGATTCTAACCCGTACCCCTCGTTGAGCTTCGGTTTCCTCATTCGCGCGGTAAATCGTTTTAGACTTCACACATGTTTACACCGACGCCAATATAAATGTTCTTCCTCCTCTAATCCAAATAAGGAAAAAAAAAAATAAAAAAATAAAAAAAAAACCACTCAGTTACTATTTTATATACATATATTACATGATATTATTTGATTTTTGTTTGTTTGTTTGTTTGTTTGTTGATTTTGGTTTTCTTTACTTTCACTTTCACTTTCAATTTCACTTTAAAGACATTTTGCCAATCAGGCCACGCACAGACTTCACCCTCCGCCATATTTAGTTTCCAATCCGACCGTTTAAGCTTTGCTTCCATTAAACTTAATAGAAGAATTATTATCACTCTATTATTAGTGGTAACATTAATAATGAGAACTCTTAATGTTAGGAAGGGAATGAAAACTACAGCATCTCATAGAGTAGGTAACAAAGGAAAGCTCGAAGAACGGGCTAATCATCAATCGTAATAAAAGGGCAGGTACAATATTACTTACATTATACGGACTATTGTCCTCATTTTGTTGCCATTTGTACGACATTTAATAATAGATAATTCTATTTGTCTATATTTCTGAGATGAGGTAGTATTTACACTATTTATATTATTCGGACTATTGTCCTCATCTTTGTTGCCATTTGTATGACGTTTAATAAAAGATCATTCTATTTGTCTATATTTCTGAGATCAGGTATTATTTACACTATTTATATTATTCGGACTATTGTCCTCATCTTTGTTGCCATTTGTACGACGTTTAATAATAGATCATTCTATTTGTCTATATTTCTGAGATGAGGTATTATTTACACTATTTACATTATTCGGACTATTGTCCTCATCTTTGTTGCCATTTGTATGACATTTAATAATAGATCATTCTATTTGTCTATATTTCTGAGATCAGGTATTATTTACACTATTTATATTATTCGGACAATTGTCCTCATCTTTGTTGCCATTTGTATGACGTTTAATAATAGATAATTCTATTTGTCTATATTTCTGAGATGAGGTAATGTTTACACAATTTACATTATTCGGACTATTGTCCTCATCTTTTTTGCCATTTATACGACGTTTAATAATAGATCATTCTATTTGTCTATATTTCTGAGATGATTTAGTATTTACAGTATTTACATTATTCGGACTATTGTCCTCATCTTTGTTGACATTTTTACGACGTTTAATAAAAGATCATTCTATTTGTCTATATTTCTGAGATGAGGTATTATTTACATTATTTACATTATTCGGACTATTGTCCTGATCTTTGTTGCCATTTGTACGACGTTTAATATTAGATCATTCTATTTGTCTATATTTCTGAGATGAGGTAGTCTTTAAAGTAATTACATTATTCATCTTTGTTGCCATTTATACGATGTTTCGATCGTTGTACGCTCCGCCTCTCTTCATGTGCTAGGAATTTCGAACCAAACATTTTATTACAATCACTGAGGTGTATCATTCTCATCCCTTGCGTAGTAGTGCATCTTTTGGAAGTCATGAATTATCTCCCTCTAATCCTGTAAGTTACTTGTTCACCACTTCTGTAGCCTCATGATTGTTTGGGTCAAGTCACAGGAAATAACCAACGTCTGTATCCACTGAGTCAGGTGTCCTTAGGGTTTCGGTTTGAAATTCCTATCACCTGAAGTAGACCGGAATGTACAAGGACCTAAACGTCGTACAAAAGACAACAAAGATCAGGACAATAGTCCGAATAATGTAAATACTGTAAATACTACCTCATCTGAGAAATATAGACAAATAGAATGATCTATTATTAAGCGCCATAAAAACGGCAACAAAGATGAGGACAATAGTCCGAATAATGTAAATAGTGTAAATACTACGTCATCTCATATATATAGACAAATAGAATGATCTAATATTAAACGTTGCACAAATGGCAACAAAGATGAGGACAATTGTCTGAATAATGTAAATACTGGAAATACTACCTCATCTCAGAAATATAGACATATAGAATGATTTATTATTAAACGTCATAAAAATGGCAACAAAGGTGAGGACAATAGTCCGAATAATGTAAATACTGTAAATACTACCTCATCTCAGAAATATAGACAAATAGAATGATCTATTATTAAATGTCGTACAAACGGCAGCAAAGATGAGGACAATAGTCCGAATAATGTAAATACTGTAAATACTACCTCATCTCAGAAATATAGACAAATAGAATGATCTATTATTAAATGTCGTACACATGGCAACAAAGGTGAGGACAACAGTCCAAATAATGTAAATATTGTAAATACCTCGTCTCAGAAATATAGACAAATAGATCATCTCAGAAATATAAACAAATTGAATGATCAAATGTCGCACAAATGGCAACAAAAATGAGGACAATTGTCTAAATAATGTAAATACTGTAAATACTACCTCATCTCAGAAATATAGACAAATAGAATGATCTATTATTAAACGTTGTACAAATGACAACAAAGATGAGAACAATAGTCCGAATAATGTAAATATTGTAAATACCTCGTCTCAGAAATATAAGCAAATAAATGATCTGTTCTTAAACGTCGTACAATTGGCAACAAAGATGAGGACAATAGTCTGAATAATGTAAATATTGTAAATACCTCGTCTCAGAAATATAGACAAATAGAATGATCTATTATTAAACGTCATAAAAATGGCAACAAAGGCGAGGACAATAGTCCGAATAATGTAAATACTGGAAATACTACCTCATCTCAGAAATATAGACAAATAGAATGATCTATTATTAAACGTCATAAAAATGGCAACAAAGGTGAGGACAATAGTCCGAATAATGTAAATACTGGAAATACTACCTCATCTCAGAAATATAGACAAATAGAATGAACTAACGTTAGACGTTGTACAAATGGCAACAAAGATGAGAACAATAGTCCGAATAATATATATACTGTAAATACTACCTCATCTCAGAAATATAGCAAATAGAATGATCTATAATTAAACGTTGTAAAAATAGCAACAAAGATGAGAACAAAATTATGATAATGTAAATATTATACATACCTCACCTCAGAAATATAGACAAATAGAATGATCTATTATTAAACGTCGTACAAATGGCAACAAAGATGAGGACAATAGTCCGAATAATGTAAATACTGGAAATACTACCTCATCTCAGAAATATAGACATATAGAATGATTTATTATTAAACGTCATAAAAATGGCAACAAAGGTGAGGACAATAGTCCGAATAATGTAAATACTGTAAATACTACCTCATCTCAGAAATATCGACATATAGAATGATTTATTATTAAACGTCGTATAAATGACAACAAAGATGAGGACAATAGTCCGAATAATGTAAAAACTGTAAATACTACCTCATCTCCGAAATATAGACTCATAAAATGATTTATTATTAAACGTCATAAAAATAGCAACAAAGTTGAGGACCATAGTCTGTATAATGTAAATACTCTAAATACCTCTTCTCAGAAATATAGTAAAAAAGAATGGTCTATTATTAAACATCGTACAAATGGCAACAAAGATGAGGACAATCGTCTGAATAATGTAAATACTGTAAATACCTCATCTCAGAAACATAGACAAATACTAAGGGTCCAATAGTTAGCAAAAGAAAAACTGAAGTTGTAAAATGAAACAAGTACATAAGTTTAAATATCTTCTTTACTTATGCAATGATATTCACCCTGTATATGGCTCCAAAGGCACTCAAGGTAGCGTGATACTAGGCAACATTTTATGGGGATTTATGAGTGATGCAAAGAATATGCATACATCTTGGTAATACAATAATATGATTGGCTAGTGTCAACCATAAATACAGACTAAGCTGAGGACGTCTAGGACTCCCCCTATTGGAACGCATATTGACTACGCCTATTGCATAAACCGACATCTAAGCATACTGCATACGATTACGACAAGAACCGATCCATTATGGCTACTTGCTAGATTTTCCTACCCGGTTACATTTGCTAAAACTACTTAGCTACTTCGTATATATATATATATATATATATATATATATATATATATATATATATATATATATATACCTTTCCGGAATATATCAATGAGGAAAATAAATATAGACTAGTTAAAATTGTAGTAATCGGGAAAGAATCCTCTTGGGAATAGATTCCACAGAGAAGGGAGCTGCGGAAAGAAGCAACACCAGCTTACGAGGTGTCTTCAATAAGTTTCAAGAATTTTTTTGTAGGGTTAGGGTTAGGGTTTGTAGGCTCTTGAAATTGTATAATGTTATTACGATACAAAGGAGAATCTGTAACGTGGTTGATACTGACTTGGCAGACCGGCTGCAGCCGCTCTCACACCGGCGTGATGTAGCTTCCCTGTGCCTCTTCTACAAGTACTTCCATGGCTTCTGCTCCGATGAGCTTAGATCACTGGTGCCGCCTAAGCACGAATTTACACGAGATACTAGATTAGCAACTAGGTCCCACCCTTTTACAGTTAAACAAATAAGATGTAACCGTAAATTCTACTCCAACAGCTTCTTTTCTCGCGCTTCCCGCCTGTGGAACTCCCTTCCACAAGTCTGCTTTCCCGACAGTTACAATCTCCAGGTGTTTAAATGTAGGGTCAATAGACACCTCCTATCACACTAACTCCCAACTATTCTCACAACACTCTCATCTACCCAACCCTCATTCTCGGTATCCTCACCCGCCTATCACCCACCCTCTGTTATTTCCTATATTTAATCAGCCTTTCTCCACTCTACGTAGCCCCCTGCACAGTAGTGGCAGTGACATGCCTTGCTCGGGGTGAAACGCTTATAAAAAAAAAAAATCAATCTATCTATCTATCTATCTATCTATCTATCTATCTATCTATCTATCTATCTATCTATCTATTTCCGTCTGTTCATATCTATCTATCTATCTATCTATCTATCTTAGTCTCTTCATTATCTATCTATCTATCTATCTATCTATCTATCTATCTATCTATCTATCTATCTTAGTTTGTTCATTTTCTATCTATCTATCTATCTATCTATCTATCTATCTATCTATCTTAGTCTGTTCATTATCTATCTATCTATCTATCTATCTATCTATCTATCTATCTGAGTCTAAAAAAAACTATACATCTAATGAGCTGATAGAACCATTTTTATCATTTTAGATTGAAGGGTATACCTGCAGCAGGACTTGGGACACACCCTACTAAACCCTGGTGGTCACAGCTGAAGTTTATTTGAAACTGCAATAGAACCATCTTTCATCATAAGACACTCGGGCCTCAAGAACATCGGGACTTGAATCAATAAGCTCGACTATCACCCTGCTGTAGTTATGACGTCTTTCCTTCTGTTCTTCACTGAGCACCCTTGGGAAAAACTTCTCGCAAATCTTCCGCAGTCTCAGTTGCTCATGTTTGATATCAGTTCCCACACTAACATCAAACATTGTACTTATTGTCTCTACTAGCAGTATAGCCCAGCGTTGCTCGGGTGTAATGAAAGCTTTAAAACTAATCCATGGTCCTGGAGCTCAGACTCTTTGGACGTTGGCACGAAACACTAAAAAGCGATAGTTGTTTCCAGTTAAAGCGAACACGTAGACTGAAAGAAAAATGAATGGATGTAAGTCAAATTTTGAATTCCTGGTATCGATATCAAATTTTCTGCACTATTGTAAGAACTGCAACCTTGCAACTGCAACGTCGTCGTAAACTGAATTTTGAAGGCTAAATAAGTCCTCTGAGTAAATGGTATCATGGCTGAGACTAAGAACTACAATTATACCTACTTAGAGCCAAACCCGAAGCAAAAACTTAAAGACATGCAGGCAGATAAACAGACACTACCTTGCCTTTTACATATATATATCATCGATTTTCTGCAGTATTGTAAGAACTACAACCTTGAAACTTCTGAATATCGTTTCTTATGTCTTTGTCTTTGAGTGCATCAAATAATTTGATTAAAATCTGATCACTCCTTCTATAACCCGATTTTTTCGATTATCGATTTTCTCAATATTTATCGGGGGGTACCTCGACACAAAACATAGCTAAGAACACTCGCAGACACTTATAGTACAACTGTGTAAATTTTCAAGAAAATCGGTTCAGCCGTTTCGGAGTCTATAGGTAACGGACACACACACACACACATATACATGCACACACAACAAATTTCCATTTATAAATATATTTTTTTTTATCGTATCACCCCGAGCAAGGCGGTAACGCCACTGATGTGCAGGGGGCTACGTAATAGTGAAAAGATTGGAAAAGATAAAGCCCATAACCATATCCTAAACATGAAACAAGGGATGGGCATCTTAACCTGTTCAATAGACGAGGGTGGAGTGTGAACCGGGCGATAGATAGATCTATCTACTCCAATTGAAAAAAAATACAAAGTGAGAAGATTGGAAAAGAGAAAACCGAAAACCACATCCTAAACAGGGAACAAGGGATGAGCCTCTAAACCTCTTCTGGATGATTTTCGTATTATTTAAAAGTCAGTAATAGTATCTATCATCCTTCATTTATTTTCAAGTTAAATTTCATTTCTAAACTAGACTTCCTCAGGTATACAGAGAAATTCAGGCAAATTAGAGTTACAATAAATTATTTTAAACATGCTATTCTAAAATGCAGAAATTTGCAGATGGAAACACCAAGAAAAGACAATATTCATTTTTTTGTAAATACCCTAAAAACTATTACAGAAATTACAAATTGTTTTGCCTACAGAACCCATTAAAATTAGTATTCATGGCACTGTTTTTATTACAAATATTTGTAATAAAAATCAATGACTGCAATACTTTTCATTCAACTTGAAGGTTGTTCATAATATTGTAGATATACAAGTTTTTGAAAATTTCTGATACATATAAATTTCTTGCTATCCATAGCAATGTAACAGAAAGGAGAAACAATAATGAGTTTCTTGAGATTAATGGGATTGCAAAATTTTTATATTAATTTTTTGTTTTTTTTTGTTTAAATCGATCCTAAAATATGTAATCCATAAATACTAGTTTTGAAGTGACAGGTTTTGTGCAGATAAAGTTATTTGCACAATAAAATCTGGCAACCTAAAACAAGTACTTAATATTTTTAAGTATTCAAGACTGAAATTTAGAAATATTACTTAAATATATATTGTGAAAACTTCCAACATAAATCGGTTTTATAATAATTTCAGTGCAAAATCAGACAATTTGACAGCGTATTAGAATATAAATAGCAAATGAGACTCTTGATAAAAAAAAATATATATATATATATATTAAAGAAAATAAATAAATAAAATATTAGATAGACACACGACGGTCCTCATTCATAAAATTACGGATTTGCCCCACCAACTCTGATGTTCTTAATACTCTACTCCTCCCACACCTCTCATCGTCCCTCACAGACTCTCTGCCTTCCTTGAATCCGATGATCGGCCCATGAAGAAGGGTCCGTAAGCCATCTGAAGCATTCCATTTCTGTGGCGTTCTTTCCAAGTTTAACACAAAACTTTATTGCATATCGTTCTTTCAAAGTGTCTTCTCGTCCGGACTGCATTTTCAAAAAACACTAGCTATGACGCCCAAGGTTTAGTAGGGTGTGTTCCAAGTCCTGCTTCGGCTGTCCCTTTTGACCTAACATGATAAAAATGGGTCTGTCATAACATAATACAATTTCAAGAGCCTACAATAACTTTAAATGACACAACAAAAAAGTCCGGAAAGTGACTGAAGTTACTCCTTTCTCCGTCCACTCCACTCTCATCGGCATTCTCATCCTTCTCTTACCCACTTCCTGACACCCTCTATAACCTGTTACTCTTTCTCATAACTTTTCTCCTATGTAATCCCCTGTGCATCCTCTCTCTCTCTCTCTCTTTCTCTCTATCTCTCTCTCTCTACCTACCTATGACAGCAATACTCTGTTTTTGTTTTAAGTGCAACTCTAAGATCCAAAGGCATGAGTAGAGTACTAAGAGACAGGAAGATTTCATTGGAAACAATAAAAAGAGTACTGGACTGTTATATTTCATGAGTCCTCTTATATGAAAGTGAATGCTGGACAATCTCCTCACAGATGAAGAAGAGACTTAAAGCAAGAGAAACAAAGAAAAAGAGTACTGAACTGTTATATAATATCAGTCCTCCTATATGGCAGTGAATGCTGGACAATCTCCTCACAGATGAAGAAGAGACTTGAAGCAAGAGAAACAAAGAAAAGAGTACTTAACTGCTATGTAATATCAGTCCTCCTATATGGCTGTGAATACTGGGTAATCTCCTCACAGATGAAGAAGAGACTTGAAGCAACAGAAACAAAGAAAAGAGTACTGAACTGTTATGTAATATCAGTCCTCCTATATGGCAGTGAATGCTGGACAAACTCTTCACAGCTGAAGAAGAGACTTGAAGCAACAGAAACAAAGAAAAGTGTACTGAACTGTTATGCAATATCAATCCTCCTATATGGCAATGAATGCTGAACAATCTCTTCACAGATGAAGAAGAGATTTGAAGCAAGAGAAACAAAGAAAAGAGTACTGAACTGTTATGTAATATCAGTCCTCCTATATGACAGTGAATGCTGGACAATCTCCTCACAGATGGAGTAGAGACTTGAAGCAACAGAAACAAAGAAAAGAGTATTGAACTGTTATATAATATCAGTCCTCCTATATGGCAATGAATGCTGGACAATCTCTTCACAGATGAAGAAGAGATTTGAAGCAAGAGAAACAAAGAAAAGAGTACTGACTGTTATGTAATATCAGTCCTCCTATATGGCAGTGAATGCTGGACAATCTCTTCACAAATGAAGAAGAGACTTGAAGCAACAGAAACAAAGAAAAGAGTGTTGAACTGTCATGTAATATCAGTCCTCCTATATGGCAATGAATGCTGGACAATCTCTTCACAGATGAAGAAGCGACTTGAAGCAACAGAAACAAAGAAAAGAGTACTGAACTGTTATGTAATATCAGTCCTCCTATATAGAAGTGAATGCTGAACAATCTCATCACAGATGAAGAAGAGACTTGAAGCAACTGAAAAAGGTATTAATCCGTCTCTTCCTTCCAGTTATGGGTTAAATAACAGGACAGATTGGGTTCTATAGCCTTGGCTGGCAACCTACTGCGGGATAATCTTCTGCCCAGTCAGTCATGTCTTTTTCCAGACATGATCGCCCAAGTGTGTTTCACGTATGTCACTTAACTGACTGACCATAATCCATGATTTTCTCTGAATATTTATTTAAAGCGGCGTCCAGGATCACCTACAAAACACGCGGATAACTCATTTTATCTAGATCTAGAATAGCGTTTCTTAGCTGGTGCCGTTCGAGTTCACTAATGCACCCTGTAATGTACCCAGGCGCGCCTTAATTTAAGAACAGAGCAATTTATGAATTATTTTTAAATTTAAAAATATTTATTCATAAAAAGACTAGCACCTGATTTTCATGTCTAACAATTGGAGTAGATAGACTGAACTATCGCCCGGTTCACACTCCACCCACGTCTATTGAACAGGTGTAGAGGCTCATCCCTTGTTCCCTGTTTAGGATGTGGTTTCCGGCTTTCTCTTTTCCAATCTTTTCACTTTTCTTTTTTGTTTATTTTTTTTTCAATTGGAGTTGATAGACTGAACTATCGCCCGGTTCACACTCCACCCACGTCTATTGAACAGGTTAAGAGGCTCATCCCTTGTTCCCTGTTTAGGATGTGGTTTTCCGACTTTCTCTTTTCCAATCTTCTCACTCTTACGTAACCCCCTGAACACCAGTCGCCTTACCGCCTTGCTCGGGGTGATATGATTAAAAAAAGAAAAGAGTCAAGTCTTTGTCAAATGATACGTTAAACTGAACGTTAAATTCTTTTACCTTTAATAAGTAGGGATAAACCTTTCCTCTTTGCTTTTTTCAAGGCATAGCTTATAATTCCTATCATTCTATAAGCACAGTTTTCAAATAATCATACATATATATCTAAAATGTGTCATGGTGCAGTGTATCAACTCAGAACGATAAAACAGGGTAGCCGAGATTGAATTCTAGTGGAATTTCTGGCATTCACTTACGCGTAATAACCGTTTTCCCTCCAGATATGGGTTAAATAACGAGACAGATTGGATTCTATAACCTTGGTTGGCAACCATTCTACCGCAGAAAGTAATGGCCACCTACTGCAGAATAATTTTCATCACAGCCATTCATGTCTCTTGATAGATAGATAGATAGATAGATAGATAGATAGATAGATAGATAGATGAACAGACTGAGATA
>JBBBDQ010000246.1:2487500-2500000 GCA_037127315.1 Ascarosepion bandense
TTTTTTCGCACTTTTTAAATCCAAAAACGATGAGCCTAATAGGTCAAACCCAAAACCCGATTTATTAATATTAATTTGATCTCTTCCTTCCTCCATTCATTTTTCCCCACTTTCTTTTCCCATCGAATTCGTTCTCAGTTGTTACCTTTGTTATTAAGAATTTTTTTTTATATCTTATTTCTCAGTTAGCTTTCCCCTGTCCACTCCTTTTGTCTTTTCTTTCCTTTCCTCCCTGCCACTTCTATCTCTGGGACACGCTATAATTTTTAACTTAACTTTTGATTTTTCCAGACGAATTGTAATGTTTTCTTATCTAGGGCCATGAACCTCTGTGTCTGCTTTTCCCTCTTTCTGACAAATTTAAATATTTTTTATTAATCCCACCCCATTTTTAACTTCCTGTGTATGGATATGTTTTGGGGCTTCTTCCGGTATAGAAATTTTTTAACATATTTGAATTAATAAATTTCTGTTTTTGGCCGTTTGACCGTTGCTGATTAAGTGAGAATTTTCTCACTGAAATGGCCATCAAACAATATTAAATTTCGAAATTTTTGAATTACTTAATATATATATATATATATATATATATATATATATATATATTTATATATATACAGAAATTGTCTGCCAATTTACCCTGACGAGCCGAAGGGTGAAACCTAGGTAGGTTAGTTGGTTCTTGCATAAATAATCTGTCTTTGTTGCTCTACTTTCGTATTGAGCACTTTAGTGTTAGGGTTTTTGTCTTGGGGTTTTTTTCTTTCTTACAAGTGCTTGACTTTTTGTTTATGTACTTCGTTTGTTTCTTTTTTTACTTCCCCTCCTTTTCCCCCCCGAGTTCGTCCTCGGTGGGTCATTCAAGACGATCTAAATTATGGTATAACTATGACTAGTATTAGCAGAATTATTTTTGTTGCTATTAATATTGTTATAATTACTATATATATATGTATGTATGTATGTATGTATGTATATTCGTAGATAGATAGATAGATAATGAACAGAGATAGATAGATAGATAGATAGATAGATAGATAGATAGATAGATAGATAGATAATGAACAGAGATAGATAGATAGATAGATAGATAATGAACAGAGAGAGATAGATAGATAGATAGATAGATAGATAGATAGATAGATAGATAGATAGATAATGAACAGACAGATAGATAGATAGATAGATAGATAGATAGATAGATAGATATAGATAGATAGATAGATAGATAGATAGATAGATATGAACAGACAGATAGATAGAATAGATAGATAGATAGATAGATAGATAGATAGATAGATAGATAGATAGATAGATAGGTGTACCTCCAATGAATTGCCGAAAAAACATCATAGCATGATATTAACAGGTTTTAAACTTAATAAAAACAAAGTTTTATCATCAACATGTTTGTTATTATTAAGAGGAATGGTCAAATTTTGTTGTCATTATTTTTAGGATTTTTTCATCCCTTCTAACACGTTCGTAATTTCAGTTAAAACCTCTTTTCTGGTTTTCCGTCAGCGATTCACGCCATTTTTATGTCATGTGTCTAATAAGGAAAAAATATGTTGCGTAAGTCGTTTGTTAGCGCTGAAAGACCCATTAATTTAAACATTCTTGTAAAAGTCAACTTATCGTCTGATTTTAATGAAACTATCAGGACTTATTTACAAATGAATGAGATTATTTTTTGCAATTATTATTTTTAGAAAAAATTGCAACAATAGTTTTTTTACATCTGTTATCCCCGGTTATTAATTCCTTAAAAATAATCTTTATTTACAAATCGAAAATTCAAAAGGTTAATCCAAATCATTTAAAATTAAGATTTTTAAAATAATTTCTAACATTTGTTTTGTTGTTGTTAAACTACTCATTTTCTTTTACTATGAAAACTTATAAGAGAATTATCATTAAAACGTCACATGTTTTAAGGGTTTTTTCTCTTACGAAACGTTAAACTGACATATGTCAAATTTGGTCACCAAAGTTCCAGATTGATTGATAACAGGTCCCTCATCGCCCACTTGAAACGTCACCGAGTCAGACATTTGGGATTAAGAAACACTTTTATTCTATGAATACAATAAACAATTAATATTTGTTTCAAACCAGATTAATTGAACTTTAAATTTGCTAATTTTCCAAAAATAAATAGTGATAGATGTATATTATATTTTTGAAAGATTTTTAAAACCGAGGATTAACTTTTGTTTACAAATGTGTCGATCGCACAAAAAATGACCATAAAATTGAAATTTTTTAAAAAAATCTCAAAATTTTAACTTCCAATGAATATAACTTCTGTTTAAACTACAGTATTTTGCTTGGTAGAAATAGTAAATTCAATCATTTAGCTTTCAATTAAAGCTAAAATTAGTTTCAAGAATAAGATTTTATTATTTTTAAAAATTAAATTTAAAAGTTAGATATCAAAAATGGAGTGGAGATAGATAGATAGATAGATAGTTAGATAGATAGATAGATAGATAGATAGATAGATAGATAGATAGATAGAAGTTGTCTGAAATAATATTTAAATACATGGTCCTTAGGGAGTAGCGACTCCGACTGACACCAAATCGGTCGAGTTTCGATCCCAGCCAGAAGTAAGTGGATGTGTCTAGTCACACTGATGAGCTGTGATACAGCGGAACAGGCTTGTATGTGGATGACTATTATATATATATAAACCGATATTGTCTTTGAGACTGTGCGAAGCTGGGTATACGTCAGATATCCGTTTCCAGATAATTTTGTAAATTCTCACCTTTGTTTTATTTTGGGACCTCGACTTCTTTGTATTCTTCAGTACCCCCCACACACACCCACACCGAACTCTGTTCCTTCGTCTGGCCTTTTGCCTTAAATCCTGCACCTTGCTTTCACTATTATCTCTATTTATTTTATTTTTATTCATATATATTTTTTACCTATCTTTCATTCATTTTCTCATCCCTCACCACCCAATTTTTTTATTTTATTTTATTTATTTGCATATTTTTTTGTATTTTATTTATTTATTTATTTATTTACTTATTTATTTATTTATTGTTTTGCACACGAGATTTTGGCGCCATTCCCGCCATTACGGACTTCGTTACATTCCATGTTTTTTTTCTTTGCTTGTACGAATCATTTTCTTTTCTTTTTTTATTTACTTTATTTTTTATTGATTTATTTTTTGAGGTTTTTACTCTTGGCTCACTTACTCAGACGTCGTTGGCCAGCGGGTCAGCTAGCCTCTAAATTGAGTCAGATGAATTCTATTGTTCTGCCAGGGGCCAGCCATATAAGAAAGAAAGAAAGAAAGAAAGAAAGAAAGAAAGAAAGAAAGAAAGAAAGAAAAGAAAAGAAAAGAAAAGAAAAGAAAAGAAAAAACATTTAAGACAAGGGTCTTGAACGAAACAAACAATGTACTTAAAAATTAACAAGAACACAAGAAAGGGTAGGTTAGGAAGAGACAATCACAAAGAAAGAAAGAAAGAAAGAAAGAAAGAAAAAAAGAAAGAAAGAAAGAAAGAAAGACAGACACAAACAAATAAACAAACAAAGAACGAACGAACAGCGTATCAAAGAAAGAAAGAAAGAAAAAAGACCAAAGAAAAGAACAGATGAAGGAAAAAAGAAAGAACGAAAGAAAGAAGAAAGAAAAAGAAAAATATTTCAATAAAAAATGCATGAAAAAAAAATTGTTTTTAGAAATAATGAAAGAAAGAAAGAAAGAAAAAAGAATTAAAGAAAGAAAGAAAGAAAGGAAAAAGAAAGAAAGAAAGAAAGAAAGAAAGAAAGAACAGCCTATCAAAGAAAGAAAGAAAGAAAGATGGATGAAAGAAAGAAAGAAAGAAAGAAAGAAAAGCGGATCAAAGAAATAAATTTAGAAAGAAAAAAGAAAGAAAGAAAGAACAGTGTATCAAAGAAAGGGAGAAACAACGACGGATCAAAGAAAAGAAAGAAAAAAGAAAGAAAAGCGGATCAAAGGAAGAAAGAAAGAAAATACAAAACAAAAAATGGAAAAAAGGAAAAACTTTGAGACAAAAATTATTAGATTAAAAAAAGAAAGAAAGAAAAAAAGAAACGGAAAGAAAAAAGTTACAATAAAAGGCAAAGAAAGAAAGAAAGAAAGAAAGAAAGAAAGAAAGAAAGAAAGAAGGTTGAAAAAATGGCTAAAACGGAAGCTAAAGAAATAAAGAAAAAAAGAAAGAAAAATTTAAATAGAAAGAACAAAGCATGAAGAAACACAGTGTTTAAAAAGAAAAAAAGAAATCTAGAAATAAAGAAAGAAACACGTTGAAAATATGGTTAAAATCAAAATGAAAAGAATGAAAAAAGAAAGAAAAAAGAAGACAGAAAAAACATTTAGAAAAATAGCTAAAATAAAAAGCAATAAAAGAAAGAAAGAAAGAAATATTTTAATATAAAAAAGAAAAATGCATGAAGAAAAAGTTTTTTTTAAAATGAAAGAAAAAAGAAAGAAATAAGGAAAGCAAAGGACTGAGGAAAAATGGTTAAAATAAAAGAAAAATGACAAAATTTTAGAAGACGGGTTAAAAAGAAAATGTGTCGAAATAAACTAAAAAGAATGTAAAGTTGAAGAAGAAATCAACAAAAAGCCATAATTTGTGAACACAGTTTGAAAAAAAGAAAGAATAAAAATCAAAAAGAATGAAAGAGACCTGAGATGAAAAATATGGTTTAAAAAAGAAAGAAAATATTTGCAAAGAATGAAAAGAAGAAATAAACATGGAAAAAAGGAAAGAAAAGAGTTAGAAAGAAAAAGGAAAGAAAAAAGAAAAAAAGAAAGAATCGTTTAAGAACAAAATGAAAAAATTAAGAAAACCAACAAGAAAGGAAAAGAAGAAATTAAGAAAGAGACAAAATATTTTAAGAAGACACTGCTTAAGAGAGAATGAAAAATGGTAGGAAAGAGAAAAAAGAAAGATCGAACGAAAGACAAACAGAAAAAAATGTAAGGAAGTCAAATGAAAGTAAAAGAAAGAAAGAAAGAAAAATGAATGAAAGAAAAGGAAAGAACATAAAAGAAAGAAAGAGAAATGAAAGAAGAAAAGGCAATAAAAGAAGTAAGAAAACTGTTTAAAAAAAGAATAAGGTTAAAAATGAAAGAGAATGAAAGAAAAGTATGAAGAAACAGGAAATGAAATAAAAAGAAAATGTTTGCAAAGAAAGAAAAAAAGAACAAATGAAATAAACAAACAACAAAAGAAATGGATAAAATAAAATAAATGAAAGAAAGAAACGTCATGAGAAAAATACAATGAAAGAAAAAGAAAGAAACGGAAATAAAAATGTGGTTAAAATACAAAACAAAAAATGGAAAAAAAGGAAAAACTTTGAGACAAAAATTATTAGATTAAAAAAAGAAAGAAAGAAAAAAAGAAACGGAAAGAAAAAAGTTACAATAAAAGGCAAAGAAAGAAAGAAAGAAAGAAAGAAAGAAAGAAGGTTGAAAAATGGCTAAAATGGAAGCTAAAGAAATAAAGAAAAAAGAAAGAAAAATTTAAATAGAAAGAAAAAAGCATGAAGAAACACAGTGTTTAAAAAGAAAAAAAGAAATCTAGAAATAAAGAAAGAAACACGTTGAAAATATGGTTAAAATCAAAATGAAAAGAATGAAAAAAGAAAGAAAAAAGAAGACAGAAAAAACATTTAGAAAAATAGCTAAAATAAAAAGCAATAAAAGAAAGAAAGAAAGAAAGAAAGAAATATTTTAATATAAAAAAGAAAAATGCATGAAGAAAAAGTTTTTTTTAAAATGAAAGAAAAAAGAAAGAAATAAGGAAAGCAAAGGACTGAGGAAAAATGGTTAAAATCAAAAGGCAAAGAAAGAAATATAGAAAGAAAGAAATAAAAAAGAAAGAAATATAGCAATAGAAAAAATGCATGAATAATTTTTTTAAAAATAAAAAATAAAGAAAGAAAGAAAAAAAGAAATATTTCACTAGAAAAAAGAAAAATGCATGAAGAAAATTTTGTCAGAAAGAAAGAAAGAAAGAAAGAAAAAAGAAAGAAAGAAAAAAAGAAATATTTCAATAGAATAAAGAAAAATGCATAAAGAAAAGATTTTTATAATAAAAAATAAAGAAAGACAGAAAGAAAGAAAGAAAAAAGAAAGAAAGAAAAAAGAAAGAAAAAATATATGAATTTAAAAAAAGAAAAATGCTTGAAGGAAAGATTTTTTATAATAAAAAATAAAGAAAGAAAGAAAGAAAGAAAGAAAGAAAGAAAGAAAAAAGAAACCAAGAAACAAAGAAACAAAGAAATATTTCAATAGAAAAAAATGCAAGAAGAAAGTGTTTTAGAAATAAATAAATAAAGAAAGAAAGAAAGATAGAAAGAAAGCAAAAAAGGAAAGAGAGAAAAAAAACGCCAAGAGAAAAATGGTCGAAATCAAAACGCAAAGAAAGAAAGAAAGAATGAGAAAAAACACGCATGGGTAAACAGAAGGTTTAAAAAAGAAAGAAAGAAAGATTTTAAAAAGAATAAAAAACAACGCATGAAGAAACTCAAGGTTTAAACGAGAAAGAGAAAAAAACATTGAGAAAAAATTCGTTCAAATAAAAGCAAAGAAAGAAAAAGTATTTAAATAAAAATGACAAAAGAAAGAAAGACAACAAAAAAAACAATAGTTGAGAGAAAAAAAAAGTAAAAATAAAACACAAAAAGAAAGAACCGTTTAAACAGAAAGAAAAAAACGCATGAAGTTTTACAAAGAAAGAAAGAAAGAAAGAAAGAATATGTATGGGCAAACACAAGGTTTAAGAAAGAAAGTAAGACAGAAAGAAAGAATGAAAGAAAGAAAGATTGATTTAAATAGAAGAAAAGAAAAACACATGAAGAAACAAGGTTTAAAAAAGAAAGAAAAAAGAAAGAAAAAAGAAAGAAAGCAAGAAGGCTGAGAGAAAAATTTGGTTACAATAAAAGCAAAAAAGAAAAAAGAATTTAAATACAAATTAATGAAAATCCTGTGTAGAGTTTGGAAAAGAAAGAAAGAAAGAAAGAAAGAAAGAAAGAAAGAAAGAAAGAAAGAAAGAAAAAAGAAAGAAAGAAAAACTGTTGAGAGAAAAATTGTTAAAAGAAAACCAAAAAGCAAGAAACGTTTCAAAAGAAAGAAAAACGCAAAAAAGAAAGAAATGGATAAAAGAAAAAAGAAAGAAAAAAGAAAGAAAGAAAGAAAAAGAAAAGAAAAAAGAACGAAAGAAAAAAGAAAGAAAAAAGAATAAAGAAAAAAGAGAAAGAAAGAAAGAAAGAAAAACAGGTATTTAAAAAACCAACAAAAAATAAAAACAGAAAAAAAAAACCATCCAAGGTGTTAAAAAGGGAAGATTGAATATGGTTAAAGGAAAAGAAAAATAAAATGAATGAAAGTGTTAGAAAGAATGAAAAAATGATGAGAGAAATGTATGAAAAGAAAACAAGCAGGAAAACTAAAAAAAAAAAAAATCAGCCGTCAAAAACCTAAAAAAAATAACAAAAACAAAAACAACAAAAAAAAATACACAAAAGGCGCTATAAACAATACCAAAGAAAAAGAATGAATGAAAAATATAAAAAAATAACTTTAAAATATTCATGAAAAAAAATACCCATAAAGCCAAGACAAAGAAAAAAAAAAAAAAAAGAATTAAAACGTGAAAGAAAACGAAACCCCTTCCATTGTATTTTCCAGGATCATCTGACACCTATATGGCGGCGGTCGGCCGATGGAGGCAAAATCTGGACTCTGCAAGGAGAAAATTAATTCAAATCGAGGCGAGATCGGACCGGCAATTTACAGCTGACCTGAATCTTGTGGGACACAGATCGAGTTGGCCTGTCCAGGGTAATTTTTTTTTTGTTTGTTTTAATATTTTGTTTGGCTTTTTTCTTCCTATTCTTTTTCATTCTCTCTTTTTGTTTTCTCTGCTTCTTGGCAGATTACGCAGCCTGGCGGACGAAGAGACGTCAGCCCAATCGGCCTAGAAGGATCAGACGACAGAAGCCCAGGCGTGCGCCATGTTTGACTTTGCGCGCGCATGCGCGCTTTTGTGCGTCTTTATTTTATTTTATTTTATTTATTTTTTGGCAACATTTTGTATCCCTCACATGATTATTATTATTATTATTATTAATATTATTATTATTATTATTATTATTTGTGTCCGCTGGGTTTTCAGAAATGCCGATATCTATTGACTTTATCAATATTACACTTGTTCTCTCTCTCTCTTTCCTCTCTCTCTCTCTCTCTTACACACACACACGCAAGGAGAAAGACGACGTCGTGAAATAATGCTTAGAGACTGAAGTTCGATTGACAGTTACCACTGAGTAGTGAATTAGACCCTCACTGAGTGCGTCGCACAAATACGGCGCAATAAGTGTCCAATCTAAATTTATAAAGGAAAAATACTGATACCCCCTGACGAGTGGACGGCTTTCCGTTTACGAAGCTCTGGAGTCGACAAGCTGAACGTAACATAAATCAGATGGTATACATACTTGTATTAATTGTTTATATATATATATATATATCAGTAAAAATTACCTAGTGAGCCAGACAGTCCTACCTAGGTTTCACCTAAACGGATCGTCAGGGAAATCTGGCTCTTGTTCATGTACTGAGCTCTTTCTATTTTAAAACCATTTTTCCCTACTTCGTAGATTTGTGGAAGGTCTTTCGACACGAGTATAGTTATAATCTCATTTATATATATATATATATATATATATATATATATATATATATAGTACTGTGCAAAAGTATTAGGGTAAGAACTATTTTATCTTTTATGACGCATTTTGACAGAAAATAAACAATTTAATTAAAGTAATTTTATTTGATTTACTTAGCAAATGCTTTAACAAGAAAATACTTGTTACAAAATGAATTTAATATTTAGTATAATAGCCTTTTGCTTTGATCACAGCCTTTATTGTGTCAGGCATTGATATCACAAACTTCTTCAATGTATCTAATGGTATCTCCTGCCAAGCAGCTTGTATTTGTTCCCAAAGTCTGTCTTACGAAGTAATATTAGATTTATCAATTATTTTCTTCGTTCCTTATATATATATATATATATATATATATATATATATATATATATATATATATATATTGCATGTTTCATTAAATAATATAGACAAGTTTTGTCTATTTATTTTATGTAAATTTTTTTCATATTCTCTGATAAGCTTAATAGCATTATCATTAAATGAAGAAAGAAAATACCCAATTTTTTAATAATCCAATCTAAGCTCTTGGCTTACATAAGCCATTTTCAAAGATGTCAAATTATATTATAGTTTAACAATTTACGGACAATAATGACATTCTGATTTTGTTGATATGGAAGATTTCCAAGCAACGACAAACTTGTGCATACAAGACGCTGGAAGCGAAAATTGCATTCACAGCTCATGGCGTCCCACATGACCAAGCGAGAGTGAAAACAAAAAATATTAAGTCTGGGAAGCCATTGGAATAAACCAATGGCTTCTGTGATTAATTATAGGCATTTAAGGATATTTGTGGAGATTCCACAGTTTATTTTGTTCAGGTTAGGTTTCAACAGTTTTATGAAAATAACTTCAAGAATTTTTTGTTTTTGTTTATTGTTTTCATGTTTAATTATATGTTTTTTTCTTTAAACGTATCACCGCGAGCAAGGCGGTAACGCCACTGATGTGCAGGGGGCTACGTAATAGTGAAAAGATTGGAAAAGATAAAGCCGGAAACCACATCTTAAACAGGAAACAAGGGATGAGCCTCTTCACCTGTTCAATAGACGTATGTGGAGTGTGAACCGGGCGATACATAGATCTATCTACTCCAACTGAAAAAAAAAAGTGAGAAGATTGGAAAAGAGAAAGCCGGAAACAACATCCTAAACAGGGATGAGCCTCTTCACCTGTTCAATAGACGTGGGTGGAGTTTGAACCGGGTGATAGACAGATCTATCTACTCCAATTGAAAAAAACCAAAAAAACAAAGTGAGAAGATTGGAAAAGAGAAAGCCGGAAACCACACCCTAAACAGGAAACAAGGGATGAGCTTCTTAACCTGTTCAATAGACATGGGTGGAGTGTGAACCGGGCGATAGGGGAGAAGAATCATTGCAAATAACTGAGTCGGATATACCAGATTTAGAGTAGTATATGATTAACTTAATTTTTTTTGCTCGTATCTGTTGAAGATATGTTAGTATTTACTAAATATTTTTTAAATATTCTTTAATATCTAAACTTATTTATAAATGGAACTTTGTCTGTGTGTGTGTGTGTATGTGTGTGTGTGTGTGTGTCCGTTACATATAGACTCCGAAACGGCTGAACCGATTTTCTTGAAAATTTACACAGTTGTTCTATAAGTGTCTGCAAGTGTTCTTAGCTAAGTTTTGTGTCGAGGGATTCCCGATAAATATGTGCCAACGTCCAAAGATTCTGAGCTCCAGGACCATGGATTAGTTTTAAAGCTATGCTGCTAGTATATATATAAATCCAGGTGAAGAGGATCCAAGGTTTTACTATTTTGAGTATCCAGGCATTTATTTTATTATAAACAGTATAAAAAATATTATAGAGCTTAATATAATCATATAATTATGAAGTAATTAATTGTACATTGCGACACTAAATCATTTTCACAGCCAACATCCAACATTGTTTGATGAAGAGAATCTATCTCAAAACATAGAAATTTCCATTTTGCAATGTACAATTAATTCATAATTATATATATATATATATATATATATATATATATATTATAGTTTAGAACATGTACAAATTATCATCTACTACAAAGTGTAGATTGTGTTTCGATGCTGGAAGGACAATATCTCATCACTCAGTCAGTTAAGTGCCATACGTGATACACGCTAGGGCGATCATGTCTCGAAAGAGACATGACTGACTGGGCAGAAGATTATCCCGCAGTAGGTTGTCATTGCTTTCTGCGGTAGACTGGTTGCCGACCAAGGCTATAGAACCCAATTTGTCCAGCTATTTAACTCATAACTAGAAAGAAGAGACGGATTAATACCTTTCCCAAGGGTATTTGCGCGTAAGTGAATGCTAGGAATTCAACTGGAATTCGAACTCGGCTCCCCGGCTTCTCGTTCCGAGCCGATATCCACTATACCACAACGCACATCAGGTAGTGTGAAAAAAAATGGAAATTCTTTTTCTTATATTTGGCGAATTGTGTGTGAGGTATTGTAGGTGGGGTGGGAAATGGAAAATAATGGTTGTAAGTTGTCAGTTAGAATTTGAACGAAAAGAGGGAAAAGTTAGGGGTTAGAGATCTTTGTACTAGATGATAATTTGTAGTTCTAAACTATAATTTCACTAAACTTATTTATAAATGGAACTTTGTGTGTGTTTGTGTCCGTTACCTATAGGCTCCGAAACGACTGAACCGATTTTCTTGAAAATTTACGCAGTTGTACTATAAGCGGTCTGCGAGTGTTCTTAGCTAGGTTTTGTGTCGAGGTACCATCGATAAATAACGAAAATTGTTAATCGAAAAAACCGGGTTATAGAAGGAGTGGTCCGATTTTAATCAAATTTGATACACTCATAGACAAAGACATAAGAAACGATATTCAGAAGTTTCAATGTTGCAGTTCTTACAAAAGTGCAGAAAATCGATTATATATATATATATATATATATATATATATAAGGCAAGATGTCTTCCTGTATGTCTGTATTTTTTCAGCCCTTTTATTTTAGTTTTTGCTTCGGGTTTGGCTCTAAGTAGGTATAATTGTAGTTCTTAGTCTCAGCCATGATACCATTTACTCAGAGGACTTATTTAGCCTTCAAAATTCAGTTTTCGACGAAAAAATTTGATATCGATACCAGGAAATGAAAATTTGACTTACATCCATTCATTTTTCTTTCAGTCTATAGTTTCGCTTTCACTGAAAACAACTACTGCTTTTTAGTCTTTCGTTCCAACGTCCAAAGAGCATGAGCTCCAGGACCATAGATTAGTTTAAAAGCTTTCATTAGAACCGAGCAACGCCAAGCTATACTGCTAGTATATATATATATATATATATATATATATATATATATATATATCCGAGTGGGTACAGAACGAAGAAAGAATTTTTTCCGTCCAAAACATTAATTTAAAACAGTGCTCGATATATGATGTATAGAGCTGTAAATATTTATTATAAATTATGTTCTAAAACATAATATATATATATATATATATATATATATATGCATCTATTTTGGTTGCATTAATATCTATCTATCTATCTATCTATCTATCTATCTATCTATCTATCTGTCTGTCTGTCTGTCTATCAGCCTAGGGATAGGTATGAACTTGACCAACAAAATAGATACGTAAATTTGTAGACATAAAAAATGCGACGATCGGATTGCAATAGATAGATAGATAGATAGATAGATAGATAGATAGATAGATAGATAATGAATAGACTGTGATAGATAGATAGATAGATAGATAGATAGAT
>JBBBDQ010000246.1:2505000-2525000 GCA_037127315.1 Ascarosepion bandense
CCTCTGGCACTATATTCTACTTTTGAACACTCATTCAATCGCAATTTATCCTATCCTATCCTTTTCTTTCTTTCTATCTATCTGTCTGTCTGTCTGTCGATCTATGTCAGTCTGTTCATATCTATATATCTACCTCAGCCTGTTCATATCTATATATCTACCTCAGCCTGTTCATATCTATCTATCTATCTATCTATCTATCTATCTATCTATCTATCTCACACACACACTCTCGCTCTCGCTCTCTCTCTCTCTTTCTCTCTCACCTCTGCCTTTCTATCCCCCTCTTTTATATCCGGTCTTTCACTCCGTTTCTATTCTCTCTCATTCTCTCTTTCTCTCTCTCACTCACTACTCCTCTCTTCTAGTACCCCTGTGTCTCTCTCAACCCCTCTCTATCACTTTTTCTCTCCATCTCTTCTACTCTCACTCTCACTCTCTATCTTTCCCCTATATCTCACTTTCTTATTTCACTTTCTCAGTCTTCACTCTCTCTCCCACTACCACTTAGTCTCTCTCTCTATCTTTCTCACTCCCCCAATCTCTTTCTCATACTTCTCTTCTCTCCTACTCTTCCTCTCTCTATATATCTTTCTCTCTCACTGTCACTATTTTCACCCCCTAAATCTCACTCTTTTTTCTTCCTATCTCACTTCCCCACTATTTAACATTTTCCTTTTATCTCTCTCTCTCTCTCTCTCTCTCTCTCTCTATCTCTATCTCTCTCTCGCTCTCTCTCTGTGTATATATATATATATATATATTGGTCCCTCTTGTAAACCAGTTTGTCTTTTCCTATTGAAATCCTATTTATTTATGATTTTATTTATTTATTCATTTATTTATTTTTGATTTCCGAATATCGTCCGTGCATCCTCATCCGCCCTACTTCTAACCTTCCAACGTCCGAACCCCCTTATAATCCCGCCATTCGCTGTGCGACACGCCGGACAATATGACTGACTCCGCTGAGATGAGTCCAAAGTTTCTCAACTGACACTTGTCTCTACAACTGACAGATCAGAGGATAAAAGAAGAAATGTTACATACTGACCCCGGCCTTTTCGTTACAAATTCATCCAGCCAACCACCCACTAGGTCCCCACATAAACTTAAAATTCACGGGTCACGGAAGTATTACTTTCGAGACCTCCACACAAGGTTTACAGCTCATCATTATCAAAATGACAGCGATTTATGAAATTTGATTGATTGATTTCTGTTTTTTTTTTGTTTTTTTTTTCACGGCTTATCAACCTTTTGCTGGCAATTTAAAGTCGGATTTGAAGAATTGTTTTAAAAAATATTAATAAAAGCCCTGTCCATATTTTGGAGATGAGGTATTGTAATTATTATTTTTTTTTTTTTAATCATTTCACCCCGAGCAAGGCGGAAACGCCACTGATGTGCAGGGGGCTACATAAATGTAAAAAGATTAATTAGAAAAGAGTGAGGAGTACAAACTAGTTAGAAAGGAACAATAGAAAGCTGAGAAAGCAGGTGCGATGACAGATATATAGGTGGAGAGAAAGGGAGGGTTATAAAGTGGGGAGAGAGCTAGAGGCCAGTGGTTAGTAGATGAGTATTGACATTGCATTTAAATTTCTGGAGATTGTAGCCGCCAGGAAAGCAAGAATATGGGAGCGAGTTCCACAGGCGGGAAGTGCGAGAGAAGAAGCTGCAGGAGTAGAATTGTCGTCTGCATTTGGATAACCTGACTGTGAATTGGTGGGACCCAGTTGCCAGTCTGGTTGCACGAGTACACCATTTATATTGTACAGACAGTTGTCCTCATCTGCTTGATTATATACACGATGTTTCGGTCGTTTTACACTACGGCATTCTCCAGAGTATATCTATATATCTGAGATGGCATGTTGTAATTATTTACACTATTTATATTGTTCAGACTGTTGTCCTCATCTTCGTTGCCATATTCACGACGTTTTGGCCGTTCTACGCTCCGGCCTTCTGATCTGTCTATATTTCTGAGATGATGTATTATAACTATTTACACCGTGTACATAGTTCAGACTGTTGTCTCCATCTTTATTGTCCTATTTTCGACTTTTCGGCAGTTGTACGTTCCGATCTTCATCAGGAACTGTCGATATTTCTGAAATGAGGTATATTAACTATTTGTGCTATTTATGTAACCGTAAGTTCTACTCCAACAGCTTCTTTTCTCGCGCTTCCCGCCTGTGGAACTCCCTTCCACAAGTCTGCTTTCCCGACAGTTACAATCTCCAGGTGTTTAAATGTAGGGTCAATAGACACCTCCTATCACACTAACTCCCAATTATTCTCAGAACACTCTTAGCTACCCAACCCTCATTCTCGGTATCCTTACCCGCCTATCACCCACCCTCTGACATTTCCTATATTTAACCATCCTTTCTCCACCCTATGTAGCCCCCTGCGCAGTAGTGGCAGTGACATGCCTTGCTCGGGGTGAAACGCTTATAAAAAAAAAAAAAAGTAATTCAAGGATTGACCAAAAGAGCTACAGCAGAGGTGAGCAAAAACCTGGAGAGTTAAGGGACTTAACTCTCCATAGTCGGAATCATCCTTCTTCACCCTGACTACATTCAGAGTTTTTTCTTCTCCTAGACTGGTTGCCAACCAATGCAATCAAATCTAGAGTGTTTTACTATATACCTATCGCTGAAGAAGACGTGGATTCATACCTTTTCTCAAAGTTACTATAGAATAAGTGGATACAACGAACGCAACCTGAATTAGAACACGGTTCTCCGATTAACAATTTTTTTTACAATCATTTCACCTCAAGCAAGGCAGTACTGCATGCGCAGGGGGAGGTGAGTGATGAGAAAGAGGAACAAGTTACAGTGGGGTGTCAGAAAATGCATAAGAGAAGGATGAAAACCCTTTTGTGAAGAGAGCTGCGTGAGAGTAGAGTGGAAAAGGAGAAGAACATGATACAAGGGTTGTCAGGAGAAGGATACGAGTCATGAAGGTAAGAGATGGCAATTGACATTGCATTCATATTCTTGGGGATTGTATTATATTAATTAACTGGAGAGAGATTATATTGATTTAACCCTCTAGGGCCATTCGTATCATATTTGATACAGTATTTCCCTATAAGGAAACATTTGGTATTTCCCTATAAGGAAACATTTGGTATTCATTGACTGAGCAGTCAGTACTGCTTTCATTTGAAATTTATAAAATATTTCTCTTAAAAAATTTTTCAGGAAAATATTTCTTTCAAGGCTTGTTTACATACTGTATCAAATATGATACGAATGGCCCTAGAGGGTTAAGGCTGCTACTGGGCATAAAGTGGGGGATGAGTTCTATATTATAATCAATATATAAACTGATCCCTCATTTTGTGGCCATGCTAATTTCTATACATTTATATTCTAGATTTAACCCTCTAGGGCCATTCGTATCATATTTGATACAGTATTTCCCTATAAGGAAACATTTGGTATTTCCCTATAAGGAAACATTTGGTATTCATTGACTGAGCAGTCAGTACTGCTTTCATTTGAAATTTATAAAATATTTCTCTTAACCCTCTAGGGCCATTTGTATCATATTTGATACAGCATTTCCCTATAAGGAAACATTTGGTATTTCCCTATAAGGAAACATTTGGTATTCATTGACTGAGCAGTCAGTACTGCTTTCATTTGAAATTTATAAAATATTTCTCTTAAAAAAATTTTCAGGAAAATATTTCTTTCAAGGCTTGTTTTCATACTGTATCAAATATGATACGAATGGCCCTAGAGGGTTAATAATATAATATGATTAAGGCTTCTACTTGTCATAAAGTGGGGGATCAGTTCTATATTGTTATGAAGTAATAGACAGATCCCCCACTAATTACTACTTAACCCTCTAGGGCCATTCGTATCATATTTGATACAGTATTTCCCTATAAGGAAACATTTGGTATTTCCCTATAAGGAAACATTTGGTATTCATTGACTGAGCAGTCAGTACTGCTTTCATTTGAAATTTATAAAATATTTCTCTTAACCCTCTAGGGCCATTTGTATCATATTTGATACAGCATTTCCCTATAAGGAAACATTTGGTATTTCCCTATAAGGAAACATTTGGTATTCATAGACTGAGCAGTCAGTACTGCTTTCATTTGAAATTTATAAAATATTTCTCTTAAAAAAATTTTCAGGAAAATATTTCTTTCAAGGCTTGTTTTCATACTGTATCAAATATGATACGAATGGCCCTAGAGGGTGATTAATATAATATGATTAAGGCTTCTACTTGTCATAAAGTGGGGGATCAGTTCTATATTGTTATGAAGTAATAGACAGATCCCCCACTAATTACTACTTAACCCTCTAGGGCCATTCGTATCATATTTGATACAGTATTTCCCTATAAGGAAACATTTGGTATTTCCCTATAAGGAAACATTTGGTATTCATTGACTGAGCAGTCAGTACTGCTTTCATTTGAAATTTATAAAATATTTCTCTTAAAAAATTTTTCAGGAAAATATTTCTTTCAAGGCTTGTTTTCATACTGTATCAAATATGATACGAATGGCCCTAGAGGGTTAAGGCTGCTACTGGACATAAAGTGGGGGATCAGTTCTATATTATAATCAATATATAAACTTATCCCTCATTTTGTGGCCATGCTAATTTCTATACATTTATATTCTAGATTTAACCCTCTAGGGCCATTCGTATCATATTTGATACAGTATTCCCCTATAAGGAAACATTTGGTATTTCCCTATAAGGAAACATTTGGTATTCATTGACTGAGCAGTTAGTACTGCTTTCATTTGAAATTTATAAAATATTTCTCTTAAAAAATTTTTCAGGAAAATATTTCTTTCAAGGCTTGTTTTCATACTGTATCAAATATAATACGAATGGCCCTAGAGGGTTAATAATATAATATGAGTAAGGCTTCTACTTGTCATAAAGTGGGGGATCAGTTCTATATTGTTATGAAGTAATAAACAGATCCCCCACTAATATGATACGAATGGCCCTAGAGGGTTAATGTAAGACTAAATGCGGGGAGGGGGACTTTCATCTAGCTTCTGGCTCTAAAAATGACTTGAATCAATAAAATAATGTTTCAAAGAAAAAAGGGGGTTACTTAAGCTTCCTTATATGAAGATTTTTAAACTTGCATTTAAATTCTTGGAGATTGTAACTGTCAGGGAAGCAAGTATAGAGAAAGGAATTTCACAGGCAGGAAATGCGAGAAAAGAAGCTGTAGAGTAGAAGTTGTGGTTACATTTTATCGGTTTTACTGTAAAAGTGTGGGACCCAGTTGCTGGTTTAGTAGCTCTTGTAAATTCATGCAAACGGGGCACAAGGGAAATCCAAGCCATCATCCATTTGATGATGCATGGTCATCAGCAAAAAGAGCAACCAATTGGCATGCCAAAATACAGGTGGGAGACAGTAAAATCAGGTAGGTACAAAAAATTTAAATACCTGGGAAGTGTTCTAAACAGAAGACAGAAAGTGTGACGCAGATATCAAAAGGCAAAATGGCATGGCGAAAGAGGCATTCCAGAAGCTGAGTAAAGTATTAAGAGACAGGAAACTTTCACTATAAAACAAAGAGAGTACTGGATTGCTATGTGTTGTCAGTTCTTCAAAATGGCAGTAAATGCTGGACAATATCATCAAAGATGAAAGAAAAAGTTGAAGCAACTGAAATGTGGTTCTGCAGAAACATACTGGTCATAAAGAGGAGGATCAATTTCATATTACAATCAATATATAAACTGACCCCCCACTTTGTGGTCACAGCAGATTCTATACATTTATATTCCTGAGATCCAAAAGCACAAGGATGCGTTCCAGGAGCTGAGTAAATTATTAAGAGACAGGAAACTTTCACTAGAAACAAAGAAGAGAGTACTGGATTGCTATGTGATATCAATTCTTCAATATGGCAGTGAATGCAATATGGCAATATCATCAAAGATGAAGGAAAAACTTGAAGCAACTGAAGGATTCTGCGGATATCATGGATCGAGCATGTGAGCAATGATGAGGTTTTAGAAAGGATGTGGGGTTTAATGATTCTGCTACTAACAGGCCAGATAGAGGGAAAAATATCCGTCAGAATTTATCTCCGGACTTGACACTGTCGGCTCTCTGCCTTCGGGCGGAGAGCATAAACACAGTCGTGGTTATGCCGAAGAGTAGAGTTACGACTGGATAAAGTCAGAGAGATATTTTTGGCTGGGCTATATATCCCGAATCACCAACTATAAACAGGTCTTGTGCCACATTTCACCTAGAGTGTGGGGGATGAGGTGGATTGATATCGATAGAGGGAAAAAGAGATAGAGGAAAGCAGTTGATAACATATGTGAAGAGCCTGAGCAGGTGGATGACAGAACGGCCGTAGCGAGGTTACAGGAGAAAGTGTGCTAAGAGCCACCAGGGATAGGGAGACGTGGAAGGCCATGATCGCCTACGCCCTGAAAGGACCGGGCACTTAGAAGAAGATATATGCCAACTGTTTTTAAGAAATTATAATGTGGTTATAAAATGGGGGATCAATTCTATATTATAATCAATATATAAACTGATCCCTCATTTTTTGGCCATGCTAGTTTCTATACATTTATATTCTAGATTTATGGGCTTGAGCTAGTGGATGACGGAACGAGGGTTGTATGGTGTAACAGGAGAAAGCGTGCTAAGAGCCACCAGGGATAGGGAGATGTAGAAAGCCATGATCGCCTATGTCCTGAAAGAACAAGGCACATAGGAGAAGAATATATATGCCAACTGTTTTTAAGATATTAAAATGTGGTTATAAAATGAGGGATCAATTCTATATTATAATCAATATATAAACAGATCCCTCATTTTGTGGCCATGTTAGTTTCTGACAGAACGGGGATTGCATGGTGTAACAAGAGAAGGAGTGCTAAGAGACACCAGGTATAGGAAGACGTGGAAGGCCATGATCGTCTACACCCTGAAAGAACATGACACAAAGAATGAGGAAGAAGATAGCACGGTAACAGGGGTTTTAAAGTAATTCGACCGTAAACTGGTTCAGCTTTCAAATAACTAATTGGAGATAACAAAATCAATCGAGAACAAGAATTTAAATATCAAGGTACTAGCAGTATAGCCCGGCGTTGCTCGGGTGTAATGAAAGCTTTAAAACTAATCCATCGTCTTGGAGCTCAGACTCTTTGAACGTTGGCACGAAAGACTAAAAAGCAATAGTTGTTTCCAGTTAAAGCGAAGCCGTAGACTGAAAGAAAAATGAATGGGTGTAAGTCAAATTTTGATTTCCTGGTCTCGATATAAAATTTTCTGCACTATTTTAAGAACTGCAACCTTGAAACTTCTGAATATCGTTTCTTATGTCTTTGTCTATGTGTGTATCAAATTTCATTAAAATCGGACCACTCTTTTTATAACCCGATTTTTTCGATTTATCTATGGGCGCTCGGTAGAAGTAGGCAGACTTTAAGCGTGTGATATATCATGTATTCATGAGCCAGTAGCTGAGAGTGTTCTAATTCATTACTGAATGAACGATGCGTAGATGCTAGATTAGCTACTGTTTTTCAAAGGCTACCATTCTTCCAGAGTGCTCAATCAGGGTGTGAGAGCGTAAATAGTGATCGGCAGACAGATCTGTTTCGCTGTATCACGGCTCATCCGATTGCTTTTTACCCAGGATTGAAACCCGACTGAATTGGCGTCAGTCGGCGATGCTATGGGCGCTCGGTAGATATATATAAATTCGTAGATATATATAATTGTTTTTTTAATTAAGATTTTTACCTCGTTATCAGGCAATATTAGATCTTTGTCGTGAAAATGAATTTCATTTAAAAGAAGAAACAATATGTTTGTTATTTAGGGGTGTGGGAAGACAGAAATATTTATGTGTGTCCAATTTAACTAATCAGAATAGAGATTCACTTTAAATTTGAAAAAAATTTATATTTTTGGGACATACATGGTTTTTTCTTTCAGTTTTAACGGTCAAAGTTGTAGATCGATCAAAACCCCTGTTTAGACTTCATTTCCGTTGATGTATCCATTATTGATACAAATTTTTTTCCTTTAGTTTTTCTAAGATGCTCCACATCAATTGGTAGCTTCGCTTAAAATGATATGCGTCGCAGGTTCGAGTCCTGCCGAATGACACACATTTTCGTAACAAAAGTTATCCTAAATAATCAGTCTGGTACATATATATATATATATATATAGTTTGATTATAAACAGAATATCTACTCAAATACGAGTATCGAACAAAAATAATGTTCAAGCAAATAATTTCATATATATATATATATATATATATATATATATATATTACGGAAATTAACGAATTTTAACGAAACTTGGTTATAAGCAACCGACAATTTGTAATGAATTATTTTTGAACATTATTTTTACCGATACTCGTATTTAAGTAGATATTCTGCTTTTTAATTAAAGCAGTATTTTTATATTTATATCTACCGGCCTGATTATTTACGATAATAAAAATTTATCGTAAATAATCAGGCCGGTAGATATAAATATAAAAATACTATTTAATTAAAAAGCAGAATATCTACTTAAATACGAGTATCGGTAAAAAATAATGTTAAAAAATAATTCATTATATATATATATGTTTCTTTTTAGTTTACAATTTCTTTCTTTTTTCTTTCTTCCTTTTTTCTTCTTTCATTCTTTTTTTTCATTTCTCTACTCAAATCTCTTTCTTTCTTTTGTTTAGTTTACATTTTCTTTTCTTTCTCTCTCTTAGTTCTTTCTTTTTTTCTTTCCTTTTTTCTTTCCTTTTTCTTTTTCCTATTTTTCTTTCTTTCTTCCTTTTTTCTTCTTTCATTCTTTTTTTTTCATTTCTCTACTCAAATCTCTTTCTTTCTTTTGTTTAGTTTACATTTTCTTTTCTTTCTCTTAGTTCTTTCTTTCTTTTTTCTTTCCTTTTTCTTTTTCCTATTTTTCTTTCTTTCTTCCTTTTTTCTTCTTTCATTCTTTTTTTTTCATTTCTCTACTCAAATTTCTTTCTTTCTTTTGTTTAGTTTACATTTTCTTTTCTTTCTCTCTCTTAGTTCTTTCTTTCTTTTTTCTTTCCTTTTTTTCTTTCCTTTTTCTTTTTCCTATTTTTCTTTCTTTCTTTCTTTCTTTCCCATCCCATTCCATCTCTTTTTATCACACGGCTAATTTTGTTCGTTCTTCTCTACTTTCCTCCCACATTCTTCAACTCTCACCCACGTGTCAGCCTTCTCGCCTCCTTCATCTCGTCTATGACTGTCGACCGATCACGGTCGCTTAAACGATCCTACCCCGCCAACTAGTGGTCATTTTATGCCCAAACGTTGTTCTGCTGGCAGCCATCTTACGGCTTAAGTCCTTGACGAAGGAATTACGAAGCGGGGATAACAGGTTCTCCCCGAGGATGTGGAGAAATCAAAAGTCTGGTCACAGAACGGGAACGAAAAGACATGACAAGACAGGGCGGGAAACTGGAATTGACACAAGAGAACTCTAACAGATAATATACAATGCCCCGCTCATTGCTACAGGGAATACACTTGCTAACCGTATAGCTTCATTGCCGGCGCCCAAACAGCCTTCATAATAAAGGAAGATTATACGGCCAAAATACTGCATGTGCAAGAGAGAGGTTCTTAATCTCTGTCGGGAGGAGCAATCAATTTTGCAGGTTAAATGCTTATGAGTTTGCATAAAACTGTAACGTAAGCGAAAACGCGCGAATTCTCACAGGTCGCTCTAGAAGGTAACTGGCGCTTATTTGCTGTAGGTAAATCTATAACTGTGAAAAGAACATAATTTATTTTGTATATAACAGTTCTATTTGACACTATCTTTTCAATGATGCTACTTCCACTATACCGTCAGGTTTTCGCTGGAAAACAGCATAGCGTAATGAAAAAGGCCACAAACTTAACAAAACTAGCAGTATAGCCCGGCGTTGCTCGGGAAAATGAAAATTTTAAAAGTAATATATTGTCCTGGAGCTCAGACTCTTTGGACCTTGGCACGAAAGACTAATAAAGCAATAGTTGTTTCCAGTTAAAGAGAAACCGTAGACTGAAAGAAAAATGAATGGATGTAAGTCAAATTTTGATTTCCTGGTATCGATATCAAATAAGTTTTTTCCGTCGTAAACTGAATTTTGAAGGCTAAATAAGTTCTCTGTGTAAATGGTGTCATGGCTGAGACTAAGAACTACAATTATAGCTACTTAGAGCCAAACCCGAAGCAAAAACTAAAATAAAAGGGCTGAAAAAAAAATACAGGCATACAGGCAGATAAACAGACACACACACAAACATCTTGCCTTATATATATATATATATATATATATATATATATATATATTTAATTATATCACCCCAAGCAAGGCGATAATGCCAATGATGTGCAGGGGGCTACGTCAGGGTAAAAAGAATGGAAAAGAGAAAGCCAGAAACCACATCCTAAACAAGAAACAAGGGATGAGCCTCTTCACCTGTTCAATAAATGGGAGTGGAGTGTGAACCGGGCTATAGTTTAGTCTATCTAGTCCAATTGAAAAAAAGAAAAAAAAGAAAAGAGTGAAAAGATTGGAAAAGAGAAAGCCGGAAACCACATCCTAAACAGGAAACAAGGGATGAGCCTCTTCACCTGTTCAATAGACGTGGGTGGAGTATATATATATATATTATCGATTTTCTGCACTATTGTAAGAACTGCAACCTTGAATCTTCTGAATATCGTTTCTTATGTCTTTGTCTATGAGTGTATCAAATTTGATTAAAATCGAACCACTACTTCTATAACCCGATTTTTTTCAATTATCGATTTTCGATATTTATCGGGGGTACCTAGACACAAAACCTCGTTAAGAACACTCGCAGACGCTTATATTAAAACTGACTTTTTTTTGCGCTTGTTTTCCGTTGAAAACACATTGATTTGGAAATTCTTGTAAAAATCAAGTAATTGGCCGATTTTAATGAAATTTTCAGGACTTGTTCACAAATGAATAAAATTATTTTTGAAATGGTTTTTAAGGAAATGTTCGTAAAAAAATTTGAATATGTTACCCCCACTAACTTAATTTCATGAAATTTCGCACAGAACCTTCCTATTCCCTGACAATTTTGTTAAAAGTAGGACTCTTTAGAGATTATGAAACACCTACTTTTTTTTTCAATCTATTGTTATCTAAATGAAAATCTATTCTTAATTGAAAAATAATGAATCCAATAAAACTATGACATTACTTAATTGCCTTTGTAAAAAAGTAATATAACAATCTGGCCCCACCCGAGGAAGTGATGCAAGCGATGGTGTTTTGATGTGAACGAAGACCATATTGCTTCTCCAGTAGATATAGATGATAGAAATTACTTGGTTAGTGTTATAAACGCCAACCTAATGGAGCCGGAAGAATTAGCAGCCCATAAAAATGTTATGGGCTGCTAATTAAAAAAGCGATGGTGTTTCCCGTCGGTGAAGGGGGCGGCGAAGCGACAAGACAGGTGTTTGTGAAATACATCCTGTCGAGGCCGGAGCGGATGTCATTTGACCTTATTTCCGACAGCGGCGGAAATGGCTACAGAGGCAAACAGATCAGGTGTCTCTTAGAATTACGTGGGCGTTGCGTGGGCGAGGCAAAACCGGAAGGAAAGTCCCGGTTCTAGAAGACTATATAAAGACCTCGACACACGGATTCGCTAGCAGAGAACGGCCAGTGGAAGCAGAGAAACACCACGGCAAGAATACACTCCCGTCAACCCATTCTATGTGCCTCTCACCCTTCCGTTCTCTATTCCACACGGTTCGTCGTCATTAATAAAAATATAACTTTATATTTTTATATATGCGTGTTTGTTGTTTTGTCGTCGTACGGCGATATATAACAATATTAACGCCGAGGTGATTCAGCATCTCACGGCCAACAGGCTTCTCTCTGACAAACAGTACGGGTTTCGCTTCACCAGGTCTACTGCTGATATGCTAACGACCATTACCGAGTACATATACCGGGCACTTGACAAGAATGGTGAAGCCCGAACCGTTGCCTTGGATATCTCCAAAGCGTTCGACACGGTCTGGCATGCTGGCCTCTTGTGCAAACTGCGGTGCTACGGGATAACTGGACATCTGTTTGACCTCATCCAGTCTTTCCTCGCTAACCGCACATTGAAGGTGGTATTAAATGGGAATGCCTCCCAAAACTACCATACGAACGCGGGCGTCTCTCAAAGTTCTATCCTAGGTCCCACGCTCTTTCTGATCTACATTAAGGATCTCCCCGACGCCATTAGATCCCAAGTTGGCATGTATGCCGATGACACAACAATCTACTCTCGCATCGATCAAAAACCAGGTGTGGACGACAAAGTGAACCTCGCTGCCGTACTTGAAAGGGACCTCCAATCCGTAGTGGCCTGGGGTAGGAAATGGTTGGTAAATTTCAATGCCTCTAAAACGAAGCTGTTATCAACTAACCACCATAGACAATCGCATCTACCTCCCATTAGCATGGGACAGGCTAGCCTCCCAGAGAGTAAAATACTACGCCTCCTTGGCCTTACACTTTCGGCGGACCTCAAATGGAATGACTATATCGAATCCATTGCCAAATCTGCTGCCATGAAAGTCGGCTCTCTGTGCAGGGCTCGAAAGTTTTTCCCACCTGAATATATTCTGCACATATACAAATCTACCATCCGCCCGTGTATTGAATACTGCTGCCACATCTGGTCGGGTGCCCCTGCTGCTCTCCTTGGGCTTCTTGACAAAATACAAAGGAGAATCTGTAACGTGGTTGATACTGACTTGGCAGACCGGCTGCAACCACTCTCTCACCGGCGTGATGTGGCTTCCCTGTGCCTCTTCTACAAGTACTTTCATGGCTTCTGCTCCGATGAGCTTAGATCTCTGGTGCCGCCTAAGCACGAATTTTCACGAGATACTAGATTAGCAACTAGGTCCCACCCTTTTACAGTTAAACAAATAAGATGTAACCGTAAATTCTACTCCAACAGCTTCTTTTCTCGCGCTTCCCGCCTGTGGAACTCCCTTCCACAAGTCTGCTTTCCCGACAGCTACAATCTCCAGGTGTTTAAATGTATGGTCAATACACATCTCCTATTACACTAACTCCCAATTATTCTCAGAACACTCTCATCTACCCAACCCTCATTCTCGATATCCTTACCCGCCTATCGCCCACCCTCTGACATTTCCTATATTTAATCATCCTTTCTCCACTCTATGTAGCCCCCTGCGCAGTAGTGGCAGTGACATGCCTTGCTCGGGGTGAAACGCTTATAAAAAAAAAAAAAAGGACATTATTGTCTGAAGAAATAAAATTTTTCTGATGAATAATGAAGTTTTACAAGAATTTTTAAAATTTTTTTACATTTTAATTATAATAATTTATAATAGTTTAAAATCGCGTAAAATTCTCTATTAGGATATTCCCTGTAGGTTTTATTAGAACTAAGTGGAAACGACATTTACGAGTCCAAAATTGCAAAGATTATTAAACGTATTGGTGCAATTTTTAAAATAATTTTTATTTACTTAATACGTTCATTATTTTCATATATGGTTGACTAAAATTGCCATTATTATGACAAGATTTCGCAATTCAAGAGTTTTAACCCTTCCCGTAGATTTCTGAAAATTGCCATTTATGTTAGCAGCTGTCATCGCTTCGTCATTCGAAACGTCAAACGTTCGATCAGATGAACACAAGCAATCGTTAATAATTGGTTGTATATTACTTTTTTACGCTATAAGTAAGTAATATTTGTTTAGAATCAGATTAATTTAACTTTCAATTTTCTAATTTTACTAAAATAAATCTTTTGAAATATTTTTAAAATCGATGAATTTTTGTTTGTTTACAAATTTCTTAAAATAGAGAAAATGGCCGCTTTTAAGATAATTTTAAGAAATCGAAATTAAATGTGACATTCCAGTTTATATAATTTCTATATGAAATAAACCAGATTTTTTTAATTAATGGAAATAATAAATTTAATTTTTAATTTTAATTATATCTAAAATGAAATCTTCAAGAAAGTTTTTTCATTTTAAAAATTTCATTTTAAACGTAAATTTCGAAAATTTATGCAGAAAAAATGGATGTACCTAGATTACTTCATGACCACTGATAATCCCTTTGTTCCTGATGCCCAATGCATTTTCTATCAGTCAGTCAGTTAGGTTGAAATATTTTCTGTGGTAAACTGGTTGCAAACCAAGGCTATACAACTATTCAGGTCCTGGGCACGATGGTAAACTGCATCCGGCAGCAAGGCCTGAGATTTGGAGGTTGTGAGGAGCATGGAACCACTTCTTAATTGCTGCTGTTCCCAGGTCCACTCTGACCCAGAGTGGTAGCACCTGTTGGTGTGCCAGGTATGGGCAAATAGTTAACCCCCCAAAAAGACCAAAACACGATGAAAGAATAAAAATACACTTTTATAGAAATATATGCATAAAACTAGATTTTTATAGAAAAATATACATTTTTGAAGGAAAAATATTGCCAACAATACATTTTTGAAGAAAAAATTATTGCCGTAACATATTTTTGAAGGGAAAAAACATTATTCCCAGCAAAAAATTTTGAATACAAAACTAGAAGACATTTCAGTTTTTTAAAATAAAAAAGAATAAAAACAAATTTTCATTAAGATCTGACTAAATCAACCTTCTCACTCTGACTGAACATTAAAAAAATACCTTAAACCCCTACCTTTTTGACATTAAATAACCCACAGAGGTGTTGATATGCCCTTAAGCAAAACTCAAACTCCTGCTATTCCTATCTTTTGTCCAGATTAGTCAAGTGAAATATGTGATACACGCTTGGACGATCAGCTCTTTTGAGTTTTGACTGACTTGGTAGAAAATTTTCCCACAGAGGGTTAGCATTCTTCTCTTCGGTAGAGTGGTTGCCAACCAAGGCTATGTAACCCAATCTGTCCTGTTGTTCATTTCAGTTAAGTCACATACGGAATAGAGGCTTGGGCGATTATCTCTTTTGAGTTTTGACTGACTTGGCAGAAGATTTTCCCGTAGTAGGTTGCCATTGCTTTCTGTCATAGACTGTTTACCAACCAAGGCTATAAAACACAATCTGTCCTGTTCTTCAACCCATAGCTGGAGGGAGAAGAGATGGATTAATAACTTTCTCAGAGGCAAGTGAATGCAACGAATTCAATTGGAATTCAAACACCTTTCTCAGATTTCTCATATACTACCTCATCTCAGAAATATAGACAAATTGAAAGATATGTTATTAAACGTCCAAAAATGGCAACAAAGATGAGGACAATAGTCCGAATAATGTAAATACTGTAAATACTACATCATCTCAGAAATATAGACAAATAGACTGATCTGTTACAAATCGTCGTACAATTTTTTTTTAATAATTTCACCCCAAGCAAGGCATTCCACTGCCACTATTGCGCATGGGGCTACGAGGGGAAGGTAAAGAGAAGGAGTGGTTAGACATAGGGAATGTCAGGAGGAAGGTGACAGATGAGTAAGGATACCGAGGATGAAGGTTGGGCAGATGGGAAGAGTGTTTGATAGAATGGGAGCAGGTTAGTGTGTTAGGAGTTGTCTATTGACCTTCCATTTAAACTCCTGGAGATTGTAGCCGTCGGAGAAGCAATCGTGTGGAAGGGAATTCCACAGTCGGGAAGTGCGAGGAAAGAAACTGTTGGAGTAGAAGTTGCGGTTTCATTTTATCGGTTTCACTGTAAAAGGGTGGGATCTATTTGCTAATCTAGTATCTCCTGCAAATTCGTATTTAGGGGGCACCAGTGATCTAAGTTCATCGGAGCAGAAGCCGTGAAAGTATTTATAGAAGAGACACAGGGAAGCCACGTCGCGCCGGTGGGAGAGAGACTGCAGGCGGTCTGCTAAGTCGGTATCTAACACATTACAGACCCTCCTCTGAACCTTATCGAGAAGCCCGAGTAGAATAGCAGGGGCACCCGACCAGATGTGGCAGTAGTATTCAATGCACGGGCGGATGGTAGATTTATATATGTGCAAGATAGATATAGACAGAAAAAACTTCCGGGCCCTGCACAGAGAACCGACTTTCATAGCAGCGGATTTAGCAATGGATTCGATATAGTCATTCCATTTGAGGTCCGCTGAAAGTGTGAGACCAAGGAGGCGTAGTGTTTTACTCTCTGGGAGGTAAGCCTGGTCCATGCTAATGGAAGGTAGGTGAGATTGTCGATGATGGTTAATTGAGAGTAGCTTCGTTTAAGAAGCATTAAAATTTACTAGCCATTTCTTACCCCAGTCCACTATGGAATGGAGGTCTTTTTCAATCTCGGCTGCGAGGTTAGCTTTGACGCCTACACCAGATTTTTGGTCGAGGCGAGAGTAAACTGTGGTGTCATCAGCGTACAAACCTACTTGGGCTCTTATGGAATCAGGGAGATCATTAATGTATATCAGGAAGAGTGTAGGACCTAAGATGGAGTCTTGGGGGACACCTGCGTTTGTATGGTAGTTCTGGGAGGCATATCCGTTTAATACCACCTTCATTGTGCGGTTAGAGAGGAATGACTGGATTAGTTGAAACAAATGTCCAGTTATACCATAGCTACGCAGTTTACATAGAAGGCCAGCATGCCAAACTCTGTCGAACGCCTTAGATATATCCAATGCAACGGATCGGGCTACGCCATTCCTGTCGAGTGCCTGGTATATGTACTCGGTTATGGTCGTTAGCATATCAGCAGTAGACCTGGTGAAGCGGAAACCATATTGCTTGTCCGAGAGGAGCCTGTGTGCTGTGAGATGCTGAACCACCTCGGCGTTGATAATGGCTTCGAACACTTTGCCAAATATCGAAAGAAGGCTGATAGGGTGGTAATTTGCAGGGTCCGATGGTTCTCCAGTGTTTTTAAATATAGGAATTACAGATGAAGATTTCCAACAGGCAGGAAAGCAGGAAGCAGATAGGCAGAGGTTGTAGAGCTTAGAAAGGACAGAGGAGAGTTCAGGGGCACATTTCTTTAAGACTACGGTTGGGATTCCGTCCCCACCGCACGCTTTGTGAGGGTCGAGTTTTAAGATTATCTTAGAGACAAGCGAAGGTGTAATGTGGACATCATTCAGTTGTGCCTCGGTTCTAGGTGAGAAGTCGGGTGTAAAAACTCCAGATGAGGCCAGACTCGAATTGTTCGCGAATCTGCGGGCAAAGCATTCAGCCTTTATCTGCTGGGGAGGTGAGTACCTCAGATTTATTGATTAGCGGGGGTATTGCGGACTTGCTCTTGTGAAGTACTCTTTTACAGAGTCAAATGGCAACAAAGATGAGGACAATAGTCCGAATGATGTAAATACTGCAAATACTACCTCATCTCAGAAATACAGACAAATAGAATGATCTATTATTAAACGTCGTTCAATTGGCAACAAAGATGAGGACAATAGTCCGAATAATGTAAATGCTGTAAATACTACCTCATCTCAGAAATACAGACAAATAGAATGATCTATTATTAAACGTCATTCAAATGGCAACAAAGATGAGGACAATAGTCCGAATAATGTAAATACTGCAAATACTACCTCATCTCAGAAATATAGACAAATAGAATGATCTATTATTAAACGTCATTCAAATGGCAACAAAGATGAGGACAATAGTCCGAATAATGTAAATACTGCAAATACTACCTCATCTCAGAAATACAGACAAATAGAATGATCTATTATTAAACGTCGTTCAATTGGCAACAAAGATGAGGACAGTAGTTTGAATAATGTAAATACTGTAAATACTACCTCATCTCAGAAATATAGACAAATAGAATGATCTATTATTAAACGTCGTACAAATGGCAACAAAGATGAGGACAATAGTCCGAATAATGTAAATACTGCAAATACTACCTCATCTCAGAAATATAGACAAATAGAATGATCTATTATTAAACGTCGTTCAATTGGCAACAAAGATGAGGACAATAGTCCGAATAATGTAAATACTGTAAATACTACCTCAATTTATTAGCGTTTATGAAGTTTATTCTTCGTGACTTTTTTTTAAATATCTTCTAATTTACCTTTCATAAATAACTTGCAGTATAGTCCGGCGTTGCTCGGGTGTAATGAAAGCTTTAAAACTAATCCATGGTCCTGGAGCTCAGACGCTTTGGACGTTGGCACGAAAGACTAAAAAGCAATAGTTGTTACCGGTTAAAGCGAAACCGTAGACTGAAAGAAAAATGAATGTATGTAAGTCAAATTTGGATATATATATATATATATATATATATATATATATATATATATATATATATATATTATCGATTTTCTGCATTATTGTAAGAACTGCAACCTTGAAAGTTCTGAATATCGTTTATATGAGTGAATCAAATTTGATTAAAATCGGACCATTTCCTTCTATAACCCGATTTTACGATTATCGATTTTCGATATTTATCGGGTGTACCTCGACACAAAACCTAGCTATGAACACTCGCAGACGCTTATGTTACAACTGTGTAAATCTTCAAGAAAATCGGTTCAGCCGTTTCGGAGTCTATAGGTAGCAGACACACACACAAAGTTCCATTTATAAATAAGTTTAGATTTTTCTGTTTGTGTACATGATTACATTATTTTTTTTTAATGCCAAAGAATTTAGTTTGATACAATTTACTCGACGTCTGTATCTATCTGCAATTCACCTCCTGCCAATGTTTGAAATTTTTATTTCTTAACCGTTTCTGTTGTTTTTCCCTTTCTTTTCTCTGTGCATTTTTTCTTTGTTCTTCTCTTCACTTTCTGCCTTTTTGTGTGTCTTTCCTTTTCCCCTTCAGTTTTTTTTCCTTTTTCTTTTATAGAGGTATTTTTTAATGCAAAAAGTTTGAGCTCAGCCACAATGTAAATATCTATATTTGTCTACAATTCACTTCCTGGCTAAATTTAAATTTTTTCTTTCTAAGCCATTTCCATTGGATCTTTCCTTTCAGTTCTTTCTCTCATTTTCCTCTTTGCTTTTTGTTTCCTCTGTGTTTTTCCTTCTTCTCTTTCTTTTTCCTTTCTTGATTTTTCATCTTGTTTTCTCATCTTTTTTGCCCTCTTTCTTTTTTCCCGTTTTTTAATATCTTTTTACCTCGTACAAAAAGATTTCCAAAAATAAAAAATGTGCTGTATTCAAAAAATGTTTTTGAATGAAACTTTTTATTGACATCGTTATTAACTACCTGATGAGACATTGTTCTTCCAATGTAGAAAGAAAATGTACAATTTTGTAGTAGTTTGTACATGTTCTAAAGGATAATTATTCATAAATATTGATTGGTATATTTTTTTCGAATTCCAGCTGAATCCATTGCATTCACTTACGCACAAATACCCTTGGGAAAGGTATTAATCCGTCTCTTCCTTCCAGTTATGGGTTAAATAACAGGACAGATTGGGTTCTATAGCCTTGGTCGGCAACCAGTCTACCGCAGAAAGCAATGGCAACCTACTGCGGGATAATCTTCTGCCCGGTCAGTCATGTCTCTTTCGAGACATGATCGCCCAAGCGTGTATCACGTATGGCACCTAAACTGACTGACTGTTTTAAATGAATGTTTTGAACGTTGCAATTATTTTCTTCGTTCCTTTTGCACACACACACACACACACACGCACACACACACACACACACACATATATATATATATATATATATATATATATAAATTCCGGAAAATACATTTTGTTGAAACGAAAGTTTTCTCGTTGAAATAGCTATTCAACGAAATGTAATTTTCGGAATTTATTGATATTATATTTATATGATATTTATATATATGATATTTATGATATGATATTTATATGATATTTGGCTTTCTAAAATAGTTAATAATATTTACATTGAGCCCTCCCCCTTGATCATTTTCAGTACTGATAAAATTAATAATAATAGGATCTGGTTTTGGGGATTTTACCTACATACACTTC
>JBBBDQ010000246.1:2532500-2585000 GCA_037127315.1 Ascarosepion bandense
CGGCCCTGACGAGCCGTTGTGCGAAACCGCGGTAGGTCTTGGCGATCTTGCGATTTTTTCTCGTGTATATATATATATATATATATATATATATATATATATATATATATTTTAATCATATCACCCCGAGCAAGGCGGCAACGCCACTGATGTGCAGGGGGCTGCGTAAGAGTGAAAAGATTGGAAAAGAGAAAGAAAGCCGGAAACCACATCCTAAACAGGAAACAAGGGATGAGCCTCTTTACCTGTTCAATAGACGTGGGTGGAGTGTGAACCGTACGATAGTTTAGTCTATCTACTCCAATTGAGAATAAAAGAAGAAAAGAGTAAAAAGATTGGAAAAAAATTACTGTTAATAACCTTCCTTGTTGACTCTTCAATAAAAATGTAGCCATCTTGTGAATTCCTTAAAGGCTTCTAAAGGTTTCATGTCTTCTTGTTATCCCTTCCTAAAGCACTTTCAGAATGAACTATGCATGAAAACCACTTACGAGTGTAAACTTTTTTTTTTAATCGTATCACCCCGAGCAAGGCGGTAACGCCACTGATATGCAGGGGGCTACGTAAGAGTGAAAAGATTGGAAAAGAGAAAGAAAGCCGGAAACCACATCCTAAACAGGGAACAAGGTATGGTGCAACAGGAGAAGGCATGCTCAGGTCCACCAGGGATAGGGAAACGTGGAAAGCCATGATCGTCTACGTCCTGAGGGGACAGGGCACATAAAAGAAGTGATTTCATAAATTTTTTGTCTGGTTACTTGGCCTGATTGTTACAAAATAGGCTGGGTCATTAACTTTTAGTTGACCCTTACAACCTAGATCAGTAATCGGTTTTGAATTTTGTGTTTTCACTGTTACTTTTCTTTCATGTTTAATGAGGGTTTTTTTAGGAGGGGGTGGATGTCTCACCAAATTGTGTCATCCAGACCAATAAAACAGATTTTGTGTCTTGCTTTAATGGAACAGAAATAAGGATCATAACCTGAGCATAAACATCCTTTTGATTTTGGTCTTCGAATAGTAAAAAGGTTTGGTAGTTTTTGTTTTGTAAATACAAGTAGTCTATATTTGATTCCATTATCTTGGCAGATAAAGAATGTATATGATCCCAAAGATAAATCTTTAACTTTCGGCCTTAGAATTTTGTCAACCATGTCAAAATTGTTGATATCCTAACTATGAAGTTTTCTTTGTAATTTTAACTATTTGTTACTGCATTTTAAGTTATTAAAATTTTTATCAAATTTTAAAGTACGAGTAAATACAGAACGAAGAAAGAATTCTTACAACGTCCAAAACATTAATTTAAGAGTGCTCGATATATATATAGAGGTGTGAATATTTATTATAAATTATATTTTAGAACATGTACATAATACATGGGCCCTGCGCAAGGATGACACGCAAATTCGTGAAGCGTTCCATATTTTTTGAAGGATGTGCGTTGTGGTACAGTGGATATCGGCTCGGAATGAGAAACCGGAGAGCCGAGATCGAATTCCAGTTGAATCCATTGTATTCACTTACGCGCAAATACCCTTGGGAAAGGTATTAATCCGTCTCTTCCATCTCTTCCTAGCAGGACAGGTTGGGTTCTATAGCCTTGGTCGGCAACCAGTCTACCGCAGAAAACAATGGCAACCTACTGCGGGATAATCTTCTGCCCAGTTAGTCATGTCTCTTTCGAGACATGATCGCCCAAGCGTGTATCACGTATGGCACTTAAGTGACTGACATAATTTTTTTTTATATATATCCACGACAAAGGTACGTTTGTTTCGACATTGAAACTTCAATGTCTCATCAGGCGGTGTGTAAAGTAATGGAAATCCTCTTTCCTTCTATTTATTTAGTTTTGTTAGAGGTGTTAGTGGGGTTTAGTAATAGGGGAATAAGTCTCTGACCGTTAGAATTTTTGGAGAAGTTTTTCTTAAAGTGGTTGATTAATGAGAGTCTTTGATTTCTAGACAGATTTAACCTTGTAAGTTTTTATTATCTAGTGACTAGACTATATCGTTTGGATTTCTTAGAAGATCCGGTAGTAGGTGATGCCGGATATTTTTATTTAAGCAGCGTCTATATATATATATATATATATATATATTCCACTACTGCGATATAAGCATTAATTTTCAGAAATGAATAGAGTTCTTTCGGTGACTGGCCTGTGTATACACTGCTTGTATGCAACACGTTAAAATTTCCCTTCTCTGAGCCCATGTACCTATAGCTTGGGAGGTAGTAAAGAACTACCTTTGTCACTGTCAGCTCTCTGCCTTTGGGCGGAGAGCACTAATCCAGTCGTGGCTCCGCCGAAGGGGAACAATAGACAGATATTTTTGGCCGGGCTATATGGCCCGGAAGGCCCACATAAAAATGACCTTGTGTCACATGTTGCCTTAAGTGGGAAGGCCAATATATAGCTTAGGTGGTAGCGACTCCGATTGACAACAAATCGGTCGAGTTTCTATCCTAGCAAGAAGCAAGTGGATGTGCCTAGCTACACTGATGATACAGCGAAACAGGCTTGTATGTGGATGACTAATATATATATATATATATATATATATAATTTTTTATAGAAGTAACCTTCACGTTAATCCAGCTGCGTATGACCCTTGACTGCGGAAAACGGTCACTTTTCCACAAGAATTTGAGTTTTGTTTAACGTCATATCAACACCTCTGTGGGTTATTTAATACTAAAAACGTAGGTATTTTTTTGATGTTCGGTTATAGTGAGAAGGTTGATTTAGTCAAATTGTGATTAAAATGTTTTGCTTTTATTTTATTTATTTATTTTTTTGTTTAGAAAACTGAAAATGTCTTCTAGTTTTGTATTTAAAGATGTTTTGCTGAGAATAATTTTTCCTTCAAAAATATTATGGTAATAATTTTTTCTTCAAAAATGTTATCGTTGGGAATATTTTTCCTTCAAAAATATATATATTTCCCAAGTGTATTTGCGAATAAGAAATACGACGAATTCAACTGGAATTCGACTTTTCAATTGTTTCATTCCGGGATGATAACCATTGCACCACAACGTGCTTAATAAATTACTTGCTTTTATTCTGTCTGATTTTCTGTAATAATGCTTTCGAATTCTATCTACTATTTACATTTGGACCATTGTCCTTATCATTGTTGTTGCTATTTTTTATGGATATATTTCTATAAAAGTATTTTCATACGTTCATAGTGTTTTGACAACAGTTTGGGTGTTAACTATTTGGCCATAGCTGTGACCACTCCGGGTCAGGGTGTACCCGGGAACAACAGCAATTAAGAGGTGGTTTCATGCTCCTCACAACGTCCTGATCATAGACCTTGCTGCCGGATGCAGTTTACCGTCATGTCCAGGACCAACCTCTTCCGCCAGCATGTAGTGTGTCACAGAGAAGATGACTGCACTGGTCGTCATCGAAAAGTAAAAACTATGGACATTTTTTTTTCTTTTAATTTCCACACATTGTTGGCTAATCTGGTACAATTCTTGTTGCTTTCTTTTTTTTTTTCTTTTTTTTTTCTTTTTTTTTTCTTTTTTTTAATTACCTTCAGTAAAACCCACGTATACTTTGCACAGATCACTCATAACTTCTACTTCCGTTTCGGTTTTACAAACTCCACACACACACACACACACACACACACACACACACACACACACACACAACCGGGCATAATTATTAGACCACCTCAGTGTTTTAAAGAAATGATGTATTTCATACTATTTTTAGTATTTATTGCCAATTGGATAATTGTAAATGAATATAGAATGGTTCTTTTGTTATTATTACTTTGCAAAATTTTACAAGGTAAATAGCGACAATTTACCCATCGCACCGTTTAGATTTGCTATAAATATTCATATATATACACTACCGGCCATAATTATTAGGAAAACCCCAGTTTAAAAAAAGAGAAATGATGTATTTCATACTATTTTTAGTATTTATTGCCAATTGGATAATTGTAAATGAATATAGAATGGTTCTTTTGTTATTATTACTTTGCAAAATTTTACAAGACAAATTTATCCATCGCACCCTTTAGATTTGCTGTGTGCATATATATATATCCAGACTCTCTTTCTCTTTCTAGATATACACTACCATCCATAATTATTAGTCCACCCCAGTTTTTAAAAAAAAATGATGTATTTCATACCTTTTTTAGTATTTATTGCCAATTGGATAATTGTAAATGAAAATAGAATGGTTCTTTTGTTAATACTGCACAATAACATGTGCATCAAATGAACTGTTCTGGTGTCCAGTTTTTGTGCTCTCTTCCCCATGCTAGTCTCTTCTTCTTATTGGTTCTCCGAAGCAAAGGCTTCCTGGCTGCCTTGTAAAATTTTGCAAAGTAATAATACTGCACAGTAGTGGCAGTGACATGCCTTGCTCGGGGTGAAACGCTTATAAAAAAAAAAAGAAAAAAAAAGGACCATTCTATTTTCATTTAGAATTATCCATTTGGCAACAAATACACCCCCCCACACACAAATATATATACTTTATTTGTTTGAACAATATTTTTAATTGATACTCATATTTGAGTAGATACTCTTTTTTCTTTTCTTCTTTAAATAATTAAACAGTATATACATATATATATATATATATATATATATATATAGTATCTGAATTTTCGAGAAACCTTTTTTAGAACATATGCATCAACTGCACGATATTTTCTTAAAAAGATTTATCGAGTATCCAAGCCATTGAATTATAATATATATATATATATATATATATATATATATATATATATATATATATGTACAGAGAGAGAGGGGGGAGTATCTACTCAAATATGAAAATCCATTAAAAATAATGTTCAAACAAATAAATTAAAAACATGTCACAGTTAAACCTCTTCGTAAGATTTCTTAAAAAATATGTGTGGAGAGAGAGAGAGAGAGAGAGAGAGAGAGAGAGAGAGAGAGAGAGAGAGAGAGAGAGAGAGACGATAATACAATAATTCAAAGAAAAATCTTTTAAAAATTGCATTAGAATGAACCAAAAAGAAGAAAAAAAAAATCCAAAGACTCTCAAAAGCCTCTTCTTTTCGCGAACCTTTTCAAGAGAAAATGCCAGAACACGGACGACTCAGAAAAGGTCAACGAATTTACGCGTAGTCTGACTGAGATTAGTACACTTTTCTTTTTTTTTTCACCACCCCCGACCCTTTACAACACTGAACATGTGCAGTCGTCCTCCACCAGTGGAGGCGCGCGATTTTGCTTCTCTGTAAGAATGAAAAATCTCAACCTTATGGTAAAGGTCGTTGGAAAATATCGGATAATATCGACCTTCTGCGAGATTTTCTTTGTGGACGCGTGGGCCACCGAAACACGAGGAAGGACGAAAAAAAAAAAAAAGAGAACGTCATGAAGGAAGAAATACTTGAAATAAAAGAACTAAAAGCGGATAAAACAGTGGGAGGACGGAATTAAAGGTTTCTTTTCTGTGCCGTGTCCCTTCAGGACGTAAACGATCATGGCCCTCCACTTCTCCCTATCCCTTGTAGCTCTTAACACCCTTTCTCTTGTTACCCCTTCCAAAACTACTTTGTCATCCATTTGCTCAAGACCATAAATCTAGAATATAAATGTATAGAAACTAGCATGACCACAAAGTGAGGGATCAATCTATATATTGATTATCATATAGAATTGATCCCCCACTTTATATTTTACTGAAATAGTAAAAATAGTTTTCTACGTCTAGGGAGGCTTCTTCTATGTCTCGTGTCTCTTCAGGACGTAGGCGGCCATGGCCCTCCACTTCTCCCTATCCCTTGTAGCTCTTAACACCCTTTCTCTTGTTACCCCTTCCAAAACTACTTTGCCATCCATTTGCTCAAGAACATAAATCTAGAATATAAGTGTATAGAAACTAGTATGGCCACAAAGTGAGGGATCAGTTTATATGTTGATTATGATATAGAATTCACAACTCAGTTTATATTTTACTGGAACATTAATAAAAAATTTTCTACGTTTAGGAAGGCTTCTTCTAGGTGTCGTGTCTCTTCAAGGCGTAGGCGACAATGGGCCTCCACATTTCTTTTTCTTGTAGCTCTTAGCACACTTTCTCTTTTTACCCAACCAAATGCTCAAGCCCGTCAAGTATGTTACACACTGTTTTCTCCCCGTCTCTCTTTCTCTCTATCTGACCCGTGAGTATTAGATTCCCCAAGCACTCTTTCCCCATTACATGTCCTAGAAACTTTAGCTGTTCTTTCCTGATGTTAAGTCTTAGTTTCTTTTCATTGCCATCAAAACCTCACATGTTCGGTTCATTGTATCCTCAGCATCCTTCTGTAGAAACACATTTCGGTTGCTTCAAGTATCTCCCCATCTTTGAGGAGATTTCTAGCATTCACTGCCTGCATTGAAGAACAAACATCATATAGCAATCCTGTATTGTCTTCTTTGTTTCTAACGAAATTTTCCTGTCTCTTAATACTTTACTTAGGTTCTGGAATGCAACTTTGATTTCTAGCATTCACTGCCTACATTGAAGAACAAACATCATATAGCAATCCTGTATTGTCTTCTTTGTTTCTAACGAAATTTTCCTGTCTCTTAATACTTTACTTAGGTTCTGGAATGCAACTTTGATTTCTAGCATTCACTGCCTACATTGAAGAACAAACATCATATAGCAATCCTGTATTGTCTTCTTTGTTTCTAACGAAATTTTCCTGTCTCTTAATACTTTACTTAGGTTCTGGAATGCAACTTTGAAAAACTACACGCGTAGCAAAGAAAGCGCATGACAACTACATTTAGGAAAGCATTCATACACGGGTAGGTTTATTGAATGAACGTTAATTTCCCTGCCACCATTTCACCCAATACAAGGCACAAGAGCAACTCAATGTAGCTGTTTTAATTAAATTATTTCTTTTTACGGTTTACCAACACTTTGTTGATCATTCAAAGCTGAATCAGGTTTTGGAATTTAAGAATATGTGTGTGTGTGTGTGCGCGAATGTTGCGTTAATATTTTTGAGAATTAAAATGATTTTCCGGATGCATGTACGACTATTTAACCCATACCGGGAGGGTGAGAAGTTGGATTCATACCTTTCCCAACGATATTAGAGTGGAAGTACGCTAGGGAGATGTTTACTGAATGCTCACTGATTTCAAGTGTATTTGCTTTTTTTTTTTTTTTGTTTACTGAAGTTCTTCGGTTACAAGGCCCAAGAGCCAGTAAAAGTGGAATGTTACTGAATGAGATGGGGTTATATGAACGTAAGAAGAGGGAGTAAAAAAGTGAAGATTACGTGGATGTGGCAGATTGACTCTAGACTTCAAGTGTTTTATTTTTATATTATTTTTTACGAAAGCTCACCCAGGCCTAAGAGTAACTCAAGGTAGAGTCTTACTCAATGGGGTGTGTGACTTCTAACATTCGCAAGAGCTAAAATGGTTACCACGTGTAACTCAAAGATAAATAATGACACAATCGAGATGTTAGCATTCTACACTACTTCAAACATAGGGTGAGGAAAGAAAGACTTATCAGTAGTAAAAAGAGGGAAAACAGATACTGGATTTGAGAAACGTTCAAAACCCTCTACAAAATACAGCCAACGAAAGCACGAAGAAAGGACTAAGCATAAACTTAAAGAAAAATGAATCTATGTTTATCAGTAAAAAGTTGAGCTCAAAATGCCAACTACATGTCGGAAATAATAAAATCAAGCAAGTGCAGAAATTTAAATATCTGAGAAGTGTTCTAACAGAGAACCCTAAGTGTGACACCGAGATCCGAAGAGATAAAGACGCATTTTAAAAGCTAAGCAGAGTATTGAGACACGGGAAAATTTCGTTGGAAACTAAGAAAAGTGTACTGAACTGTTACGTGATATATGATCTGTATGACAGAGAATGCTGGACTTCGTCTTCAATGCGCCTTGTCCCTTCAGGACGTAGGCTATCATGGCTTTTCACGTCTCCCTATCCCTGGTGGCACTTAGCACGCTTTCTCTTGTTACCCCAATCAACCCACGTTCTGTCATCCACATGCCCTTTAAATATATTATCCGCTGCTTTCCCCTGTCTCTTTTTCCTCTCCATCTGCCCTGTTAGTATCAGATTCTCCAAGCTCTCTTTCCTTATTGCATGTCCCAGGAACTTCAGCTGTCTCTTCTTGATACTCACTATTAATATCGTTTTAGTTTCCATCCTTTCCAAAACCTCATCATTGCTCGCATGCTCAATCCACGATATTCTCATCGTCCTTCTGTAGAACCATATTTCAGTTTCATCAAGTTTTTCCTTCATCTTTGATGATATTGTCCAGCATTCACTGCCATATTGAAGAACCGCCATCACATAGCAATCCAGGACTCTCTTCCTTGTTTCTAGCGAAATTGTCCTGTTTCTTAATACTTTAGTCAGCTCCTGGAATGCATCCTTGTGCTTTTGGATCTCAGGAATATAAATGCATAGAAACTGCTGTGACCACAAAGTGAGGCGTTAGTTTATATATTGATTGTAATATGAAATTGTTCCCCACTTTATGTCCAGTATGCTTCTGTAGAACCACATTTCAGTTGCTTCAAATTTTTCCTTCATCTTTGATGATATTGTCCAGCATTCACTGCCATATTGAAGAACCGACGTCACATAGCAATTCAGTAATCTTTTTTTTTTGTTTGTTTGTTTATATTGAAATTTTCTTGTCTCTTAATACTTTACTCAGCTTCTGGAACGCTTCCTTCGTCATACCAATTCACCTTCTGATCATCCCGTCTTCTGTTAGAACACTTCCCAAGTAATCTTCACAAATATGAAAGAGATATTCGAAACTACAGAAATCTGGTTCTACAGAAGGATGCTGAGGATGCCATAAACGGAAAATGAGAGCAATGACGAGGTTTTGGAGAGAATGGAAACGAATTGAAAATTATGTTTAACATCAGGAAAAGACGGCTGAAGTTTCTGGAACATGTGATAAGGAAAGAGGGATTTGAAATTTGAGTGACCGGGTGGAGAGGAAGAGGAGAGAGTAAAACAACATGTGGAGAGGAAGAGGAGAGAGTAAAACAACATGTGGAGAGGAAGAGGAGAGAGTAAAACGAGTGACATCCTTGATGCAAATGAACGACAGAGAAGGGTTGGGGAGAAATAACAAAACGAAACAAAATTACGAAAGGAAGATGTGGAGGACCATGATCTCCTTTCCTGGAAAACGTTTGAAGTGAAAGATTTTGCAAAGTTCAACCAAGGTTAGTCCTGGCTGTTCGGTCATTGAATGCTTCCTTATAAGGTAACAGTTAGTATTAGCAATACCATAACCATCCTGTTGTGTTTCCCACGCAGATTCTAATCAATAGAGGGTTCGATTTTTGATCATGCGACGCGGGTTCGAATCTCATCATGGTCAGTTTGTTATTGGAAGCGGACCTAACGTGTGGTAAATTTGGAAAGTGCTGGAAATCCGTAATACGGTTCGACCCGTGAATTGAGAGCGGAATTGGGTAGACGGAATTATCTGAGAGCAGCCAGTGTGAAGTCATCGCAACCAAGAGTGTGAGCGTTCCGCCCCAGATAACTCTGTTGATCCCACCATATTATACGCTCTCTCCCATAAACTCTAATTAAAGTTCGCTCAGCATAATTGCAACATAAACCACGGGTAGGCTTTGTGGATGTTGAAAGATAAATATGTCTAAAAATACATCAGCAAAATGATTGTGTAGCCACTCTAGTAGACAAGCATTTTCGCACAAGAGCAGCCAGCCGTAAGAATGTCTTTTAGTATCCCTAATGATAGATAAAAAAGATTTTCTCTAACAGTATTTGTCTATTCTTCTGTGCGTTGTGGTGTAGTGGACATCGACTCGAAACGAAAAATCGGGAGCGGAGTTCGAATTCTAGTTGATTTCCTTGCATTCTCTTACGCGCAAATATCCTTGGGAAACGTATTAATCCGTCTCTTCCCTCCAGTTATGTCTGAAATAACACGACAGATTGGGTTCTATAGCCTTGGTTGTCAACCAGTCTACAGCAAAAAGTAATGGCAACCTACTGTGGGATAATCTTCTGTCCAGTCAGTCATGTCACTTTCGAGACATGATCGCCCAAAGCGTGTATCACGTATGGCACGTAACTGATTGACTACTCCAATAGTGTTCTCGTATTTTAGAAGACTGGAACTCGTTTGTAGATCTTACTTTTTGCTTCCCAGTCACCTTTGATCTTCAAAAATTTAAATGCAGCATTTATCGTCTTTCATCATTCTTAGAGGCTACATTCATATACAGTTTTTTTCTATCAAACTCCTCGCTTGTGGAACTGTCTTCTTCTGGCTTATTGCTTTTCAATCTTCTTTGATCTTCAAACATTTAGAGGCTACATCCATATTCTATAATTCTTCATTAGACTTTATGACTTCACTTTTTCGTTAATGATTTTTTGTAATCATTTCACTCCCAAGCAAGGCAGTACTGCCACTGGTGCACAGGGAGTTACTTAAGAGGTGAGTGATGAAAATGAGGAACAAGTTACAGGGTGTGTCAGAGAATGAATAAGAGAGATGAGAACACTGATGCGAAGAGAGTTGCATGAGAGTAGAATGGAAAAGAAGACAAACCTGATACAAGGGTTGTCAAGGAAAGGATGCTAGTCAAGGAGATAGGAGATGGTAATTGACATTGCGTTTAAATTCTTGGAAACTGTTGCTGTCAGAAAAAGCAAGTACACGGAAGGGAATTCCTAAGGCGAAGTGAAAGGGAGTTCCACAACGAGAAGCGTGAAACAAGAAACTTTTAGCTCTTACGGTTACATCTAGGCAGCTCAGCTAGCAAATTTATGTGCGATCATGTCTCTCCACAGCTTCCCCGACTAAATATCTGTTGACTCTTTCAGTTAAGTGCCATACGTGATACACGCTTGGACAATCATTTCTCTTTCAATCCATGACTGAAGATTTTCACGCAGTAGGTTGCCATTTCTTTCTGCAGTAAACTTTTTGCTAACCAAAGCTATATAACCCAATCTCTCCAGCTATTTAACCCGTAGTAAGGGAGAAAAGGTAGATTAATAACTTTCCCAAGAGTATTTGCGTGTAAGTGAATGTAAATTATTCATGTGGAATTTAAACTCGGCTCTCAGATATTTATAAAGTCTAAGTAGTAGCATAAGGGAAAGACCATCTCAAAAATTACGATGTAGGTATTTGAATAAAAGGCTCGGAAAGCAACTTTTCGGTGGTGGGAAGCCAAGATGTCAGGTCAGTACCGATAAGATTGCAGATATATGTTTTGCAATCCTTTATTTATTTATTTGCTTTCCTAATTCTGTCTCTTTTTTCTTTGCTCTCTCTCTCTCTCTCTCTCTCTCTCTCTCTCTCTCTCTCTCTCTCTTCTCTCTCACTCTCTCTCTCTTACTCTCTCTCTCTCTCTCTTCTCTCTCTCTCTCTTACTCTCTCTCACTCTCTCTCTCTCTCTCTCTCTTCTCTCTCTCTCTCTCTCTCTCACTCTCATTCTGTCTTTCATTCTTTCTTTGGCTCTTTCTTTCATTCTTCCATCTTTCTTTCATTCTCTGATGTTCCTTCCTTTTTTTTTTTATTAATTTCCTCATTGCTTCTTTTTCATCATTCTCTGTCACTGTCTCTCTTTCGTTTAGATTTCTTTCATTCATTTTTTCGCTTCCTGCTTCATTCATTCATTCATTCTTTCTTTTCTCTTTTAATTCATTCTGTCTTTTTTTTTTATTTCTTTTTCCTATTTTAATCTCGGTCATTCTTTTTTTTTTTTTTTCTTGATTTCTTCCTTTATTTGGTTATCAAATGTTTCTTTTTCTTATTTCTTTCCGCTTTAATTTATTTCATTGTTTCTTTCCTTCATTTTTCTTTTTCTTGCTTCTCATTATTCTTCATTCTTTTGGTGTTTTTTATTTCCGTTATTTTTCCTTCGCTTATTTATCTTTATTTTTGTAACCATCCGTCCGTGCATGGAGTACTGCTGCCATTTATGGTCAGGTGCCCCTGCCGTTCTCCACAGTGTTCTTGACAGACTCCAAAGGAGAGTCTGTAATGTGATAGGTACTGATCTGGCGGCTCGACTGCAGCCACTTCCCCATCGTCGAAATGTGGCCTCCCTTTGTCTGTTCTATAAATACTTTCATGGCTTCTGCTCAGACGAACTTAAGTCACTGATGCCTCCTCAACAGGTGTTTACTCGTGCAACCAGACTGTCAACTGGGTCCCACCCATTCACAGTCAGGTTAGCCAAATGCAGACGACAATTCTACTCCTGCAGTTTCTTCTCTCGCACTTCCCGCCTGTGGAACTCGCTCCCGTATTCTTGCTTTCCTGACGGCTACAACCTCCAGAAATTTAAATGCAAAGTCAATACTCATCTACTAACCACTGGACTCTAGCTCTCTCCCACCCCTGTATAACCTTCCCTTTCTCTCCACCTATGTATCTGTCATCGCACCTGCTTTCTCAGCTTTCTATTGTTCCTTTCTAACTAGCTTGTACTCCTCACGCTTTTCTAATTAATCTTTTTACATTTATGTAGCCCCCTGCACATTAGTGGCGTCTCCGCCTTGCTCGGGGTGAAAGGATTAAAAAAAAAACTGTTACGTTGCCCTCCTACGAGGAATGGACTTTTCCTCTTGTTATATATAATTACCTGCGTGGCTTGCGGAACGCAGTTGAGTACGCAGTTAAAGACGGCAGTTGATTACGTAATTAATGCCAGCTACTATTGTCAGGCAATAAGCAGCGTAACTGTACCGTTCCGGACTTACTTATTTCTATTTACTTAATTACTAACACTTACTTTGTATATATTTTTCTTGTTATACTAATACACTGTCTTGAACCTACCTCCTGCGTTCCGTGTCTTACTTCCGGCCAAACCGGTCACTACAAATTGGCGGCGAAGTTTCGCCAAAACGGTAGTTATCTGTTCTAGTATATCTCTTCTTTCCTTTTTTCACTGATGTTTGATTTCTTTCCCTCTTTCTTTCTTTTTTTCATTTTGTCTTTCATTTTTTTATTTGCTTCTTAGGATAATTTCTTCATTCTTCATTTGCTTTGTCAACTCATTCCTCTTTTTTCGTTTCTTCCTTTTCTTCCCTTCACCTTTTTCCCTATGATTCCTTCATTTGTTCTTTTTCTCCTTTTTTTAATTTCCTTCATTTGTTCTTTTTCTTCTTTTTTTAATTTCCTTCATTTGTTTTTTTTTCTACTTTTTTTAATTTCCTTCATTTGTTCTTATTCTTCTTTTTTAATTTCCTTCATTTATTCTTTTTCTTCTTTTTTAATTTCCTTCATTTATTCTTTTTCTTCTTTTTTAATTTCCTTCATTTGTTTTTTCTTCTTTTTTTTAATTTCCTTCATTTGTTTTTTTCTACTTTTTTAATTTCCTTCATTTGTTCTTATTCTTCTTTTTTAATTTCCTTCATTTATTCTTTTTTCTTCTTTTTTAATTTCCTTCATTTGTTTTTCTTTTCTTCTTTTTTTAATTTCCTTCATTTGTTTTTTTTCTTCTTTTTTTAATTTCCTTCATTTGTTCTTTTTCTTCTTTTTTAATTTCCTTCATTTATTCTTTTTTCTTCTTTTTTAATTTCCTTCATTTGTTTTTCTTCTTCTTTTTTTAATTTCCTTCATTTGTTTTTTTTTCTTCTTTTTTTAATTTCCTTCATTTGTTCTTTTTCTTCTTTTTTAATTTCCTTCATTTATTCTTTTTCTTCTTTTTTTAATTTCCTTCATTTGTTTTTTCTTCTTTTTTTTAATTGCCTTCATTTGTTCTTTTTCTTCTTCTTTTTTTTTTTAATTTCCTTCATTTGTTTTTTATTTACTTTTCCTATTTTTTTAAAATTTCGATTTTCTTTGTTTTTTGATCTTTCATCATTTATATATACTACCGACCATAAGTTTGGGACCACGTAGATTTATTCTCTAAGAGAAAGAAATAACAAATTTTACGTCTTAGAAGAATAAATATAGATATATTTCATTGTTGCTCACAATTGTACAATAATTAAAACCAAAATTAACATAGAGTAATTTCAAATTTAATTAAAATTAATTCATATTTTCTTTTCATAAAAGAAACCACCACGAGCCTTTATTGCTGCAAAGCAAATCCTTGGCATTCTTTCTAATAACTTATAAAAATGAGTTGGTGAAAGTGATTTCCAAGCATCCTGCAAGTATTTAAACAACATTTGTTCATTTTTAGGAAGTTCATTTTGAACTGTACGATCAATTGCATCCCAGACGAGTTCAACTGGAGAAAGATCCGGAGACTGAGGGGAACAAGTCGTAATTTTCAAAATTCCATTTTTTTCCTTGGATTTCAGATAATTTTGGCATAATTTTGATCTGTGCTTCGGATCGTTATCCTATTGGAAAAAACGTTTTGTCCAATAACGCGGCAACCAGAAGAGATTGCATGCCTCGGCAGTATTGAATGATATTCTTTCTTTCGCATTATGCCTTTGATCTCCATAAGGTCTTCGGCTATCTCTCCTCCAAAGCATCCCCAAACCATTACAGATCCACCTCCAGGCTTTACAGTTGGAACAATGCAATTTTCACTCATTCGTTCAGAAGAAGTTCATCTGACAAACACTCTTAGTTTGATCCCAAACACTTCAAATTTTGATTCATCAATGTTCGACAAAATCTTGATCACAATAAAAGGAGTCAAGTAGCAAACTTAGTAAATGTTTACTTTAAAGTTGAAAAAAAATGCATTTGTTCATTTTAGGAAGTTCATTTCGAACTGTACGATCAATTTCATCCCTTATTCTCCTTCTTTAATAGTGGTTTCTTAACTGCTACACAGCCTGTAAGCCCAGCAGAATGAAGTCGTCTCTTAACAGTAGTAACAGATACTGGATATTGCTGAGTAGAATTCATTTCAATTGTTAATTCCAGAGCGGGTTTTCTTCTATTCCTCTTGCTAGATATGATCAAGTGCCTATCCTCTACAATAGATGTTACTCTGGGCCTACCAGATCGTTTTCTGTCAATATTTAACTCAGTTTCACGAAATCGTTGAAGGCAATAATGCACGCCATTTTTTGATAGGCTTAATTTTTTAGCGATAACACGTTCAGAATATCCTTCTTTCGAAAGAATTTCATCCTGAGCTCTTTTTTCAATGCTAATCTGTTTCTTCCTTGCCATTTATACCGTAGTAATATGGGTTACAAAAATAAATTATACCGTAATTATAATATCTGAATAAATCTGAATTTTCGGCAAAAACTTGATCCCAATAAGAGGAGTCAAGTAACAAACCGAGTAAATGTTTACTTCAAAGTTGAAAAGAATACTTTTTTTTTACTTGACATCTGCATAAGATTAACAAAAAATACAAACTGATTCTGCTAAAAATTTGAGTGGTCCCAAACTTATGGTCGGTAGTGTATATCATTCTATAAAAGTCCGAGTGAATACAGAACGAAGAAAGAATTCTTACAACGTCCAAAACATTAATTTAAAACAGTGCTCGACATATAATATATAGAGAAGTGAATATTTATTATAAATTATATTTTAAAACATGTACATAATTTTTCTATATATATCCGCGACAAAGGTACGTTTGTTTCGAAAAGTTTATTTTTATGTATATCTGTATATATAAAAGGCAATCTGTGAGTCTGTGTGTGACTGTTCCCTAGGCACATCTACATATTTTAAGCTACGCCATTCAAACTTTCTAGGGACACATATCTACAGGGAAGCCAGGTCGACACATAATTTTTGAATTTATATTATACTGGCAGTATAGCCCGGCGTTGTTCAGGTGTAATGGAAGTTTTAAAACTAATCCATGGTCCTGGAGCTCAGACTCTTTGGACGTTGGCACGAAAGACTAAAAAGCAATAGCTGTTTCTAGTGAAAGCGAAACCGTAGACTGAAAGAAAAATGAATGGATGTAAGTAAAATTTTGATTTCCTGGTATCGATATCAAATTTGCTGCACTATTGTAAGAACTGAAACCTTGAAACATTTGAATATCGTTTCCTATGTCTTTCTCTATGAGTGTATTAAATTTGATTAAAATTGGACTACTCCTTCCGAGTTTTTCGATTATCGATTTTCGATATTTATTGGGGTACCTCGACACAAAGCCTAGCTAAAAACACTCGCAAATGCTTATAGTAGAACTGTGTAAATTTTCAAGAAAATGGGTTCAGCCGTTTCGGAGTCTATAGATAACGGATACACACACACACACACACACACACACACACACACACACACACACACAAAGTTCCATCTATAAATAAGTTTGGATTTATTTATTTTTTACTTGAACTCTTTTTTCAATGCTAATCTGGTTATTCTTTGCCATTTTATACCGTAGTACTATAGTTTACAAAAATAAATTATACCGTAATTATAATATCTGAATAAATCTGAATTTTCGGCAAAAACTTGATCCCAATAAGAGGAGTCAAGTAGAAAACTGAGTAAATGTAAACTTTAAAGCTGAAAAGAATACCTTTTTTTTTTTTTACTTGACATCTGCATAAGAATAACAAAAAAAAAATACAAACTCAGCGAATTTGATTCTGTTAAAAATTAATTTTTTATAAACTGTGAAAAAAAATGTGGATGGTCCCAAACTTAGGGTCGATAGTGTACATCTTTCTTTTTCATTCAATCCTTCCTTTCTTTTCCCGGTTATCTATTTCATTCATTTTTTCTTTCTTAGCTTTGATTTCCTTCATTTTCTGCTTGTACTAATTTTTCATTTTTTATTTTTCATAGAATTTCTTCATTTATTCTTTGCTTGTTTTTTTTTTAATTTTTCTTTCACTTTTTTTCGTTTCTTTTCTCTTTTGGTCCTGGGTATGACAATAAACTGCATCCGGCAGCAAGGCCTCTGATTGGGAGGCTATGAGGAGCATGGAACCACCTCTTAATTGCTGTTGTTCCCAGGTTCACTCTGACCCGGGGTGGTAGAACACAATGCGTCCTGCTATTTAACCCATAGCTGAAAAGAGAAGAGATGGAGTGAGTTAAGTGAGGTGGCTGAAGCGAGGCACCCGTAAAGCGTGCGATAAGCTGCTGGTCAAATCAGGGCCTGAGATAGTAACAATGGAGGCAGCATAACAAGTGGAGGTACGACGACATCCAACTCGTTCGCGCAGCGGCTGTAGCAAGCAACCTGTACAACGTACGATAGCTGGCAACGTCACTTGGGTGATCATGTCTTTTTCGATGCATGACTTACTAAGCAGAAATTTTCCCGGCAGTAGACTGCGATTTATTTCTGCGGTAGACCGGTTGCCAATCAAGGCTACAGAACCCAATCTGTCCCCCTATCTAAGCCATAGCTGGGAGAGAAAAGATAGTCAGTTATGTGCCATATGTGATACACGCTTTAGGTGATCATATCTCGAAAAAGACATGACTGACTCAGCAAAAAGTTTTCCCATAGTAGGTTGCCATTTCTTTCTGAGGTAGACAGGTTGCCAACTAAGGCTTTAGAACCCAATCTGTCCTGTTATTTTACCCATAGCTGAAAAGAGAAGGTTAAGTGCCTACGTGCTTGGGTGATCATGTCCCTTTTCTGACATGACTGACTCAGCAGAAGATCTTCCCGCAATAAGTTGGCATTTCTTTCAGCGGTAGACCGGTTGCCAACCAAGGCTGTAGAATCCAATTTGTTCTGTTATTCAACTCATAAGTAGAGGAAGATTAGATAAAATCAGTTAAGTGTCATATATGATACAAGCAGTATAGCCCGGCGTTGCTCGGGTCTAATGAAAGCTTTAAAACTAATCCATGGTCCTGGAACTCAGACTCTTTGGACGTTGGCACGAAAGACTAAAAAGCAATAGTTGTTTCCAGTTAAAGCGAAATTGTAGACTGAAAGAAAAATGAATGGATGTAAGTCTAATTTTGATTTTACTGGTATCAATATCAAATAAGTTTTTTCGTCGTAAACTGAATTATGAAGGCTAAATAAGTCCTCTGAGTAAATGGTATCATGGCTGAGACTAAGAACTACAATTATACCTACTTAGAGCTAAACCCGAAACAAAAACTAAAATAAAAGGGCTGAAAAAATACAGACATACAGGCAGATAAACAGACACACACACAAACATCTTGCCTTTTATATATATATATATATATATATATATATATATATATATATATTCTCGATTTTCTACACTATTGTAAGAACTGCAACCTTGAAACTTCTGAATATCGTTTCTTATGTCTTTGTCTATGAGTGTAACAAATTTGATTAAAATCGGACCATCCCTTCTGTAACCCGAATTTTTTCGATTATCGATTTCGATATTTATCGGGGGTACAAATATCGGGGGCTAAAAACACTTGCTTATCGTAGAACTGTGTAAATTTTCAAGAAAATCTGTTCAGCCGTTTCGGAGTCTATAGTTAACGGACACAGAGAGAGAGAGAGAGAGAGAGAGAGAGAGAGAGAGAGAGACAAAGTTCCATTTATAAATAAATTTCGATTACTTATCCTCCATTCCATATTTCTTTGCCTTTTTTTTTCATTTCCTTCCTTCCTTCCTTCCATCCATCCATCCTTCCTTCCTTCCTTCCTTCCTTCCTTCCATCCTTCCTTCCTTCCTTCCTTCCTTCCTTCCTTCCATCCATCCTTCCTTCCTTCCTTCCTTCCATCCTTCCTTCCTTCCTTCCTTCCTTCCATCCTTCCTTCCTTCCTTCCTTCCTTCCTTCCATCCATCCTTCCTTCCTTCCTTCCTTCCTTCCTTCCTTCCATCCTTCCATCCATCCTTCCTTCCTTCCTTCCTTCCTTCCTTCCTTCCTCGAAGGAGACTACCAACACCTTAAAATTTGTTGTTTTTATTTATTTATTTTTTTTTTTATTTTTAAGCGTATTCTTATCGATTATTACATAAATGTTCCGATTATCAAAAAAAAAAAAAAACATTAGAAAAAATTTCAATATTTAAAAAGTTTAGTTGGGGGCTCAGTTTCTAATACAAGAATTATAGTAAATCGAACCTCCATTTTGAAACCACTCGCGTTGGGGTCGCTTTGTTTTGTTTTTGTTTTTTTGTAGTTTTTTTTTGGGGGGTGGGGAACGAGTTGTTGCTCTTGTTGTCTTTTTCAAGTTTTCTTTAGTTCTTACGATGGCATCTTCCGGAGGAAACTCCAAGAATGGCTTTATTAAAAATCTGGCAAAGGATTCAGTTGTTGAATATGCGCAAGCAAAAAAGTTAATTGCACAGGATCAATTTAAGGTTGTATGAAAAACTGAGCACCCACTAAAATTGTTTAAATGTTGAAATTTTTATAATTTTTTTTGTCAATCGGAAAGTTAAAAAAGTAAAAAAAAATGATAATCAATAAATTTACAAGTGGTGGTAATGTCGTACTGGTGAGTGTTTCCAAAATGGAGGATCGATTTACTATAACGTTGTATGAAAAACTGACCCCCACCGAAAATTGTTTAAATATTGAAATTTTTTTCAATTTTTTTTTTTTTTTTTTTTGTTAATCGGAAAGTTTAGGGCGTAATCGATAAGATTTCACTGAAAAAAAATTAAAAACAAAAAATTTAAAAACAACAAATTTAAAGGTGGTTGTAGTCTCCTTCAGGTCCGCCTTTTCTTTCTTTCTTTCTTTCTTTCTTTCTTTCTTTCTAGCGTCAGTTTGTTCTCTTATTTCTTTAGTCCTTTCTTTGATTTTTTTTCAATTCCCTTTAGTGTTCCTTCAAATGTCCCTGCGTTCTTTTCTTTCATTCCTTCTTTCTTTCTTTCTTTTTCCTTTCTTTCTTTCTTTCTTTCTCCGTTCCTTTGCCCGACCAAAGGTCGGATGCTGACCTTTAAAACGGAAGCTTCCAAACATGTCTTCCTCAAAGAAAAATCTCCAAAGGCCAATATGTTTACTTCATAGTCCTTCATTTTTTTTTTTTTTGCCTTCCTCTGCTCCCTACACCCAAAATAAACAAAAATACATAAAAGAATAAAGCTCACGTTGCCGGGTAGAGTAGAAATCTCCGAAAGGACTGTGTGTGTGTTTTTTTTTAATCATATCACCCCGAGCAAGGCGGCAACGCCACTGATGTGCAGGGGGCTACGTAAGAATGAAAAAACTATAAGAGAAAGCCGGAAACCACATCCTAAACAGGGAACAAGGGATGAGCCTCTACACCTGTTCAATAGACGTGGGTGGAGTGTGAACCGGGCGATAGATAGTTTAGTCTATCTACTCCAATTGAAAAAAAAAAAGAAAAAGTAAAAAGAAAAGTGAGTGAAAAGATTGGAAAAGAGAAAGCCGGAAACCACATCCTAAACAGGGAACAAAGGATGAGCCTCTACACCTGTTCAATAGACGTGGGTGGAGTGTGAACCGGGCGATAGATAGTTTAGTCTATCTACTCCAATTGAAAAAAAAAAGAAAAAGAAAAAAGAAAAGTGAGTGAAAAGATTGGAAAAGAGAAAGCCGGAAACCACATCCTAAACAGGGAACAAAGGATGAGCCTCTACACCTGTTCAATAGACGTGGGTGGAGTGGTGAACCGGGCGATAGATAGTTTAGTCTATCTACTCCAATTGAAAAAAAAAAAGAAAAAGAAGAAAGAAAAGTGAGTGAAAAGATTGGAAAAGAGAAAGCCGGAAACCACATCCTAAACAGGGAACAAAGGATGAGCCTCTACACCTGTTCAATAGACGTGGGTGGAGTGTGAACCGGGCGATAGATAGTTTAGTCTATCTACTCCAATTGAAAAAAAAGAAAAGTGAATGAAAAGATTGGAAAAGCGAAAGCCGGAAACCGCATCCTAAACAGGGAACAAGGGATGAGCATCTTAACCTGTTCAATAGACATGGGTGGAGTGTGAACCGGGCGATAGTTTAGTCTATCTACTCCAATTACTCCTATCTCCGAAAGAACTGTGGTTCCATCAATAGATGTGGTCATAATACATTTATATATATATATATATATTTTTAATGCTTTGTCCCTTCAGAACATAGGCGATCACGCTTCTCTATCGTTTTCTTTATTATTTGGGAATTTTTTTTTAATCATATCACCCCAAGCAAGGCATTCCACTGCCACTATAGCGCATGGGGCTACATAGAGCGATTGGGTATAGGAAATGTCAGAGAGATGGTGATAGACGAGTTAGGGGGTACGTAGGGAGAGCGTTGGAGGGAATGGGTGCGAGTTAGTGTGTTAGGAGGTGTCTATTGACCTTACATTTAAACTCCTGGAGGTTGTAGCCGTCGGGGAAGCAAGCATGCGGTAGGGAATTCCACAGGCAGGAAGTGCGAGAAAAGAAGCTGTTGGAGTAGAATTGCGGTTACATTTCATCGGTTTCACTGAAAAGGGATGGGACCTAGTTGCCAATCTAGTATCTCGTGCAAACTCACACCTAGGGGGCACCAGTGATTTAAGTTCATCCGAGCAGAAGCCGTGAAAGTACTTATAGAAGAGGCACAGGGAAGCCACGTAATTTTAGCAAAACTATTTTTTTTTTTTTTTTTGGATATCTGTTACTTTCTACATAAATTCATTAAATCTTAAGTAATCAAATTTTGTTGCGACTAATGGTTTTACTAGTTTATTAGTTAAACGCAGGACTCATTGGGGAATGTAAATCCTTTATTATCTTTTTGAAAAATTTGACCTATACTTCCATATTTCCAAAAAACTGTTCCCAATAGTAAAATGAAAAATGCAAGACAACTATGACGTTATCAAATTCGAGAAGCTTTTAATTGCTTGAATAAATAATAAAAATTAAGGACATTATCTGAATGAAAAACTTTTTTCGATTACTAATGAAATTGTAAAAAAAATAGTTTGTATTTTTTATATGATAATTTATATAGATTCAAAAATATTTTTAAAATACTTCAAAGATTTCTTGGGGTTAGTTTAAAAACTAGTTAAGCGAAAATTATGTTTAGTAATCGAAAATTAAAAAGTTTAATACAAATCGTTTGCCCTCGCTATTTTTAAAATAAATTTTATTTAATTTTTATTTTATTTTATTTATTTATTTATTTATTTGTGTATATGAAGGTTTTTTTGTATGGTAATTTCTATGTGCATATTAATAAGTCAGAGTTTCCCCCTCTTACTCGAAAAAAAAATTTATATAATTTTGTCACTTGTGATCGCCATATACTTATAATCTGTCAACACGTTTGATATACGACGGACAGGCAAAAAGTTCAATACTGTGATTAAGAAATAGTTTTATTTTAACTTTCATGATATAAATAAGTTATACTTGTGTAAATTTGATTAATTTAACTTAAATTTTGCTAATTTTCGAAAAATAATGTGTCACAGATGTATATTTTTTTTGCAAGATTTTTTGTAAAGATTTTAAAAACCGAGAATTAACTTCTGTTTACAAATGTATCGATCGCTTGAAAGTCGCCGAAAAATTGAAAGATTTAAAAAAATTGAAAAATTTTAATTTTCAATATAATTACTGTTTAACGTACAATAAGAATATTTTGCTTACTTGAAATAGTGCCCGGTTCACACTCCACCCACATCTATTGAACAGGTGAAGAGGCTCATCCCTTGTTTCCTGTTTAGGATGTGGTTTCCGGCTTTCTCTTTTCCATTCTTTTTACCCTTACGTAGCCCCCTGCGCATCAGTGGCGTTACCGCCTTGCTTGGGGTGATATGATTAAAAAAAAAAAAAAAAAGAAAAAGTAAACTGATTCATTTAGCTTTTAATTAAAGCCAAAATAAAAGTTTCAAGAAAACATTTTTATTTTAAGAATTCAATTCTAAATTTACATATCGAAAATGAAATGAGTGGGAGTACCTATTTTAAAAGCACGTATCGAACTTTACTTCGCTGGAGAAGATGTACCATGGGTGAGTCAGTTAAAGTTGGATCTAACTACGACATCCCCTTGACCAGAGTGACTCATAGTCGAAGCTTGCTGGCTCCATTTTGGAACCACTTGCCAGGGCAACATTAGCACCACCTGTAAATTGGTTGATTATCAATTTTTTTAAAACTTTTTCTCAGTGCAATCTTATCGATTAAACCCTAAACTTTTTAATTGACAAAAAAAATTTGTAAAAATTTAAATATTTAAACAATTTTAGGGGTGCTCAGTTTTTCATGCAACGTTATAGTAAATCGATCCTGTGCAATTAACTTTTTTGTTTGCGCATATTCAACTATTGAATCCTTTGCAAAATTTTTGAATAAAGCCATTCTTGGAGGTTCTGAGGAAGATGCCATTGTAAGAACTGAAGAAAACTTGAAAAAGACAAAAACGAGCAACAACACGACACAAAAAAAAAGAAAAACAAAAAAAAAAAAAAAACAAAGCGACCCTAACGCGAGTGTTCTAAAATGGAGGATCGATTTGCTATAACGTTGTATGGGAAAATGACCCCCCACTAAAATTGGAACCCTTGTCTATTGAACAGGTTAAGAGGCTCATCCCTTGTTCCCTGTTTAGGATGTGGTTTCCGGCTTTCTCTTTTCCAATCTTCTCACTTGTTTTTTTTTTTTTCAATTGGAGTAGATAGATCTATCTATCGCCCGGTTCACACTCCACTCATGTCTATTGAACAGGTTAAGAGGCTCATCCCTTGTTCCCTGTTTAGGATGTGGTTTCCGGCTTTATCTTTTCCAATCTTTTCACTATTACGTAGCCCTCTGAACATCAGTGGCGTTACCGCCTTGCTCGGGGTGATACGATCAAAAAAAAAAAAGAAAACATATTTAATACGAGAAGGATTTAGCTTAAAAACACGTTTCGCAAGTGGCTTCATTGGCGAGGTTACTCCGTGGAAAAAGTTAGATAAAGCACATTGGATCTAACGACGGCATATAACAACTCATGTTTAAAATCTGCCGGACAGCACTTACTTAATACGAGAAAGATTTCGCTGAGAGGCAAGTTTCGCTCCGTTTACGAGTCTGCTCTGTAGTAAGAATCGAACCCGGTTGTTATGGTCGGAAAGCAAACTTTCTAATAACTCGATATATATATATATATATTAAAAAAGGATTAATTCAATGAATTAATCCTTTTTTAATCCATATTTGCTCTGTAATATTTTATTACATGGAGCTCTCTTCCTGTATCATTTTTTAATATTAAAATAAAATTTTTAATATTAATTAGGATCGGGTTTTTGGAATTTACCTTCCTGCTTTTTTCACTTGGATTAAAGTATCTGAATTAAAATATATATATATATATATATATATATATATATATATATATATATAATAAACCTTCCCGTTACAACCAATGGTGTGAAGTGCAGCGTTTGTGCTGTTTCCGTAACAAACTGTTTATTGTGGGGTAGGGTTGTTTTGAAAGCTTAGCTTAAACGTGACAGACGGCTGAAAGTAGGGGGTACCCAGTGAGAATCGAACTCACTATTCAGTTATAATAATTCTAGCGAGACGAGCTTGCTTACCATAACACCACGCTGAGCTTTTATATATATATATATATATATATATATATATATCAACTTAAAGAGGAGATCCGTATGTTTGTCCATGCATATTACCCCTCTGTATGTCTTAACTACGCGTAAGTTATGGGAGTCGATCGGGTTTTTACCCTTATATATTCTGTATTGGCCTGTCTCCCACACTAGACTCGCTGACAGCCCATCAAATTGTCGCTAACGAAAACTGACAGTTCCTAACCCCCATGAATAATTCATTGAACGATTAAAAACCTTCGTATAGACTCTAAAATTCTCATACGCACCTCTGCATGTCTCGTGCCGACCCCCAGTCAACCCCCTCCACCCTGCCTTCAAATAAAATGCAGAAGATATAGTACTTCGCGAAACCAGTTTGGGGAGATTTTTTTTTCTTCACGGTGTGGACGCCTAAGAAACATTTATGAATTGTAGATATGCCGATGGGTCATTGGGAATATTATATATATATATATATATATATATATATATATATATTGTAAGAAAGTGACAGAACACTTAGATTTAAACCCACTGTTCAAGCATTTACTTTTATAAAGGGTGCTCGATACAGAGTAGAGCTTTATACTGTAATAGTTGTTACAATGTTTCATAAAAGCATAGTATCACTACACAAAAACTTTTATGTTTCGGAGCCGAACTGCTCCTCTTCTGGTGATATGTGGAACTGAAAATAAATGATGGGAACGATTTATTTATGGGAATGTGAACTGTAAGCTTTAGTTGTAGGGGATTAGAATCATATTCCTTAAATTTTATAATCATACTCCCTATATATATATATATTGTTACGAGGATGTATTTATATATAAAAATAATATTATTAATCTATATAAAGTTATAATAAAGGATTCTATTGAATTATTCTATTGTTATTACAAAAAAGGCTTTTAATTCATGAAGTAGTTGTAAAAATTGAGAAATTAGGAATAGATCGTTTTGGAAGATGCCAAAATGTTCCAGTAAAATTGAGAGAATACTAAATGTTCTATAAATATGCAAATTAGGTGCTAGTCCCTATAAAAAAATAAATTTTGGGAAGAGAGTAGTTAGTTTTTAACAGGATTTACTGATATTATCAACTCCAGCCAGATTCGTGGATCTGCTCATCCAGCTGACAGAATCTCTAAGAAATGTTGCCGACCAGCTAAAACCTGAAAAAGGGTAAATAGATATTTTTGACTCTTGTTATCCCCTGTCTCTTTTTCCCTCTATCTGGCCTGTTAGTATCAGATTCTCCAAGCCCTCCTTCTTCATTGCGTGTCATAGGAACTTTAGTGGTCTCTTCCTAGTGCTCAGTATTAATTTCCTTTTCGTCTCCATCCTTTCCAAAACCTCATCATTGCTCACATGCTCGGTCCATGATATCCGCAGCATCCTTCTCTAGAACCACATTTCGGTAGTTTTAAGTTTTTCTTCATCTTTGTTGATATTGTCCAACATTCACTGTCATGTTGAAGAACCGACATCACATAGCAATCCAGAACTCTCCCCTTTGTTTCTAGTAAAATTGTCCTGTTTCTTAATACTTTACTCAACTTCTGGAATGCTTCCTTGTGCTTTTGGATCTCAGGAATATATATATATAGAAACAGCTGTGACCACAAAATGAGGGGTAAGTTTATATATTGATTGTAATATGAAATTGATCCCCCACTTTATGTCCAGTATGCTTCTGTAAAACCACACTTCAATTGCTTCAAGTTTTTCCTTCATCTTTGATGATATTGTCCAACATTCACTGCCATATTGAAGAACCGACATCACATAGCAATCCAGTACTCTCTTCTTTGTTTCTAGCGAAAATTTCCTGTTTCTTAATACTTTACTCAGCTCCTGGAATGCATCCTTATGCTTTTGGATCTCAGGAATATGAATGTATAGAAACCGCCGTGGCCACAAAGTGCGGGGTCAGTTTATATATTGATTGTAATATGGAACTGATTCCCCACTTTATGTCCAGTATGCTTCTGTAGAACCACATTTCAGCTGTTCAAGTTTTTCCTTCCTCTTCGAAGATATTGTCCAACATCCACTGCCATATTGAAGAACCGACATCACAAAAAGAAAATTAATATATATATATATATATATATATTTTAATCGTATCACCCCAAGCAAGCCGGTAATGCCACTGATGTGCAGGGGGCTACATAAGAGTAAAAAGATTAAGTAGAAGAGAGTGAAGAGGAAGACGAACCAGTTAGAAAGGAACAAGAGAAGGATGGGAATTTTTGTTTTTAATCGTTTCACCCCAAGCAAGGCATTTCACTGCCACTATTGCACAGGGTCGGGGAAGTGATGGGAAAAGGATGGTTAGATTTAGGAAATGTCAGAAGGGGGGTGATAGACGGGTAAGGGTACCGAGAATGGGGGTTGGTTAGATGGTGAGAGTGTTTGAGAGAATAGATGCAAGTTAGTGTGTTAGGAGGTGTCTATTGACCTTACATTTAAACTCCTGGAGATTGTAGCTGTCGAGGAAGCAGGCATGTGGAAGGGAATTCCACGGGGGGCGGGGAAACGCGAGAAAAGAAGCTGTTGGAGTAGAAATTACGGTTACATCTTATCTGTTTCACTATAAAAGTGTGGGACCTAGTTGTCAATCTAGTATCTCGTGTAAATTCGTGCTTAGGCGGCACCAGTGACCTAAGTTCATCAGAGCAGAAGCCGTAAAAGTACTTGTAGAAGAGGCACAGGGAAGCCACGTCACGCCGGTGAGAGAGTGGTTGCAGCCGGTCCGCCAAGACAGGATCGATCACGTTACAGATTCTCCGTTGTATTTTGTCAAGAAGCCCGAGGAGAGTAGCAAGGGCACCCGACCAGATGTGGCAGCAGTATTCAATGCACGGGCGGATGTAGATTTATATATGTACAGGATAGATTCAGACGGGAAAAATTTCCGGGCCCTGCACAGAGAACCGACCTTCATAGCAGCGGACTTAGCAATGGATTCGATATAGTCATTCCATTTGAGGTCCACCGAGAGTGTAAGGCTAAGGAGGCGTAGTGTTTTACTCTCATGGAGGCAAGCCTGTTCCATGCTAATGGGAGGTAGGTGCGATTGTCTATAGTGAGCATCAGGGAGAGACAACTGAAGTTCCTGGGACATGCAATGAGGAAGGACGGCTTGGAGAACCTGATATTGAAAGGCCAGAAAGAAAAAGAGACAGAGGAAGGCAGCTGATAACATATTTGAAAGGCCTGAGCAGATGGATGACGGAATGAGGGTTGCATGGTGTAACAGGTGAAAACGTACTAAGAGCCACCAGGGATAGGAAGACGTGGAAAACCATGATCGCCTACGTCCTGAAAGGACAGGGCATATAAAAGAAGTTTTTTTCCAAATTATAATATGGGTATAAGGTGGGGGATCAATTCTATATTATAATCAATATATAAACTGATCCCTCATTTTGTGGCCATGCTAGTTTCTATACTTTTATATTCTAGATTTATGCGCGTGAGCTAGTGAATGACAGAACGGGGGTTGCATGGTGTAACAGGAGAAAGCGTGCTAAGAGCCACCAGGGATAGGGAGACGTGGAAAGCCATGCTCGCCTACGTCTTGAAAAGACAGGGCATATAGAAGACGATATATGCCAACTGTTTATAAGAAATTATAATATGGGCATAAAGTGGGGGATCAGTTCTATATTATAATCAATATATAAACGGATCCCTCATTTTGTGGCCATGCTAGTTTCTATACATTTATATTCTAGATTTATGGGCTTCAGCTAGTGGATGACAGAAAAGGGGTTGCGTGGTGTAACAGGAGAAAAAGTGCTAAGAGCCACCAGGGATAGGGAGACGTGGAAAGACATGATCGCCTACGTCCTGAAAGGACAGGACACATAAAAGAAGAAGAAGAAGAAGAAGAGGGTTAATAGATAACAAGAACAAAGACTTTTATTCGCAAAACACCTAACAAACGAATTGCCCCCTTGTAGGGCGTACGCCCCACGTTGGGAATCACCGCCCTAAACCATAACAGCTCATTGATTTATATGTTTAAATGTAGTTGTGGGTCGCGCTACATCGGGAGAAGAACCCAAAGACGACAATCCAGAATTAAAGAACATGCCTGCAAAAATCTGAAATTTAAACTATTCCTCTTCAAATAGGCTGACCAATACAACATCATCATCGTCATTATTAATCCATCACACCCAATGGTGCATAGGGCAGCAACTTTTTGTTGCTGTTTCTGTAACAAACTGTTTTTTTTTGTTTTTGTTTTTTACGACGCAGGTTGTTAGCCCTGCATCCAACCCCCAAACCTGGAGCACTGGTGAACCATTCTGGGTCCTTACGGTATTTCCAAATGGTTACCCATTTAAGTACTGACCAGCCTCGATAATGCTTAACTTCAGTAATCGGACTGGAACAGGTGCATTGAACACGATATAGCCGTAGACTGTCCAAACAACCTGCAAAAGTTTAATAAGTTCTAAAAATTAGTCCCAATTATAATTATATAACTTCGGACAATATAAACTTTCAGGGAATATGACATTTGTTGGCGAATAAAACGTTTAAACTGTAAATGTGATTTTATAACTTTATGAAAGAACTAGCAGTACAGCCCGCCGTTGCTCGGGTGTAATGAAAGCATTAAAACTAATAGTCTACTGCGGAACACCTTATCGTCATTGTGTCGCTAACTTTAGTGTTGACAAAGGACAGGGCACATAGAAGAAGATGAAGAACACTCTTAATTGTATATATGTTCTGTTATTCTAACACACTGGTTAAACCTACCTTCTTGTTTTCGTGTCTTTCTTTCTGGACCCTAACTGACCACAACAACATGGCGACGAAAATTCGCCACAACAACATGGCGACGAAGATTCGCCACAACATGGCGACGAAGATTCGCCACAACAACATGGCGACGAAAATTCGCCACAACAACATGGCGACGAAAATTCGCCACAACAACATGGCGACGAAAATTCGCCACAACAACATGGCGACGAAGATTCGCCACAACAACATGGCGACGAAAATTCGCCACAACAACATGGCGACGAAAATTCGCCACAACAACATGGCGACGAAAATTCGCCACAACGCTATATTCATTTTTACGCGATTACCTTTGGGTATAGCATCTATCCACCTTTGTCCCACTCAGTTAAGAATTAATTCTTTTCTTCTTCGTTGTGCCGTGTCCTTTCAGGTGGTAGGCGATCATGGCTCTCCACATCTCTCTATTCTTTGTAGCTTTTAACAACCTGTTGTACCGCTCAAACCCCGCTCCGCCATCAAACTGTTCAAGTCCATCAAGTACGTCACGCGTTTCCTTTTCTTGTCTCACTTTCCTTCAATCCGTCTAGTGCGCATCAAATTATCTAAGCCGTCTTTTCTTACTACATGTTCCAGGAACTTAGCGGTAAATCACTATTATCTCAAAAATGTCTTACAGTCAAAATATAATCGTTCCTCAAACAACCTGCAAAAGTTTAATACGCTCTAAAAATCAGTCCCAATTATAATTATAAAACTTCGGACAATATAAAATTTCAGGGAATATGACATTTGTTGGCGAATAAAACGTTTAATCTTTAAACTGTAAATGTGATTTTATAACTTTATGAAAGAACTAGCAGTATAGCCCGCCGTTGCTCGGGTGTAATGAATGCATTAAAACTAATCCATGGTTCTGTAGCTCAGACTCTTTGGACATTGGGACGAATGACTAAAAAGCAATAGTTGTTTCCAGTTAAAGCGAAACCGTAGACTGAAAGAAAAATGAATGGATGTAAGTCAAATTTTGATTTCCTGGTATCGATATCAAATAAGTCTTTTTCGTCGTAAACTGAATTTTGAAGGCTAAATAAGTCCTCTGAGTAAATGGTATCATGGCTGAGACGAAGAAGTACAATTATACCTACTTAGAGCCAAACCCGAAGCAAAAACTAAAATAATTTTATCTGATAAATTCTGACATTTAAAATATCAGAGAGAGAGAGAGAGAGAGAGAGAGAGAGAACGCAATTTTTAAAAAGTAATTTATTTTGTTTCGTTTTTGATAAGGAACATTTATTCCAAAGTCTACGGCTATATCGTGTTGAATACACCTTTTCTCGTCCGATCGCCGAAGTTAAGCAACATCGAGCCTCGTCAGTACTTAGATTGCTGAGCGTTTGGGAATACCAGGTGTTGTAAACGTAAAGACCAAGAATAGTCCACCGGTCCTCCAGGTTTGGGGGTTGGGCGCAGGGCTAACAACCCCTACCCCATAAAAACAGTTTGTTATGGAAACAGTAACAAATTTTTACGGCCCTACACACCATTGCGTGTATAAAGGGTGAGAGGATGATGGTTCATTTCAAGCACTATTTGAGAAGGACTGTATATCAAACATTTTCTTCTACCATCACCCTTACATCTAAACTTATTTATAAATGGAACTTTGTCTCTGTGTGTGTATGTGTGTGTGTGTGTGTGTGTGTGTGTCCGTTACCGATAGACTCCGAAACGACTGAACCGATTTTCTTGAAAATTTACACAGTTGTACTATAAGCGTCTGCGAGTGTTTTAGCTAGGTTTTGTGTCGAGGTACCCCCGATAAATATCGAAAATCGAAAATCGAAAATCGAAAAAATCGGGTTATAGAAGGAGTGGTCCGATTTTAATCAAATTTGATACACATGATGTGTATCAAATAGACAAAGACATAAGAAACGATATTCAGAAGTTTCAAGGTTGTAGTTCTTACAATAGTGCAGAAAATCGATAATATATATATACACACACACACACACACACACACACACACACACACACACATATATATATATATATATATATATATATATATATATATATAAGGCAAGATGTTTGTGTGTGTGTCTGTTTATCTGCCTGTATGTCTGTATTTTTTCAGCCCTTTTATTTTAGTTTTTGGTTCAGGATTGGCTCTATGTCGGTATAATTATTTTTTCTGAAGTTGTTACTTTTCCCCTATGTTTTGACTGTTACGAAGTAATTTCTGTTGTTGTGTTTTCTGATAAAAGGAGCGTTCATTCCAAGCTTTCCCTTGACTGGAAATCACTCGAGTATCTTTCGACTTAGAAAGAAAAACTTTCAATACTCTATTCCCAATATTAAACAACTAGCAGTGTAGCCTGGTGTTACTCGAGTGTAATGAAAGTTTTAAAACTAATCCATGTGCCTGGAGCTCAGACTCTTTGGACGTTGGCACGAAAGACAAAATAGCAATAGCTGTTTCCAGTTAAAGCGAAAGCGTAGACTGAAAGAGAAATGAATGGATGTAAGTCAAATTTTGATTTCCTGGTATCGATATCAAATAAGATTTTTTCGTCGTAAACTGACTTTTGAAGGCTAAATAAGTCCTCTGAGTAAATGGTATCATGGCTGGCATTAAGAACTACAATTATACCTACTTTGAGCGAAACCCGAAGCAAAAACTAAAATAATCCATGGTCCTGTGGCTCAGACTCAGCCTAAAGAATATTTGAAATAATGAAATAATTGCGACAATTTACCAATCGCACCACACACACACACATATATATATATATATATATATATATTCTAGCAGTATAGCCCGGCGTTGCTCGGGTGCAATGAAAGCTTTAAAACTAATCCATGGTCCTGGAGCTCAGACTCTTTGGACGTTGGCACGAAAGACTAAAAAGCAATAGTTGTTTCCAGCTAAAGCGAAACCGTAGACTGTAATAAAAAATGAATGGATGTAAGTTAAATTTTGATTTCTTGGTATCGATATCAAATAAGTTTTTTTCGTCGTAAACTGAATTTTGAAGGTTAGATAATGACCGAAAGCGCTCGGAACGATAAAAATTATCTCTAACAAAACAGAAATATGTTAGGATGATGTAACAATTTAATAAAAAAAATATTATATCTTCCTTGTCGGCCGTATTCAATGATCCCGGCCAGAAGCAAGTGGATGTGTCTAGCCACACTGATGAGCTGTGTTACAAGGACGTCCTTGTTGATAAATTCTTAAATCCAAAGATTTTAAGATCCAAAACTGACATTTGTTTAAAAACATATGAAAAAATTCCATTCTTGATAATTTTCACGTTCTAATGAACGCTAAGGACGTCCTTGTAATCTCTCTGAAGATGGCTCATGTGAGCCGAAAGCTTAGAACCAACTCAATAAAAAATTATTCAAATGTTGGAGAATTTTTGTCTTTATTTTCAACTGAAATTAAAGCCAAAATACGATGTTTAGAACGGCTCATGATTAAACATAATAGATATTCATTGTCTCTTATATTTAACAGTATATGTTTAGAAAATTATCTGCTGCCTCGGTACACTATATATATATATATATATATATATATATATATATATATATAACTCAAAGGTAGAATCACTGACTGACGCGAATTCGGTCGGGTTTCAATCCTGGGTAAAAAGCAATCGGATGTCTAACCGTGCTGATGAGCTGTGATATAGCGAAACAGATCTGTCTACAAATGACTATTTACGCTCTCACACCCTGATTGAGCACTCTGGAAGAATGGTAGACTTTGATAAACAGTAGCTACTCTAGCTTCTACGCATCGTTCATTCAGCAATGAATTAGAACACTCTCAGCTATTGGGCGTGTGCATAATAATAATGTACACGCTAAAAATCTACCTCCTTCTACCGAGTGCCCATAGCTCAAAGGTAGAATTGCCTACTGACGCAAATTCGGTCGGGTTTCAATCCTGGGTAAAAAGCAATCGGATGTCTAACCGTACTGATGAGCTGTGATACAGCGAAACAGATCAGTCTGCGGTTGACTATATATATATATATATATATATATATATATATATATATATATATATATGTTTTTCTAAAATGTAATTGAAAAAAGCATTTCTCTATCAGAAAAAGACATTATCGTACTTTATGGTCCAGTTCGATATTAAAGTTTCAAAATGGCAGAAGAATTTAGTCAACTATCAATGTTTTATTTTGACTTCGATTGTAGAAATTGTTATTTCTTTTACACATGCAAAAATAATTTCTTTTTTTAATCCAAAGAATTTATTTATTTACTCTCCTTATGTGCGTTGTGGCGCAGTGGATATCGGCTCGGAACGAGAAATCGGAGAGCCGAGTTCGAATTCCAGTTGAATTCATTGCATTCACTTAAGCGCAAATACCCTTGGGAAAGGTATTAATCCGTCTCTTCCCTCCAGTTATAGGTTAAATAATAGGATAGATTGGGTTCTATAGTCTACCGCAGAAAGCAATGGCAACCTACTGCGGGATAATCTTCTGCCTAGTCAGTCATGTCTGTTTCGAGACATGATCACCCAAGCGTGTATCACGTAAGGCACTTAACTGACTGACTGATTTCATAATATTAAGTTGCTATATTAAGTCCGCGGTCGACATCTAATTCTGTCAGCTGATAAGGCTCTCCAGGGAATATATAAATAGTTGGGCTAGTTGATAAATTCCTAAATAACATTTTTAAGATCCCAAATTGACATTTGTATAACAACATATTGTTATGGTGAAACACACATATTCTTCAGATAATGGACTCTCCCTCCTATATTGATAAGAGTTAACAGGAAGTTGAGAAGTTCTTGGGAAGTTCATAGGAGTTCTTAGAAGTTCTAGAGAGTTCTTCAAAGTTCTATTGGAGTTCAGTAGAACTACTAGGCACTTGATATAAGTCGGCAGTTATCCGAATACTAAGGAGACAGTTTTCAGTGTAACATTTAGGGTGCGTTAAGTCGATTAGCAACCGATATAGAACGATTATAACTTTTAGCGTGAAAACTACTCCACAACACATAAAAAAATTCCATTCTGGATAATTTTCACGTTCTAATGAACGCTAAGCAATTTTTCAATCGTTATATTTCAAGCAGATATATATATATATATATATATATATATATATATATATATATATATATATATATATATATACAGCCTTTAAGATTTCACTCGCCCGATTGTCTCAGTCGATAAAAACTTAACTGGGCAATTAAAGTTTATTGCTTTACCCGCCCGCGGTCGATTTAAAATCTCGCAGTAAAACGTGTCCCTTCAAATATAGAAAAAGGAAATATAATTCCTTTTACAACCCATGCCATTGAACATTCACAAGAATGGCCTATAATTACCTTTTAGTGTAAAAATTTGTTTAATTAAAGCTTCCTGAGTGAAGTCAAAATGTTTCTGTTGCCCAGATGAAAGACGATCACAGATTTTTAGAAACTCATTTGGAAAAATATTATCCTTGACGAAACATCTATATTTTCTTTCCGCTTACGAAAAGTAAAAACAAACATTTGAAAGAAAGAAAAAAAAAACGCATACTTCTTACAACCACGGACCGAAAAACAAATTATACAAGTAATTTGTTTAATAGAAAATCGTTGAGAAAACCAGATTTATTTTTTTATCATGTATGAGATGTAGGTTGTAGTCAAACAGAAGAAAGAAACTACGAATTAAGTTACCACCACTCAATTGCCAAAAAAAAACCCAAAAAAAACAGCATATCATGATGTTAAAACAGCTTAAACTCAATAAAAACAAAGTTTTCTCATCAAAATGTTTATGCTATTATTAAGAGAAAAGATCAAATTTTGTTATTATTTTTTTTTAATTTGTTAATTCTTTCTAACACATTCGAAATTTTAATTAAAATTTCATTTTTTGTTTTTCGTTAGCGATTCACGCTATGTTTACGTAAGACGACTATTAAGAAAATGGAGTCGGTCGAGTAAAATAATTTTGAGACGAGTAAATTTTCCCTCGCTCTCGACCGCCGGTCGAATGATTTCTTTTTCGAATCTCAAAGACTATATATATATAATCCAACTTGCTGTTAAAAATTATTTACCTATTTAAGTCTTGTGTGGTCCCACTATATACCTTAATCAGACTAAATTATTTTCTTTGAAATTTAATTAATTACAATGTTTCATTTATAACTTAGACTTCAACATAATTACAAAGAATAAAATTATTTAATTAAAACCCAGACAATATTTAATTAATATTCTTAATACAATATAACTAAGCATACCATAATTATTTAATCCTAATTTTGACCTAAATATTCTACTCTCTTTTTTCATACACAGTAGTAAAAGAAATCTATTGTTAAATTAAAAAAAAGACTAAAACCCAATCTCCTGTCAAGAATTATTGTCTACCCATTTAAAAATCTAAGTTCCCACTATGTATCTTACCCAGACAAAATTAAAAGTGATATGTCTAGATCTAAGCCATAACCCTTTCATAACCCAAATATAAAATCTCTATGGTTACATAATTTTCAATTATGATTTAACAATATTGACACACCTAAAGCATTTTCTTCAAATACCACTCCTTAATTTTCTAAATAGCCATGAATTCATATTATATTTTCAAAATAAATCATTTGCACCATTTGTTTTAACATATCACCTGAAGAGGAACAGTTTTGTTCTGAAACATGAAAATTTTTGTGTAGTGATATTATGCTTTTAGATCGGGAGGTCCTGGGTATGACGTTAAACTGCATCCGACTGCAAGGCCTCTGATCGAGGAGTCCTGGGTAGGACGGTAAATTGCATCCTGCTGCAAGGCCTCTGATCGGGAGGTCCTAGGTATGACGCTAAAATGCATCCAGCAGCAAGTCTCTGATTAGGAGGTTGTGAGGAGCATAGATCCACCTCTTAATTGCTGGTGTACCCAGGTCCACCCTGACCTGGAGTGGTAGCACCTGTTAGGGTCCCAGCTATGGGCAAATAGTTAACCCCCAAACTGGGGTCAAAACGTTATGAAAGTATAAAAATACACTTTTATAGAAATATATACATAAAAATAAACTTTTATAGAAAAAATATACAATTTTGAAGGAAAAAAATTACCAGCAATACATTTTTGAAAAAAAAATTCTTTCCATAACACATTTTTGAACGAAAAAAAATTATTTTCAGTAAAACATTTTTGAATAAAATACTAGAAGACATTTTCAGTCTTCTAAGATAAAAAAGGATAAAAACAAAAACAATATTCATTATTCTTTCTCACTATAAAAGAACATTTAAAAAATACCTTAACGCCCACCGTTTTAAAAATATTACCAAGTCATTTAAAAAAAAATATTACCAACAAGACATTTTTGAAGTAAAAAAAAAAAGAAAAAATTATGTCCAGAATGAATTTTTGAAAGAAAAAATTGTTACCAGCAAAACATTTTTGAATACAAAACTAGAAGACATTTTCAGTTTTCTAAAATAAAAAAAGAATGAAAACAAAAAATGTCATTAAAATCTGACAAAATAAAACTTCCCGCTATAACAGAACATTAAAAATAAATACCTTAAAACCCCATCTTTTCGTCTTTAAATAATCCACATAGGTTGATATGCCGTTAAACAAAACTTAGACTGATATTATCTAATTGGAGTAGATAGATCTATCTATCGCCCGGTTCACACTCCACCCACGTTAAGAGGCTCATCCCTTGTTCCCTGTTTAGGATGTGGTTTCCAGTTTTCTCTTTTCCAATCTTTTCACTATTACGTAGCCCCCTGCACATCAGTGGCGTTACCGCCTTGATCGGGGTGATACGATTAAAAAAAAAAAATCCCAGACTGGCAAATTCTTCGCAAGAAACTTAACTTCAGGGAACAAACTCAAACGTGAATTCTTCACAGAACACTACAAACTTAACCTCTTCGATTCTAGGGGAAATAATGATCTATCCTTCATTATCACTATAATCTTCATTTCTAACTTCCTCGTTTAACATACACTGCATTTAGTAGCACTCTACCTTGAGTGCCTCTTTGATATTTTGTTGGATGAACATAAAAGCTATAGTCAGTTAAATGCCATACATGATACACGCTTTGGGCGATCATGTCTCGAAAGAGACGACTGACTTTGCAGAAGATTATCCTGCCATTGATTTCTGCGGTAGACTGGTTGCCAGCCAAGGCTATAGAACCCAATCTGTCCATGTTATTTGACTTATAGGTACAAGGAGAAAAATGTATTATATTATTAAGTAGTAGTTAGTGATGGAGCAGTTTATTACGTCATAACAATAGTAAAACGATCCCCCACTTTATGCCCAGTAGAAGCCTTAATCATCTCCCCAACTATTATATTCAGCCAGTCAGTTAATGTCATACATGTTACACGAATTGGGTGATCATGTCTCGAAAGAGACATGACTGACTGGCAGAAGATTATCCCGTAGTAAGTTGCCATTGATTTCTGCGGTAGACTTGTTGACAACCAAGGCTATAGAACCCAATCTGTCCTATTATTTGTCTCATAGCTAGAGGGGGAAGAAATGAATTAGATAATTGAGTAGTAATTAGAGGGGGATCAGTTTATTACTTCATAACAATAGAAAGCCGATCCCCCACTTTATGCCCAGTACCAGCCTTAATCATGTCTCCTGTTATATTCAGTCAGTTAAGTGTCAAAGCTTTAGGTGATCATGTCAAGAGACGTGACTAACTGGGCAGAAGAATATCCCGGAGTAGGTTGCCATTGCTTTCTGCTGTAGACTGGTTGCCAGCCAAGGCTATAGAACCCAATCTGTCCTATTATTTAACACATAACTGGAGGAAAGAGACGGATTAATAGCTTTCCCCAAGGGTATTTGTGCGTAACTGGAATTCGAACTCGGCTCCCCGATTTGTCGTTCCGAGCCGGTATCCACTGCACAACGACGCACATACATTGCCGCCATGATAGCAATTGTCTTACACGGCAGTAGAACATATGCTTTCGAAACTGAAGACCCACCCTTCACGGAAGGCGGGAATGCGTCTCAGATTTTATGAGCATTTTATGGTCGGATCCAAAAGTCAACGACAGGTGGCGAGGTCATGAGAAAAACTTGTAAACGTCGGGGGACGGTGGGGTGCTAGCAGTTAAAAAGAAAGGAGAAACCAAAAAGGAAACAGAGAGAGAAGAAAAAAAATTTCTTTGGGAAAGAATATAAACCTGCAGGGGTGGGGCTGAGGTCGTTCGGGTGGCGTGGGCACTGCCAACTGATACTAGATTAAAATAAGCAGACGCTTAAAATTGTAAGCACTCACATAGTATGTCTGTCTGTCTGTCTGTCTCTCTCTCTGTGTCTCACACACACACACAAGCATGTCTCCTTTGAAAACATGGGTCCCGTCAGTCAGTTAAGTGCCATACGTGATACACGCTTGGGCGATCAAGTCTTTTTCGAGACATGACTGAATGGGCAGAAGATTAACCCGCAGTAGGTTGCCATTTCTTTCTGCGGTAGACTGGTTGCCGACCAAGGCTATAGAACCCAATCTGTCCTGCTATTTAACCCATAACTGGAAGGAAGAGACGGATTGATACCTTTCCCAAGGGTATTTGCGCGCAAGTGAATGCAATGAATTCGGCTGGAATTCGAACTCGGCTCCCCGATTTCTCGTTCCGAGTCGAAATCCAGTGCACCACAACGCACATCCGTACGTAAACCAAAATTGATCCCGACTCCAATTTCTCTCTGAATCTCTCTCTGTCTCAATTTCTCTCTCTCTCTCTCTCTCTCTCTCTCTCTCTCTCTCTTTCATCTCTCTTTTCTTTGCGACCATGGCTCTCCACAATTTTCTATCCATTGTCGTTTGAAGAAACAATTGACATATTTTACAAGTCGCGCTGAATACCACTTGAATCTGAGACTTGGAAATCCAGTATTTAATATTTTTAATATCTCTACATATGCCACACGGATGTGAATTGTGGTACAGTGGATATCGACTCAGAACGACAAATCATGGAGCCGAGTTCGAATTCCAGTTGAATTCTTTGCATTCACTTACGCACAAATACCCCTGGGAAAAATATTAATCCGCCTCTTACCTCCAGTTATGGGTTAAATAACAGGACAGATTGGTTTCTGTAACCTGGGCTGGCAACCAGTCTACCGCAGAAAGCAATGACGACCTACTGCAGGCTAATCTTCTGCCCAGTCAGTCATGTCACTTTCGAGACATGATCGCCAAAAGCGTATATCACGTATGGCACTTTACTGACTGAATGACATATGCCACAACCCTTAATGACATTGGCGATCATTAAATGCCACACCTTGGGCTATCATATCTCGAAAGATATGATAGCCCAAGCTGACTGGGCAGAAGATTATCCCGCAGTTAGTTGCCATTGCTTTCTGCGGTAGACTGGCTGCCAGCCAAGGCTAAAGAACCCAATCTGTCTTATTTGACTCATATCTAGAGGGGGAAGAAATGTATTATATTATAAAGTAGTAATTAGTGGGGGATCAGTTTATTACTTCATAACAATAGAAAACCGATCTCCCACTTCATGCCCAGTAGAAGACTTAACCATGTCCACAACTATTATATTCAGTCCATACGTTATACACGCTTTAGGCGATCATGTCTCGAAAGAGACATGATTGACTGGGCAGAAGATTATCTCGTAGTAGACTGCCATTGCTTTCTGCGGTAGACTTGTTGACAGCCAAGGCTATAGAACCCAACCTGTCCTGTTAATTGACTCATAGCTAGAGGGCGAAGAAATGTATAATATTACTAAGTAGTAATTAGTGGGGGACCAGTTTATTACTTCATAACAATAGAAAGCCGATACCCCACTTTATGCCCAGTAGAAGCCTTAAACATGTCTCCAACTATTATATTAAGTCAGTATGGCACATGTTACATGATTTGGGTGTTCATGTCTCGAAAGAGACATGATTGGCAGAAGATTATCCCGTAGTAGGTTGCCATTGCTTTCTGCGGTAGACTTGTTGACAGCCAAGGCTATAGAACCAAATCTGTCCTATTATTTGACTCATAGCTAGAGGGGGAAGAAATGTATTAGATCATTAAGTAGTAATTAGTGGGGGATCAGTATAGAAAACCGATCCCCCACTTTATGCCCAGTAGTCGCCTTAATCATGTCTCCAACTATTCAGGCAGTCAGTTAAGTGCCATACATGTTACACGATTTGGGCGATCATGTCTCGAAAAAGACATGACGGACTGGGCAGAAAATTTTCTCACAGTAGGTTGCAATTTACTTTATGAGTAGACTGAGAGCCAACCAAGGCTATAGAATAAAATCAAACCTATTTAACCTAAAGCTGGAGGGAGAAGCGATAGATTAAAAACATTTTCCAGAGTAGTTGCACGCTCAAATGCAACGAACTCAACAGGAATTCGAACTCATCTCTCCTATTTTTCGTTCCGCTCCGATATCCCCTGCATTACAACACACATCTGCGTCTTCGCAGCTCTCGTGCCGAGATACGGGAAGTAACACCAATCTGCTTAGTGTCAAACATTTTATTTTATGGATTATATATATATATATATATATATATATATATATATATATATATATATATATATACTAGCAGTATAGCCCGGCATTGCTCGGGTGTAATGAAAGCTTTAAAACTAATCCATGGTCCTGGAGCTCAGACTCTTTGGACGTTGGCATGAAAGAGTAAAAAGCAATAGTTGTTTGCAGTTAAAGCGAAACTGTAGACTGAAAAAAAAATTAATGGATGTAAATCACATTTTGATTTCCTGGTATCGATATCAAATTTTCTGCACTATTGTAAGAGCTGCAACCTTGAAACTTCTGAATATCGTTTCTTATGTCTTTGTCTACGAGTGTATCAAGTTTGATTAAAATCGGACCACTCCTTCTATAACCCGATTTTTTCGATTTTCGATTTTCGATATTTATCGGGGTTACCTCGACACAAAACCTAGCTAAGAACACTCGCAGACGCTTATAGTACAACTGTGTAAATTTTCAAGAAAATCGGTTCAGCCGTTTCGGAGTCTATAGGTAACGGAGACACACACACACACACACACACACACACACACACACACACACACACAGTTCCATTTATAAATAAGTTTAGGTATATGTATATATACGAGGGTCATTCAGTAAATAAGGTGACTTTTTCGGTATCAGGACTTCTATGAGGGTCATTCAATAAATAACGTGAATTTTTCGGTATAAGGACTTCTACGAGGGTCATTCAATAAATAAGGTAAATTTTTCGGTATCAGGACTTCTATGAGGGTCATTCAATAAATAAGGTGAATTCTTCGGTCTAAGGACTTCTACGTGCGTCATTCAATAAATAGGGTAAATTTTTCGGTATAAGCACTTCGACGAGGGTCATTCAGTAAATAAGGTGATTTTTTTTATGTAAGGACTTTTACGAGGGTCATTCAATAAATAAGGTGAAATTTTGGGGATAAGGACTTCTACGAGAGTCATTCAATAAATAAGGTCAATTTTTGGGAATAGGGACTTCTAATACAGATAGAAGCTTACTTCTTTTTTTAAAAATTTAATTTCTTTTTCAAAGGGATTTATTTATTTATTTATTTATTTATTTTTTGCAAATTGAAAAATAACTTTGAGAATTTTGGAGATTGACAAAGATGGCCGACCAAGAAGCATGCTCCAGGATTGAACAGAGGTCAGTTTTCAAGTTTTTGGTTGCTGAAGGGTGCACACTAGTTGAAATTCATAGGAGAATGTCAGCTGTGTATGGTGCAATACTTTTCACCCTAAAAAATGTTTACATGTGGGCTAAATTGTTTAAAGAAGGGCGGAGCAGTGTTGAGGATGAAGACAGGCCTGGGAGGCCTACAGAAGTGAGGTCTTCTGAGGTGATCGAATCAGTCAATGACCTTATTCAGTCTGACAGAAGGGTGACAGTAGATGACATTGCAAGGACTTTGAACCTATCTGCTGGGACAGCACACAAAATTGTACATGATGACCTTGCCTACTCGAAGGTCAACTGCCGGTGGGTACCAAATATGCTGACGGCAGAGCACAAACAGCAGAGTGTCGAGTCATCCCAGCAAAATCCCCCTTACAGCCCAGATCTTGCTCCTTCAGACTTTCACCTGTTTGGTCCCTTGAAAGCGTTCACAAGAGGCACGAAGTTTGAAAGTGACGATGAAGTCAAATTTGCTGTAAGCGATTGGCTGAGACATCAGTCCAAAGATTTTTACGCTGAGGGAGTTCCACAGGCGGGAAGCGCGAGAAAAGAAGCTGTTGGAGTAGAATTTACGGTTACATCTTATTTGTTTAACTGTAAAAGGGTGGGACCTAGTTGCTAATCTAGTATCTCGTGTAAATTCGTGCTTAGGCGGCACCAGTGATCTAAGCTCATCGGAGCAGAAGCCATGAAAGTACTTGTAGAAGAGGCACAGGGAAGCTACATCACGCCGGTGTGAGAGCGGCTGCAGCCGGTCTGCCAAGTCAGTATCAACCACGTTACAGATCCTCCTTTGTATTTTGTCAAGAAGCCCAAGGAGAGCAGCAGGGGCACCCGACCAGATATGGCAGCAATATTCAATACACGGGCGGATGGTAGATTTGTATATGTACAGAATAGTTTCAGGTGGGAAAAATTTCCGGGCCCTGCACAGGGAGCCCACTATATATCGTTCATTCAGTAATGAATTTGAACACTCTCCGCTACTGGTGTGTGTTTACATTGTATAGAATACGGTAAAGTCCGCCTTCATCTACCAAACGCCCATAGCCCGGTCGGTTTTCAATCCTGGTTAGAAGCAATTGGCTGTCTAAACGTACTAATGAGCTGTGATACAGCGAAACAGATCTGTCTGCGGATGACTATTTACGCTCTCACACCCCAATTGAGGACTATAGAGGAATGGTGTACTTTACAAAAGCAGTAGCTAGTCACGTCTGTACGCGTCGTTCATTCAGTAACACTCTTGGCTACTGGCGTGTGTTTACATTGTATATAAAATCTGCCTTCCTCGAAAACAAATCTGTATGCGGATGACTATATATATATATATATATATATATATATATAGTACTGTGCAAAACATAAGCACAAGAACTATTTTATCTTTTATGAGGCATCAAAATAAAGTTTAAAATCAACCCTGTCCTAACACTTTTGCATACTACCGGTAGTGTGCAAAAGTATTATGAAAGGGGTGATTTTCCTAAAATCCTTACTGAAATTCAAATACAGGGTGAAAAGCCAAACCTTTGTAAGAATTATTTGACTCAAAAGGAAGACGAAAGGAAGGCTTCGGAATGTGAACTGAACCCCACAAAGCCCTGATCTGAATCCTGTTGAACATCTGTGCGATATTTTGGATAAAAAATTTAATGAATCTAATTTTACTTCGCAAGACAACTTTAAGAAAACTGAGTGCATGGTCATCAGCAAAAGATACAACCCAAAATGCCAAATACAGGTGGGGGATAACAGAAATATAATTAGATGATTCAAATAATTACTTCCCTTGAACTTTAAATCCCTAAATGTATTTTTTTATGTTACTTAAAAATCTCTAGCAATTCTAAATATTCCATATTATCTGATAATTCACGCCTCCACGTGATCACATATTTTCACGCTTGCACGTGATTACGTTATTACTTCCCTTGAATTTAAAAAAATTCTAAACGTTTATTTAGTTCTTGAAGATGTCTGAACACGTTTTCTGCTACAAGACAATTGTTGATGTTTAAAACTGTAAATTTGACCCTGATGATGAACGATGACGCTCGAAACTACTTGGTTAACCTATGGACAATATTTGCATAAATATAATCTGGAAATAAAAAGCCTCATTGGAAAATATGAGAAAATACAAAAGAAAATCTGAACAACTAAGTTGTTTCTATCGTTTATTGCAACGTGTTTAATATATATATATATATATATCTGTCTACTTCCACCGAACACCCCATAGCCCAGGGGTAGAGTCGCCGACTGACGCCATTTCGGTCGGGTTTCAATCCTGGGTAAAAATGCAATCGATGTTACAACGATGTTAAATACAGAGTTGAAGATTTTAGCCCAAATCTTAACAAGCCGTTTGCAGGCTGCCCTCCCTAATCTGGTTGACCCCGAGCAAGACTATTCAAGACGACCTTCATTTAGTACGCATTGTCACCGAGAAAGTCGACACTGAACCCACGATCATCAATTTAGATCAGTCCATGCATTTGATAGGGTTGACTGTCGTTTTCTGGAATCTGTCCTTTCGGTAGCCGGTTTTGGGCCGTATTTTCACACCTGGACTCGACATCAATACGCACCCCCCGGTTCGCTGGTGGAAGTGGATGGGGTATGATCGGAGCCTTTCCTATTGTCTTGCTCTATTCGACAAGGTTGTCCGCTTTCGCCTTTGCTTTACGGTCTTTCGTTGAAACCTTTCATTCGCACGATGAAGGCGAATCTAGTCCTATGCGGAATCTCCTTACTTGGTGATACCAACTCGGCCAAGTATTCTGCCTATCGGCTCTTGTGCTGAGCGGAGATTGACGAAGTCAGCAAAGAAACCAGACGGTATTAGACGGTGACATAGTTCAAGGTCAACCGCGATAAATCTATTGGCTTGCATTTGAGGACATGGAAGGAAGTTTCACTTCCCGGGATTTTCCTCTGGACAGACGGGCTGGTCAAGATACTCGGCGTCTGGTTCGGCCCTGATCTCCAAATGGAAATAAATTAGTCGGAGGTAAAAGAAATGGCTGAAGCCATAGGTCATCTATGGTCTCGGAGAAATCTTTCCTTAAAGGGCTGAGTGGAATGTCTTTCGTGCATCTACCAGATTACCGAGACCCGTATGCCATATTAATGACATTAGTCAGGGCCTTGTTCTCCTGTTTATGGGAGAAGACAAGGCTCCTAAGGTGTGTCGGGAGATCTGTTACCTCCATCCTTTTGAAGGTGGTCCGGGTATGCCTAGCGTTGAGATTCGCCAACATACGCTTCGCATTGCCTTTCTAGACCGAATGTATTCACAAGCGGATGGGAATGGCGGATTCTGGAAGGAAGATGCTCATAACAACTTTCCGTCCCAAAGAAGTGTGCAGGATGCCGGCCGTTGTGCTACCTCTATTGTGAATGTCGGGTAGCACTCATGTACCTTTTACGGGCGACGTATGGCCTCTCCAACATCCAGACGTTGTCCAGTCAGGCATTATATCGGGTACTAGTGAGGTGGGGGGGGGTCTGTTCAAGATGATCTGATCGATGAGCTCAAAATAAATTAATAAAAAACTGTTTAGAAGAATAACTGCTGCTTAATATATATATATATATATATATATATATATATATATATATATATATACTAGCAGTATAACCCGGCGTTGCTCGGGTGTAATGAAAGCTTTAAAACTAATCCATGGTCCTGAAGCTCAGACTCTTTGGACGGTGTCACGAAAGACTAAAAAGCAATAGTTGTTCCCAGTTAAAGCGAAACCGTAGACTGAAAGAAAAATGAATGGATGTAAGTCAAATTTGGATTTCCTGGGATCGATATCAAATAAGTTTTTTTCGTCTTAAACTGAATTTTGAAGGCTAAATAAGTCCTCTGAGTAAATGGTATCAAGGGTGAGACTAAGAACTGCAATTATACCTACTTAGAGCCAAACCCGAAGCAAAAACTAAAATAAAAGGGCTGAAGAAATTACAGACCTACAGGCAGATAAACAGACACACACACACACACACACACACACACACACACACACACACACACACACAAACATCTTGCCTTTTATATATATATATATATATATATATATATTATCGATTTTCTTCACTATTGTACGAACTGAATATCGTTTCTTATGTCTTTGTCTATGAGTGTATCAAATTTGATTAAAATCGGACCACTCCTTCTGTAACCCGATTTTTTTCGATTTTCGATTTTCAATATTTATCGGTGAGAACTCGACACAAAACCTAGCTAAGAACACTCGCAGACGCTTATAGTACAACTGTGTAAATTTTCAAGAAAATCGGTTCAGCCGTTTCTGAGTGTATATGTAACGGACCCACACACACAGACACATACACACATTGAGACAAAGTTCCATTTATAAATAAGTTTAGATAGATAGATAATTTAGAAAAATTTTTAGATATTCTATAATTTCTTGGGTAATACATATTTCGCCACCGATGACGACCTTATATTACTCTGTGAGATTAAATAAATTAATTTAACATTGAGTTCTCTCGATTTCGTCTCTATCGGAATTTACCTGACTAATATACCAAGTGTTCTACTATATATATATATATATATATATATATATATATATATATATATATATAGCGTGTTATTATAATGGTTGTCATCATTATGAGTAGTTCGAATTTTTGGGCAGAAGGGGAAGTAGATAATAATAATTAATGATAGAAGTTTTACTAATTGTTTTGGGGTCGCCCCTTATTTTCTATGATAATGGACTCGACTTGAATATAAATATACTCCTGTCATAGTGAGATCCGAGAGATAACGACAGATACCGGAACATACCGAAATATGCCGAGGTTTCACGGAAATTACAGCGTTAGTAGTTCATAGTAGCTCCACTCAGCTAGAAAATATTACACACAGCACCCGTCAGTTTCCGACGTGGACTTACTAAACATAATACGGCTTCACTTCAGAGACTTGTATATATACTTCCTACTAACCGTATTAATTTTTTTTTCTTTTAATCATATCACACCGAGCAAGGCGGTAACGCCACTGATGTGCAGGGGGCGACATAGGAGTGAAAAGATTGGAAAAGAGAAAGCCGGAAACCGCATCCTAAACAGGAAACAAGGGATGAGCATCATCACCTGTTCAATAGACGTGGGTGGAGTGTGAACTGGGCGATAGTTTAGTCTATCTACTCCAGTTGAAAAAAAGAAAGTGAGAAGATTGGAAAAGAGAAAACCGGAAACCGCATCCTAAACAGGAAACAAGGGATGAGCCTCTTCACCTGTTCAATAGACGTGGGTGGAGTGTGAACCGGGCGATAGTTTAGTCTATCTACTCCAATTGAAAAAAAGAAAGCGAGAAGATTGGAAAAGAGAAAACCGGAAACCGCATCCTAAACAGGAAACAAGGGATGAGCCTCTTCACCTGTTCAATAGACTTGGGTGGAGTGTGAACCGGGCGATAGTTTAGTCTATCTACTCCAATTGAAAAAAAGAAAGTGAGAAGATTGGAAAAGAGAAAACCGGAAACCGCATCCTAAACAGGAAACAAGGGATGAGCCTCTTCACCTGTTCAATAGACGTGGGTGGAGTGTGAACCGGACGATAGTTTAGTCTATCTACTCCAATTGAAAAAAAAAATGAGAAGATTGGAAAAGAGAAAACCGGAAACCGCATCCTAAACAGGAAACAAGGGATGAGCCTCTTCACCTGTTCAATAGATGTGGGTGGAGTCTGAACCCGGGCGATAGTTTAGTTTATCTCCTCTAATTATACTGGATTACTAACCTGCGTGCAAGTTTGTATCATTTACGTTAATAGACTTACTTTTCTATCTCAAATTCCGGTTGTTGTTTCTTTATTTTGTGCGGTTCCCATTCCCGGAATCCACAACTCTAATTAACCCATAGCTTGAAGGACGTGAAGAGGTGGTTTCATTTCCCAATGCCATTTTTACGGAGATGAGCATGACGAAACCAACTGAAAATGAAACGCGGTTCTAAGATGAACAACTCCGAACCATTATCCATTAATCCATCCGAACATCCAAGGTTATAGCGCTTGGTATTCCCACTCGGTCACCCATCTAAGTATTAAAGTTGCTTAACTTATGGGATCGTACGGAAACCGTTTTTCAAACTGATGATAAACAGAAACGGGTACAACTGTATTCTATGAGAAAAGAGTTTTTTTAAAATTGTTTTTTTTTTATTATTATTATTACAGACATCTCTGTTTACTGTCCTTCATAACATCACAAGGGTCCTGGGCATGATGGTAAACTGCATCCGGCAGCCAGGCCTCAAATTGCGAGGTTGTGATGTTCATGGAACCACATCTTAATTGCTGTTGTTCCCAGTTTCACTCTGACCCGGAGTGGTAGCACCTGTTAGGGTCCCAGATATGGGCAAATAGTTAACCCGCAAAGTGGGGTCAAAACACAATGAAAGTATAAAAATAAACTTTTAAAGTAATATATACATTTTTGAAAGAAAAATATTACAATAATACATTTTTGAAGAAACAAATAATTACCATTACACATTTTCGAAGGAAAATAAATTATACTCAGCAAAATATTTTTGAATACAAAACGAGAAGACATTTTCAGTTTTCTAAAATAAAAAAGAATAAAAACAAAAAAATTTAATTCAAATCTAACTAAATCAACCTTTTCGCTATAAACGAACATTTATTAAAAAAATACCTTAAAACCGCAACTTTTTGGAATTAAATAACCCATAGATGTTGATATGCCGTTAAACAAAACTCACACTCAAACTCATAACATTATAAAGATTACTTCTTACCACCGCCACTTACGATCATACAACAAGCGTCATTTAGTAATTCTGAGTGGCTCTTGGGCCTTGTTTTGAGTAACCATTAAAAAAAGTTATTTTTTCACAAAAATCTTTTTTGACAAAACAGGCATTTATTATTTTCCAGTAATCTTTCTTGGCCCCAGAAGGATTTATAAAAAAAAAAGAAAAAAAAAGGATTTTTTTTCCAGAAAACTTTTTTGACACCACAGAAAAAAAAAAGAAAAGAATTTTTACCAGAAATCTTCTTTTTTTTTTTTGACTATACAGGGATTTTTGAAAAAAAAAAAAGTAAAAAAAGATTACATTTTCCAGACTTCTCTTTTGAGTCCAGAGGGATTTAATGAAAAAAATAAAAAAATATTTTTTTTCCAGAAATCTTTTTTTAGCCCACAGGGATTTATAAAAAAGAAAGGAAAAAACATTTCCAGAAATCCATTGCTTTCATTTACGCACAAATACCCTTGGGAAATGATATTAATCCGTCTCTTCCCTCCAGTTATGGGTTAAATAGCAGGACAGATTGGGTTGTATAGAATTGGTCGAAAAGCAGAAAGGAATGGCAATCTACTGCGGAATAATCTTCTGCCCAGTCAGTCATGTCTCGAAAAAGACATGATCGCCCAAGCGTGTTTCACGTATGACACTTAACTGACTGACACGGATTTATTGAAAAAAAAGTTTCGATGCAAAGTGCAAAAGAAGGTCCTGTTAATATGCTTAATTTTGAAAAGTTGTTTCGTTTCAAATTTCATGACGCATAATGTTTTTTTGTTGTTTTCATTGACTTTCAGGTTTTATTGCCTTCAATAATTTGTTGACGCACTAAGTGACCTTTCACTCGATCAGCCTTTTTTTTTTGTAGTCGTTAACCTTTCATTTTCTGTTAATAATATTTACCTATCTTGCTAGCTACGAGGTCAATCTGATTATCTATCTATCTATCTATCTATCTATCTATCTATCTATCTATCTATCTATCTATCTATCTATCTATCTCAGCCTGTTCTATCTATCTATCTATCTATCTATCTATCTATCTATCTATCTATCTATCTATCTATCTATCATCTGTCTATCTATCTATCTATCTATCTATCTATCTATCTATCTATCTATCTATCTATCTATCTATCTATGTCAGCTTGTTCATATCTATCTATCTATCTATCTATCTATCTATCTATCTCAGTCTGTTCATATCTATCTATCTATCTATCTATCTATCTATCTATCTATCTATCCCTTCATTCTATCAGTCGAGCAGTCTATATCTTCACTTTATCTCTCTCTAATTAACTCCTCATTATGTGTGTATGTATCTATCTATTCATTCTCGATATCTATCTATCTATCTATCTATCTATCTATCTATCTATCTATCTATCTATCTATCTATCATAACCTGTTTATATCTATCTATCTATCTATCTATCTATCTATCTATCTATCTATCATCTGCTTCTATCTATCTATCTATCTATCTATCTATCTATCTATCTATCTATCTATCTATCTATCTATCTATCATATTCTCTTCATTATCTATCTATCTATCTATCTATCTATCTATCTATCTATCTATAATAACATGTTAGTTTATATCTATCTATCTATCTATCTATCTATCTATCTATAATCTGCTATCTATCTATCTATCTATCTATCTATCTATCTATCTATCTATATTCTTCATTATCATATCTATCTATCTATCTATCTATCTATCTATCTATCTATCTATCTATAATAACATGTTAGTTTATATCTATCTATCTATCTATCTATCTATCTATCTATCTATCTATCTATCTATAATAACATGTTAGTTTATATCTATCTATCTATCTATCTATCTATCTATCTATCTATCTATCTATCTATCTATCTATCTATCTCATTCCTTTAATCTATCTATTTATCTAACCGGAACCAGATAAACTATAAAATCTCCACAAATATTCTTAAATGCTTATCTAAACTTATTTATAAATGGAACTTTGTCTGTGTGTGTGTGTATCCGTTACCTCTAGACTCCAAAACGGCTGAACCGATTTTCTTGAAAATTTACACAGTTGTACTATAAGCGTCTGCGAGTGTTCTTAGCTAGGTTTTGTGTCGAGTTATCGCCGATAAATATCGAAAATCGATAATCGAAAAAATCGGGTTATAGAAGGAGTGGTCCGATTTTAATTAAATTTGATACACTCATAGACAAAGACATAAGAAACGATATTTAGAAGTTTCAAGGTTGCAGTTCTTACAATAGTGCAGAAAATTTGATATCAATACCAGTTAATCAAAATTTGAGTTACATCCATTCCTTTTTCTTTCAGTCTACGGTTTCGCTTTAACCGGAAACAACTATTGCTTTTTAGTCTTTCGTGCCAACGTCCAAATTGTCTGAGCTCCAGGACCATGGATTAGTTTTAAAGCTTTCATTACACCCGAGCAACGCCGGGTTATACTGCTCGTAATTAATAACAGAAACTTTTGGTTTATTCCAATGGCTTCCCATACTTAATAATTCTTGTTTTCACTCTCGCTTGGTCATGTGTGGCATCATGAGCTGTGATGTGACATTCTCTTCCAGCGTCTTAAATGTATGAGTTTTCTGTTGCTTAGAAATGTTCCATCTAAAAAAAAAATAAACAGTCTGTCATTGCGGTTTGTCCGTGTTTAAATATATCATGTAATTTGACATCTTTGATAATGGCTTCTGGAAGCCGAAAACTTCGATTGGAATATTATAAAAATTGTGTATAAATATTGTAATTTTTTTCCTTCGTATAATGATAATGCTATTAAGCTTATCAGAGATGATGAAAAAAATTTACATAAAATAAATAGACAAAACTTGTCTATATTATTAATGAAACATGCATAAATGAAAAAATGCTCCCTAAATACACACAATTCGTATATATATATATATATATATATTGGAGAATTTTTATCTTTATTTTCAACTGAAATGAAAGCCAAAATACGACGTTTAGAACGGCTCATGATTAAACATAATAAACATTCATTGTCTTTTATATTTAACAGCATATGTTTAGAAAATTATCTGCTGCCTCGATACACTATATATATATATATATATATATATATATATATATATATATATATTACTCATTACATTGAGCAATGTTCATAATTAAATAAATGCCAGAGCACACAAAATTTAAAAAAAAAAAAAAACATGGGTTCTTTTCACCTGGATATATATATATATATATATATATATATATATATATATATATATATATATATAGGGTGTCCATAAAGTTTGTGCGACATTTTAAAAAATTATAACTTTATTTGTATTTACGATAGAAATAATATTTTTCTATTAAGCATAAACTGCATCTGTTACGGATACTTGCCTTGCTTATCAACTTCCACTGATGGATTGAGGTTATTTTCTTTTAATTCTAAGTATTTTCGGGAAAGGGCTGTTTGATATCTTAAATTAGAGTCAGTGAAGGAGTGTCTGTGCGTATAAAGCCGTTGCTTCCAAATTCCCGCAGAAATTCCGATATAAACATTATATTTCTCCTTATTTTCCTTAGGGTAGATGGTGGCCAAATAGATCACATTTGCATATCTACATTTACCCTCAACTGGACAATTATCTCTAAATCTACAATTACACGGGGGTATCATCCTATTTTCTGTATTGGATTCATTACACTTCAA
>JBBBDQ010000246.1:2587500-2617500 GCA_037127315.1 Ascarosepion bandense
TCGCTAGCAAATTTCATCCTCTGCCACTCAACCTAGACAAACCTCATGACATTTTTGTTATCGAAAATAGACTGTTGAATGATGGGTAGTCTTACGCGTCGGGACAAAGTTTTCTGTCGCCACTGACCCATGCAGAAAATCTCGTTATAATGGTGCATCACGAGATTTTATCGTGAAGATAGAAAGTGAAAGCCGAAGCGGGTGGGGACCCTTTAACAAAGCTTTTTGACAAAAAGAAGATGAGCAGGAAGAGAAAATGAGAGAAAAAAAAATGTATAGACAAAAATATTTTGTGGCAAAGCAGACGATGAAAATGGAACGAGACGAGAGGATAGAAAGATTGCTACATTGAGGGCAATGTCATTCGCCTTTTAAGCATTTTCATTCATTCGCATCATTTCAGTTTATTTCTTTTTCTTTTCTTAATTCTTAATGAAGGAAACGTAAGTTTCCTTCATTAATTTGCTTAATTTTTCTTTTTGTTTCTTTTGTCGCGCTTTTTTGTCCAATTTTTTTTTCCTTTTTGGTTTGTTTCTTCCTTTTTTCTTCTTTCGTTTCTCATTCATATTTCGTCTCAACTGCTTCTTCCTTTCCTTCTTTTATCAAACATATTTCATCTAAGTTGATTCCTTCTTTCTTTTCTTTCTTTTTTTCATTCTTTTTTTCTGATTCTTTATTGCTTTTTCATTCATATTTCATTTGATTCTTTCTTCTTTTCTCATTTATATTTTATCTCTGTTGATTCTTTCATTATTTTCATTCATATTTCATCTCAATTTATTCTTTCTTTCTTTTCTTCTTTCTTTCTTTTCTCATTCATATTTGGCTTTAGCTGATTGTTTCTTTCCTTTTTCATTCATATTTCATCTCAGTTAATTCTTTATTGTTATTTTTTCTTTTTTACATTTTATATTTTTACATTTTGTCTCAGTTGATATTTTTCTTCGTTTCTTTTCTCGTTCATATTTCGCATCAGTTGAGCCCTTTCTTTTTTCTTTCTTTCTTTCTTTCATTCATTCTTTAATTATTTTTATTTATATTTCGTTGCAGTTGATCCTTTCTTTCATTCATTCTTTAATTATTTTCATTTATACTTCGTTGCAGTTGATTCCTTCTTTCTTTCTTTCTTTCTTTCTTTCTTTCTTTCTTTAATTATTTTCATTTATACTTCGTTGCAGTTGATTCCTTCTTCCTTTCTTTCTTTTTTCTTTCTTTCTTTCTTTCATTTATTCTTTAATTATTTTCATTTATACTTCGTTGCAGTTGATTCCTTCTTCCTTCCTTTCTTTCTTTCTTTCTTTCTTTCATTCATTCTTTAATTATTTTCATTTATACTTCGTTGCAGTTGATTCCTTCTTTCTTTCTTTCTTTAATTATTTTCATTTATACTTCGTTGCAGTTGATTCCTTCTTTCTTTCTTTCTTTCTTTCTTTAATTATTTTCATTTATACTTCGTTGCAGTTGATTCCTTCTTTCTTTCTTTCTTTCTTTCTTTTTTCTTTCTTTCTTTCTTTCTTGTTTGTTTCTTTCTTTCTTTAATTATTTTCATTTATACTTCGTTGCAGTTGATTCCTTCTTTCTTTCTTTCTTTCTTTTTTCTTTCTTTCATTCTTTAATTATTTTCATTTATACTTCGTTGCAGTTGATTCCTTCTTCCTTCTTTCTTTCTTTCTTTCTTTCTTTCATTCATTCTTTAATTATTTTCATTTATACTTCATTGCAGTTGATTCCTTCTTTCTTTCTTTCTTTCTTTCTTTCTTTAATTATTTTCATTTATACTTCGTTGCAGTTGATTCCTTCTTTCTTTCTTTCTTTCTTTCTTTTTTCTTTCTTTCTTTCTTTCTTTCTTGTTTCTTTCTTTCTTTCTTTCTTTAATTATTTTCATTTATACTTCGTTGCAGTTGATTCCTTCTTTCTTTCTTTCTTTCTTTCTTTTTTCTTTCTTTCATTCTTTAATTATTTTCATTTATACTTCGTTGCAGTTGATTCCTTCTTTCTTTCTTTCTTTCTTTCATTCATTCTTTAATTATTTTCATTTATACTTCGTTGCAGTTGATTCCTTCTTTCTTTCTTTTTCTTTCTTTCTTTCTTTCATTCATTCTTTAATTATTTTCATTTGTACTTCGTTGCAGTTGATTCCTTCCTTTCTTTCTTTCTTTTTCTTTTTCTTTCTTTCTTTCTTTCTTTCTTTTTTTCTTTCATTCTTTAATTATTTTCATTTATACTTCGTTGCAGTTGATTCCTTCTTTCTTTCTTTCTTGTTTCTTTCTTTCTTTCTTTCTTTCTTTCTTTCTTTAATTATTTTCATTTATACTTCGTTGCAGTTGATTCCTTCTTTCTTTCTTTCTTTCTTTCTTTAATTATTTTCATTTATACTTCGTTGCAGTTGATTTCCTTTCTTTCTTTCTTTCTTTCTTTCTTTCTTTCTTTCTTTCTTTAATTATTTTCATTTATACTTCGTTGCAGTTGATTCCTTCTTTCTTTCTTTCTTTCTTTCTTTTTTCTTTCTTTCTTTCTTTAATTATTTTCATTTATACTTCGTTGCAGTTGATTCCTTCTTTCTTTCTTTCTTTCTTTCTTTCTTTAATTATTTTCATTTATACTTCGTTGCAGTTGATTCCTTCTTTCTTTCTTTCTTGTTTCTTTCTTTCTTTCTTTCTTTAATTATTTTCATTTATACTTCGTTGCAGTTGATTCCTTCTTTCTTTCTTTCTTTCTTTCATTCATTCTTTAATTATTTTCATTTATACTTCGTTGCAGTTGATTCCTTCTTCCTTTTTTTCTTTTTTCTTTCTTTCTTTCTTTCATTCATTCTTTAATTATTTTCATTTATACTTCGTTGCAGTTGATTCCTTCTTTCTTTTTTTCATTCATTCTTTAATTATTTTCATTTATACTTCGTTGCAGTTGGTTCCTTCTTTCTTTCTTTTTTTCTTGATAATTTATAGTTTCATGGTCGATTCCTTCTTATATATTATTGCTAATTCTGTTACCCTCACGTCTATACTGATGAGAAATGGTTCCTTTACCGTAATTTAAAACGGAATCATTTGCCATATATGCCCTACCATAATTTCCGTATCAAAAATTGAACCCTCTTACAAGGCAACACACACACACACACACACACACACACACACACACATATATATATATATATATATATTCCTCAATTTGGAGTAGATAGACGAAACTATCACCCGGTTCACACTCCACCCACGTCTATTGAACAGGTGAAGAGGCTCATCCCTTGTTCCCTGTTTAGGATGTGGTTTCCGGCTTTCTCTTTTCCAATCTTTTCGCTCTTTTCTTTTTTCTTTTTTTCTCTCAATTACACACACACACACACACACACACACACACACACACACATATATATATATATATATATATATATATATATATATATATATATATATTTTCCTCAATTTGGAGTAGATAGACGAAACTATCACCCGGTTCACACTCCACCAACGTCTATTGAACAGGTGAAGAGGCTCATCACTTGTTCCCTGTTTAGGATGTGGTTTCCAGCTTTCTCTTTTCCAATCTTTTCACTCTTACGTAGCCCCCTGCACATCAGTGGCGTTACCGCCTTGCTCGGGGTGATATGATTAAAAGAAAATATGAAAAATATTAACTGAGACGAAATGTAAAAGAAAAAATACAAATAAATAAAAAAAAGAATCAACTGAGAGGAAATATGAATGAGAAAAGAAAGAAAGAATGAATGAAAGAAAGAAAGAAAGAAAGAAAGAAAGAAAGAAAAAGATTGAGATGAAATATGAACGAAAATAATGAAAGAATCAACAGAGATAAAAATATAAATGAGAAAAGAAGAATCAACTGAAATATGAATGAAAAAGAAAGAAAGAATCAGCTAAAGCCAAATATGAATGAGAAAAGAAAGAAAGAATGAATGAAAGAAAGAAAAAGATTGAGATGAAATATGAACGAAAATAATGAAAGAATCAACAGAGATAAAATATAAATGAGAAAAGAAGAAAGAATCAACTGAAATATGAATGAAAAAAGAAAGAAAGAATCAGCTGAGACGAAATATGAATGAAAAAAGAAAGAAAGAATGAATGAAAGAAAGAAAAAGATTGAGATGAAATATGAACGAAAATAATGAAAGAATCAACAGAGATAAAATATAAATGAGAAAAGAAGAAAGAATCAACTGAAATATGAATGAAAAAAGAAAGAAAGAATCAGCTGAGACGAAATATGAATGAAAAAAGAAAGAAAGAATGAATGAAAGAAAGAAAAAGATTGAGATGAAATATGAACGAAAATAATGAAAGAATCAACAGAGATAAAATATAAATGAGAAAAGAAGAAAGAATCAACTGAAATATGAATGAAAAAAGAAAGAAAGAATCAGCTGAGACGAAATATGAATGAAAAAAGAAAGAAAGAATGAATGAAAGAAAGAAAAAGATTGAGATGAAATATGAATGAAAATAATGAAAGAATCAACAGAGATAAAATATAAATGAGAAAAGAAGAAAGAATCAAATGAAATATGAATGAAAAAAGAAAGAAAGAATCAGCTGAGACGAAATATGAATGAAAAAAGAAAGAAAGAATGAATGAAAGAAAGAAAAAGATTGAGATGAAATATGAACGAAAATAATGAAAGAATCAACAGAGATAAAATATAAATGAGAAAAGAAGAAAGAATCAACTGAAATATGAATGAAAAAAGAAAGAAAGAATCAGCTGAGACGAAATATGAATGAAAAAAGAAAGCATGTATGTATATGTAGGGTGAAGCGTAAAATTGTTCATACGGTTCTATCAATATCATTTAAAATAATATAACTCACTTTTCAAATATGGAAACGGACATTTACAAATTAAAAAAAAAATAGACTATCATCTTAGGCGTCGAATAAATACTCGTATTTCATTTCAGAATCTTTTATTTCATTACTCTATCACTGCAAGCCAGTAGACAAAACGTTTAAAACAAACGGATCGTCTACTCAAATAAGAGTATCCACTAGAAGTAATATTTGAAAGGCAAACTTGAAGGACGTTACCACCTTTAAATTTGCTGTTTTTCATTTTTTTTTTATTTACTTTTTTCAGTGCAATTTTCTCGATTACACCCTAAACTTTCCGATTGACAAAAAAAAAAAAATTTGAAAAAATTTCAATATTTAAACAATTGGGGGGGGGGGGGGGGTTCAGATTTTCATACAACGTTATATTAAATCGATCCTCCATTTTGGAAACACTTGCCCGTACGACATTACCACCACCTTTAACTTTGATGATTATCAATTTTTTTAAATTTTTTCAGTTCAATCTTATCGATTGAACCCTAAACTTTCAGATTGTCAAAAAAAAAAAAAAAAAAAAAAATTAATATTTAAACAATTTTAGGGTGGGGCCTCAGTTTTTCATACAACCTTATCGTAAATCGATCCTGTGCAATTAATTTTTTTCTTTTAGTTTTTTTTTTTTTTTGCTGGCACATATTCAACAACTGAATCCTTTGCAAAATTTTTGAATAAAGCCATTCTTAGAGTTTCCAAGGAAGATGCCATCGTAAGAACTGAAGAAAACTTGAAAAAAATAAAAACAAGAGCAACAACAAAATAAAGCAACTCCAACGTGAGTGGTTCCAAAATGGAGGATCGATTTACTAGAACGTTGTATGAGAAACTGAGCCCCGCCTAAAATTGTTTAAATATTGAAATTTTGCCAAATTTCTTTGATAATCGGGAATTTTATGTAATAATCGATGAGACTGCGCTGAAAAAAATTAAAAAAAATGAAAACCAACAAATTTAAATGTGGTGGTAATATATATGTGATGTATATGTGGTGGTAATATATATGTTGTAATATATATGTGGTAATATATATGTGGTGGCAATATATATGTGGTAACATATATGTGGTGGTAATATATGTGGTAATATATATGTGGTGGCAATATATATGTGGTGGTAATATATATGTGGTGGTAATATATATGAGGTAATATATATGTGGTGGCAATATATATGTGGTGGTAATATATATGTGGTAATATATATGTGGTGGCAATATATATGTGGTGGTAATATATATGTGGTAATATATATGTGGTGGTAATATATATGTGGTGGTAATATATATGAGTTATATATATGTGGTGGCAATATATATGTGGTGGTAATATATATGTGGTAATATATATGTGGTGGCAATATATATGTGGTGGTAATATATATGTGGTAATATATATGTGGTGGCAATATATATGTGGTGGTAATATATATGTGGTAATATATATGTGGTGGCAATATATGTGGTGGTAATATATGTGGTAATATATATGTGGTGGCAATATATATGGTGGTGGTAATATATATGTGGTGGTAATATATATGTGGTAATATATATGTGGTGGCAATATATATGTGGTGGTAATATATATGTGGATAATATATATGTGGTGGTAATATATATGTGGTGGTAATATATATGTGGTAATATATATGTGGTGGTAATATATATGTGGTGGTAATATATATGTGGTAATATATATGTGGTGGTAATATATATGTGGTAATATATATGTGGTGGCAATATATGTGGTGGTAATATATATGTGGTGGTAATATATATGTGGTGGTAATATATGTGGTAATATATATGTGGTGGTAATATATATGTGGTAATATATATGTGGTGGTAATATATATGTGGTGGTAATATATGTGGTAATATATATGTGGTAATATATAATGTGGTGGCAATATATATGTGGAGGTAATATATATGTGGTAATAAATATGTGGTATAAGATATATGTGGTGGTAATATATATGTGGTAATATATATGTGGTGGTAATATATATGTGGTGGGTAATATATATGTGGTAATATATATGTGTGGTAATATATATGTGGTGGTAATATATATGTGGTAATATATATGTGGTGGTACTATATATGTGTAATATATATGTGGTGGTAATATATATGTAGTGGTAATATATGTGGTAATATATATGTGGTGGCAATATATATGTGGTGGTAATATATATGTGGTGGTAATATATAGTGGTAATATATGGTGTGGTGGTGATATATATGTGGTAATATATATGTGGTGGTAATATATATGTGGTAATATATATGTGGTGGCACTATATATGTGGTAATATATATGTGGTGGTAATATATATGTAGTGGTAATATATGTGGTAATATATATGTGGTGGCAATATATATGTGGTGGTAATATATATGTGGTGGTAATATATATGTGGTAATATATATGTGGTGGCAATATATATGTGGTGGTAATATATATGTGGTAATATATATGTGGTGGTAATATATATGTGGTGGTAATATATATGTGGTAATATATATGTGGTGGTAATATATATGTGGTGGTAATATATATGTGTAATATAGTATATGTGGTGGCACATATGTGGTGGTAATATATGTGGTAATATATATGTGGTGTACATATATGTGGTGGTAATATATATGTGGTGGTAATATATATGTGGTAATATATATGGTGGCAATATATATGTGGTGGTATATATATGTGTACATATATGTAGGTAATATATATGTGGTGGTAATATATATGTGTTAATATATATGTGGTGGCAATATATATGTGGTGGTAATATAGTATGTGGTAATATATATGTGGTGGTATATATATGTATATAATATATATGTGGTAATATATAAGTGGTGGTAATATATATGGTGGTAATATATATGTGGTGGTAATATATATGGTAATATATATGTAGGCAATATAAAGTATATAATATATATGTGGTAATATATATGTAGGTAATATATATGTGGTGGTAATATATATGTAATATATATGTGGTGGTAATATATATGTGGTGGTAATATATGTGGTAATATATATGTGGTAATATATATGTGGTGGCAATATATATGTGGTGGTAATATATATGTGGTAATATATATGTGGTGGCAATATATATGTGGTGGTAATATATATGTGGTAATATATATGTGGTGGTAATATATATGTGGTAGTAATATATATGTGGTGGTAATATATATGTGGTAATATATATGTGGTGGTAATATATATGTGTACATATATGTGGTAATATATATGTGGTGGTAATATATATGTAGGTACATATATGTGGTAATATATATGTGGTGGCAATATATATGTGGTAATATATGTGGTGGTAATATATATGTAGTGGTAATATATGTGGTAATATATATGTGGTGGTAATATATATGTGGTAATATATATGTGGTGGTAATATATATGTGGTGTGTAATATATGTGGTAATATATATGTATATATGTGGTGGCAATATATATGTGGTGGTAATATATATGGTAATATATATGTGGTGGTAATATATATGTGGTGGTAATATATATGGTAATATATATGTGGTGGTAATATATATGTGGTGGTGATATATATGTGGTAATATATATGTGGTGGCAATATATATGTGGTAATATATATGTGGTGGTAATATATGTGGTGGTAATATATGTGGTAATATATATGTGGTGTTAATATATATGTGGTAATATATATGTGGTGGTAATATATGTGGTAATATATATGTGGTAATATATATGTATAATATATATGGTGGTAATATATATGTGGTAATATATATGTAGCAATATATGTGTGTAATATATATGTGGTGTAATATATATGTGGTATAATATATATGTGGTGTGTATTATATATGTGGTAATATATATGTGTGTAATATATATGGTAGGTAATATATATGTGTATATATATGTGGTGGTAATATATATGTGGTGGTAATATATATGTGGTAATATATATGTGGTGGCAATATATATGTGGTAATATATATGTGGTGGTAATATATATGTGGTGGTAATATATGTGGTAATATATATGTGGTGGTAATATATATGTGGTAATATATATGTGGTGGTAATATATATGTGGTGGTAATATATGTGTAATATATATGTGGTAATATATATGTGGTGGTAATATATATGTGGTAATATATATGTGGTGGTAATATATATGTGGTGGTAATATATATGTGGTGGTAATATATATGTGGTAATATATATGTGGTGGTAATATATGTGGTATTATATATGTAATATATGTGATGGTAATATATATGTGTGTAATATATGTGGTAATATATATGGTAATATATATGTGGTAAGTACATATATGTGGTGGTAATATATATGTGGTAATATATATGTGGTAATATATATGTGGTAATATATATGTGGTGGTAATATATATGTGGTGGTAATATATATGTGGTAATATATATGTGGTGGCAATATATATGTGGTAATATATATGTGGTGGTAATATATATGTGGTGGTAATATATGTGGTAATATATATGTGGTGGTAATATATATGTGGTAATATATATGTGGTGGTAATATATATGTGGTGGTAATATATGTGGTAATATATATGTGGTAATATATATGTGGTGGCAATATATATGTGGTGGTAATATATATGTATAATATATATGTAGGTAATATATATGTGGTGGTAATATATATGTGGTAATATATATGTGGTGGCAATATATATGTGGTGGTAATATATATGTGGTAATATATGTGGTGGTAATATATGTGGTGGTAATATATATGTGGTAGGCTATATATGTGGTGGTAATATATATGTGGTGGTAATATATATGTGGTAATATATATGTGGTGTATAAATATATGTGGTAATATATATGTGGTGGTAATATATATGTGGTGGTAATATATGTGGTAATATATATGTGGTGGTAATATATATGTGGTAATATATATGTGGTGGTAATATATATGTGGTGGTAATATATGTGGTAATATATATGTGGTAATATATATGTGGTGGCAATATATATGTGGTGGTAATATATATGTGGTAATATATATGTAGGTAATATATATGTGTAATATATATGTGGTAATATATATGTGGTGGCAATATATATGTGGTAATATATATGTGGTGGTAATATATATGTGGTGGTAATATATATGTGGTAATATATATGTGGTGGCAATATATATGTGGTGGTAATATATGTGGTAATATATATGTGGTGGCAATATATATGTAGTGGTAATATATATGTGGTGGTAATATATATGTGGTAATATATATGTGGTGGTAATATATATGTGGTGGTAATATATATGTGGTAATATATATGTGGTGGTAATATATATGTGGTGGTAATATATGTGTAATATATATGTGGTGGCAATATATATGTAGTAATATATATGTAGGTAATATATATGTGGTAATATATATGTGGTGGCAATATATATGTGGTAATATATATGTGGTGGTAATATATATGTGGTGGTAATATATATGTGGTAATATATATCTGTGTATGTTATATATGTATAATATATATGTGTGTAATATATATGTGGTAATATATATGTGGTGGCAATATATATGTGGTAATATATATGTGTGTACATATATGTGGTGGTAATATATATGTGGTGGTAATATATAGGTAATATATATGTGTGTGCAATATATATGTGGTAATATATATGTGGTGGCAATATATATGTGGTAATATATATGTGGTGGTAATATATATGTGGTGGTAATATATATGTGGTAATATATATGTGGTGGTAATATATATGTGGTAATATATATGTGGTGGCAATCTCCTTCAAGTCCGCCGTTTGAAGTAGTAAACATGTGCCGGATTAGAAAAAAAAGAAACCCTCCTGATTGAGAACATCTGACGGTGTCCTCACAAAACGATGAAGTCGGCATGAACCTGCTCAGCTAATGTGACAAACACTGTGTGCTTACCAACGCTCTATCGCTACTTCGATATCAAGCACTTTACGATAAAAAACCTGCTTGCCAAAATATATTTTAGTAGTAAAACCATTGAAAAAACAACAACCGTGACTAAACATTATTACAAATCAACAGTATATATATACTAGCAGTATAGCGTGGCGTTACTCGGGTGTAATGAAAGCTTTAAAACTAATCCATGGTCCTGGAGCTCAGACTCTTTGGACGTTGGCACGAAAGACTAAAAAGCAATAGTTGTTTCCAGTTAAAGCGAAACCGTAGACTGAAAGAAAAATCAAATTTTCATTTCCTGGTATTGATATCAAATACGTTTTTTTCGTCGTAAACTGAATTTTGAAGGCTAAATAAGTCCTCTGAGTAAATGGTATCATGGATGAGACTAAGAACTGCAATTATACCTACTTAGAGCCAAACCCGAAGTAAAAACTAAAATAAAATGTTTGAAAAACTGATTTTGGTCAGACCCGGGAGGATATCGGGATATCGATTTCCAATATCGGAGTCAAATAAGTCATCCAAGGATAGAACAGCAACCTTGAAACTTTTGAATATCGTTTCTTATGTCTTTGTCTATGAGTGTATCAAATTTGATTAAAATCGGACCATTCCTTCTATAACCTTATTTTTTCGATTATCGATTTTCGATATTTATCGGGGGTACCTCGACACAAAACCTAGCTAAGAACACTCGCAGACGCTTATAGTACAACTGTGTAAATTTTCAAGAAAATCGGTTCAGCCGTTTCGGAGTCTATAGGTAACGGGCACACACACACACACACACACACACACACACACACACACACACACACACACACAAAGTTCCATTTATAAATAAGTTTATATATATATATATATATATATATAAACTTTGTAATTTGTATATATATATATAAAGCTTTGTAATTTGCTTGAAGCATTGTGTATTTTAGGTGTATGAGTAGGTTTTGAAACCCTCCTAACATTCTGAAGATGAGACTATGATCTCGAAATATTAATGATTAATAAATAGGTAATACCCGAAACCTTCATTGCCTTCTTTCATTTTAATAAACGCATTGTGATAGCTTTCAAAACCTACCCATACACCAAATATACACAATGATTCAAACAGATTACAAAACTCTCCTATATATATATATATATATATATAGTCTTCAAAACGGTCATTACCTAGAAGGGCAAGAGGTTTCCAATGACGGATGCTCTAAAATTGGATAGTGGGTTAGCTTAATGAATAATGGGTCGGAATGAGAAATCGACGTGTTCGAATTCTAGTCGGGTTTATTATATTCCCTTTCGTGTGCATACTATCGGGGAAAGGAATGAGCCCATGACTTCTCCCCGGCCCCCACCAGCTTTTCTCTTTACCGCCGACGTCAGTAAAAGATTTCCATCAACGCATTGCCACTCGTTTGTGTTGCTGCCGACGTGGGCGAGTCGTTTTACATGTGTAAAGCAATTTGTTCGGAATGCAGGACATTTGTTTTCAGCTAGGCGCCAAGTGACAGCCATAAAAGAAAACAAAAAAAATGATTGGAGAAAGGAAAACACGGCGAGAAAGAGAATCCATCTTGTTTGTAACCTGCACGCAAAAGAATGACGGGCAGAATCACCAAATTTGTCTGTTAGGGCGATGAGGAAGAAGGCATGTTTTTCATATATATATATATATATATATATATATATATATATATATATATATATATCAATTGTATATTGCGACACGGAAATTTCTATGTTTCGAGATAGATTCTCATCATCAGGCAATGTTGATGTAGTGGTGCAGATGATTTACATTTAAATGACAAAACATTTGGTTTGCTGTGTAAGTATGTGGGTGTTTTTTGTGGATAATCAGAATGGAGATTCACTTTGGGATTTGACCCAAAGAATACATACTAACCAACTTATAGGGTTGGTACTCACTGAGAATATCACATCAAAGGTAATAAAACTGAAGGGGAAAGAAGAGAAAATGATAAGATCAGATTAATGGCAGGTTAACCATTAAGAAGGGAAAAGAAACAAGGGAGGAGTAGGATGAAGGGAAAAAGGAAAAAAGAAAAAATTTGGTTAGTATGTATTCTTTGGGGTCAAATCCCAAAGTGAATCTCCATTCCGATTAGCCACACAAAACAGAGAACATACATTCACAGCAAACTAAAAGATTTTGTCATTTAAATATAAATCATCTGCACAACTACATCAACATTGCCTGATGATGAGAATCTATCTCGAAACATAGAAATTTCCGTGTCGCAATATACAATTGATATATATATATATATATATATATATATATATATATATCAATTGTATATTGCAACACGGAAATTTCTAAAAAAAATCACCTGAGGATGAAGCCAAAACAATGGGCTGGCTTCGAAACATGAGGAATTTTTTGTGTATTGATACTATGAATTTATAAACCATTGTAACAACCATTACAATATAACGCTCTATGTTTGTATCGAGCACTCTTTATAAAAGAAAATGCATGAACAAAAAGGTGAATAAACATACGAGTTCAACAACTTAGTTACAATATATATAGTACGTATTCTTTGTATTAGCATGTATTCTTTGGGGTCAAATCCCAAAGCGAATCTCCATTCTGCTTACCCACATACATTCACAGCAAACCAAAGGTTTTGTCATTTAAATGTAAATCATCTGCACAACTACATCAACATTGCCTGATGATGAGAACCTATCTCGAAACATAGAAATTTCTGTGTCACAATGTACAATTGATACATAACTATATAATTATATTAAGCTCTATAATACTCATTATATTGAGCACTGTTTATAATAAAATAAACGCCAGAGCACTCAAAAAAAAAAAAAAAAGAAACAACCCTGAGTCCTCTTCACCTGGAATTATATATATATATATATATATACTACCGGCCACAATTTTAGTATTTATGGCCAAATGAAAATATAATGGTTCTTTTGTTATTATTACTTTGCAAAACTTGACAAGGCAAGGGAAGCAAAGATGAACTCGTCCGAATCACCCTATTTTTTTTTTCATTCTTTCATTGATGAAACTGCAATATAGGCTTTTTTTGTTTTTAATCATATCACCCCGAGCAAGGCGATAAAGCCACTGATGAGCAGGGGGCTATGTAAGATTAAAAAGATTGGAAAAGAGAAAGCCGGAAACCACATCCTAAACAGGGAACAAGGGATGAGCCTCTTCACCTGTTCAATAGACGTGGGTGGAGTCTGAACCGGGCGATGGTTTAGTCTATCTACTCTAATTGAAAAAAAAAAAAAAGAAAAAAAAAAGAGTGATAAGATTGGAAAAGAGAAAACCGGAGACCGCATCCTAAACTGGAAACAAGGGATGAGCCTCTTCACCTGTTCAATAGACGTGGGTGGAGTGTGAACCGGGCGATAGTTTAGTCTATCTACTCCAATTGAAAAATAAAGAAAGAAAGAAAAGAGTGAAAAGATTGGAAAAGAGAAAACCGGAGACCGCATCCTAAGCAGGAAACAAGGGATGAGCCTCTTCACCTGTTCAATAGACGTGGGTGGAGTGTGAACCGGGCGATAGTTTAGTCTATCTACTCCAATTGAAAAATAAAGAAAGAAAGAAAAGAGTGAAAAGATTGGAAAAGAGAAAACCGGAGACCGCATCCTAAGCAGGAAACAAGGGATGAGCCTCTTCACCTGTTCAATAGACGTGGGTGGAGTGTGAACCGGGCGATAGTTTAGTCTATCTACTCCAATTGAAAAAAAAAATAAAGAAAAGAGTGAAAAGATTGGAAAAGAGGTTGATGCACATCTTATTGTGTAATATTAACAAAAGAAACATTCTATTTGTATTTACAATTATTCAACTTGGTAATAAATACGAAAAAATCGTATGAAATACATCATTTTTTAAAACACAGGGGTGGAGTAGTCTAATAATTATGGCCGATTGTGTATGGAGAATAAAAAGTGAGAGAAGCCGTGAACGTTTTGTTTGGGTCAATTTTAGACTCGAAACACGTGTATCCTCACAAATACGATTATGGACACCTTAATATATCATACAAAAAGCAAATAATAATAATAATAATAATAATAATAATAATACCTGCAAACTGTAAAATGCTTCAGCGAAGACATTGGAATGAAATTTAATTTGAATAAATGTGCTAAAGCTACAGTTTTACGTGGATCAATACAAGAAACATCCTCAATTAGCCTAGATCCTGCTGTAACAATAAAAGAATTGAAACCAGAAGAAGCTTATAAATACCTAGGTGTAAATGAGAGCGAAAACATTCACCATAAAAAAATGAAAGAAATAGTGCGTAAAGAGTACTATAGAAGGCTACGAATGATATTAAAAACTGAATTAAATTCACAGAACAGAGTTATGGCCATTAATAGCCTTGCAATCCCAGTTGTCCAATATAGCTTCAACATCTTAAACTGGACTCTAAACGACATCAGGCGAATGGATGCTAAAACAAGAAAGCTTCTTTCTAAGCATAAGATGCATCATCCAAAGGCTGATGTAGACCGTCTATACATACCCCGTAAAGAAGGTGGAAGGGGTCTTATTCAGCTGGAATTGTCATACAAGACAACAACTATTGGCTTACTAACATACATAGAAACAACAAAGGATTGGATGATACAATTAGTAAGGCAACATGAAGAAAGAAAGAAAAAATATTCAATAATAAAAGAAGGCAGTAAATACAAACAAGATTTACAGTTAGTAGATTCTGTAGAAAAGCAAAACAGAAGCCAAGAACCAACTATTGCGGCAAAAAATATGAAAATGAAAGCCAAAGATAAAGCTCTTGAAAAGATGAAACAGCGCTGGCAAGACAAACCTCTGCATGGCCAATATCCAGTACGTGCCAATAAATCCAATGTTGACAAAATTAATACTCATCGATGGTTACGTGCATCTGGATTAAAGTCTGAAACTGAAGGATTTATACTTGCAGCACAAGACCAAAGTTTTTTCACGAGAAACTTTCAGGCAAATATTATGCATAATAATATGGATCCAAAATGCAGGTTTTGTGATAAACACCAAGAAACAATAGACCACCTAATCTCAGGCTGTTCTGTGCTTGCTCCAAATGAATATAAAAATCGCCACGATAGAGTTGGGCAATATTTACATTGGGCAATGTGCAAACATTATGGAAAAGCTGTAAACAAACACTGGTATGAACATCATCCAGCACCGGTTACGGAAATAGAAGATGTAACCATTCTATGGGATTACACCATCTACACAGACAGAAAAATTGAAGCAAACAAGCCAGACATTATTGTTAAAAACCAGAAGGAGAAAACTTGTCTATTAATTGATATGGCTTGTCCAGCGGATTGTAACATAGCAATCAAGGAATTTGAAAAACTGTCAAAATATAAAGACCTGGAAATTGAAATAGAAAAAAAAATGTGGAAATTGAAAACAAGAGTTGTACCAGTGATAGTAGGTGCACTTGGAATGATAAAAAATGGAACAAAAGAACACATTGAAAGAATCCCTGGAAACCCCAGCTTAAGAGATATACAAAAAATTGTCTTATTAAGTACAGCCCACACACTAAGGAAAACTTTATCTATGTAACGCTAGGGATGATAGGGAAGATAGAAAAACATGAAATGGAGCCATAACAACACACCACGACCTGCCTTAGGTCTCCCCGCAGACTTGGTTGGTTGTGCGACCAAAGCAGAAATCTAAATATGATGAAAAATGACATAATAATAGCAACGATAAATCTACACTTTAAACAAAACGTTCACGGCTTCTTGCACATTTTATTTTGTACCAATTTCTTTCATTGGAACAACCTATTTCTGTTTTTAATATTTTTATATATATTCGTTCGTCATCAATTTACAAGCTTGTTTCGCTGTATCACAGCTCATCAGTGAGATTAGACTTGATTCTGGCCGGGTTCGAAACTCGACCGATTTGGTATTAGTCGGAATCGCTAACCCCATAGCCATAGGCACATGGAATCAGAGAAGAGAAATTTTAACGTTTTGTATATAAGAAGTGTATACCCACGCCAGGTACCTAAAGAAGTTAATTCATTCCTGAAGAGTAATGCAGAAGTCGCAGAAGTGGTAAAATTTTTATTTAAATTTTCATCTCTGGAGAGCTCAATCGTAATAAGAGCATAATATATATATATATATACAAAATTATTTATAAAAGGAACTTTGACTCTGTGTGTATGTGTCTGTGTGTCCATTACCTATAGACACCGAAACAGCTGAACTGATTTTCTTGAAAATTTACACAGTTGTACAATAAGCGTCTGCGAGTGTTCTTAGCTAGGATTTGTGTCGAGGTACCCCCGATAAATATCGAAAATCGATAATCGAAAATATCCGGTTATAGAAGGAGTGGTCCGATTTTAATCAAATTTGATACACTCATAGACAAAGACATAAGAAACGATATTCAGATGTTTCAAGGTTGCAGTTCTTACAATAATGCAGAACATCGATAATATATATATATATATATATATATATATAAATTTCAGGATGTTTGTGTGTGTGTCTGTTTATCTGCCTGTATATCTGGGGGGTTTTTTCAGCTCTTTTATCTTAGTTTTTGCTACGGTCTTTGCTTTAAGTAGGTATAATTGTAGTTCTTAGCCTCATCCATGACACCATTTACTCAGAGGACTTATTTAGTCTTCAAAATTCAGTTTACGACAAAGAAAACTGATTTGATATCGATACCAGGAAATGAAAATTTGACTTACATCCATTCATTTTCTTTCAGTCTACGGTTTCGCTTTAACTGGAAACAACAATTGCTTTTTAGTCTTTCGTGCTAACATCCAAAAAGTCTGAGCTCCAGGACCATGGATTAGTTTTAAAGCTTTCATTACACCCGAGCAACATCGGGCTATACTGCTAGTATATATAATTAAATTTGTTTTTATATTAAATTGTATAGTTTTCATTGCAACACGGAATTTTTTTTATATTTCGAGATATTTACCTCGTCATCAGGCAATGTTAGCTCATTGTTGTAAAAATGATTTTCATTTGAATAAAAGAAACTATGCGTTTGTCATTCATGGATGTGGGAGGACAGAAAAATTTATGTGCGCGTTCAATTTAACTAATCAGAATAGAGATCTACTTTAAATTTGAAAAAATAGTTATATTTTTGGGAAATGCAAGATTTCTTATTTCAAACTATGCTATATAGAGAAGAAAAGTAAAAATATAATTAAGCGGTTATAAATCCAGAATATATTTCGGCTGTAACTTGTTTTTTGACATACCTACAAGCATATCGTTTAAATTCCTCCAACCACCCCTCCTTAATTTTCTGAATGACAATGAATACATCTTATATTTTCTAACATAAATTATTTTCACTATTTATTTTTAAAATATCACCTAAAGAACAATATTATCTGAAACATGAAAATTTTTGTGTAGTTATATAATGTCTTTATAAACCATTGTCATAAAATTAAAATATATATATAGTTATCCGCAGACAGATCTGTTTCGCTGTATCACAGCTCATCAGTACGGTTAGACATCCGATTGCTTTTTACCCAGGATCGAAACCCGACCGGAATGGCATCCGTCGGCGATTCTACCTCTGAGCTCTGGGCGCTCGGTAGAATGTGGCAGACTTTTTAGTGTGTATATTATCATTATACACGCCCAATAGCCGAGAGTGTTCTAATTCATTGCTGAATGAACGATACGTAGATGCTAGAGTAACTACTGTTTTTCAAAGTCTACCATTCTCTTTCTCTCTCTCTCTCTCTGTATATATATATATATATATATATATATATATATATATATATATATGACGATGCCAACTCATGGAGAGGGAGTGGATAATCCAAAAGATTTTATCTGATTAATATAAATTTTCGATTAGAAAAAAATACAGAGCTCAGTGGATATTATTCAGAGCGAATATATTGACAAGAAAACTCAACACATAACTAAACGGTTATAAATCCGGGATATATTTCGGCTGTTGTAAAAATTACAAACTGCTTTTTCAAATAATTTTTACAACTACCGAAATAAACTCTAGTTTTTTAACCGTTTAATTACTTTGATTGTGTTCAGTTTTTAACAAATATGTCGGAGATCTCTTCCCCGTCGAAAGAGAACAACTAGCATTACACAGAAATACCGACGGGGTGGGAAATATTAAAAACCGAAGTGGAAGCTGCACTCGCTATATTGAAAATAAACAAAGCAGCAGGGCAGGACGGGATTGCACTAGCGATGCTGGAAGCCTTAGACGATTTCGGTATAGACAAGATTACATAAATAATAAAGGAAATCTACAACAGTGGTGAAATACGGGAAGACCTAAGCAGATCTATTTTTATAGCACTTCCTAATGCAGACACTCAGCTAAATGCGTCACGTTACAAATAGCAATATACGAATTTTGATGAATAGTTTGGTTTGGTTTATTTTGTCTTCCGCCAAATGAACTTCAATGGGTTATTTAATGCCGACGAAATTTTGACAATAGATTTAGATAAATATAATATACTTTCTTTGTAAAGTGGGTTTCAATTAGAATCAGATTTATTGCTGGCAATATTTTCAAAGACATATTTTTGTTGGGAATATAATCCTTCAAAAATATAGTTTTGTTGGTAACATTTTTCCTTTAAATATGTATTTTTATTGGCAATATTTTTCCTTCAAAATGTTTTGTTGGTCATATTTCCCTTCAAAAATGTTTTGTTGGTTATATTTTTCTTTCAAAAATGTTTTGTTGGTAATATTTTCCCTTCAAAAATGTTTTGTTGGTAATATTGTTCCTTCAAAATATTTTGTTGGTAATATTTTCCATTCAAAAATGATTTGTTGGTAATATTTTTCCTTCAAAATGTTTTGTTGGTAATATTTTTCCTTCAAAAATGTTTTGTTGGTAATATTTTCCCTTCAAATATGTTTTGTTGGTAATATGTTTCCTTCAAAATGTTTGGTTGGTAATATTTTACCTTCAAAAATGTTTTGTTTGTAATATTTGTACTTCAAAATATTTTGTTGGTAATATTTTCCCTTCAAAATATTTTGTTGGTAATATTTTCCCATCAAAAATGTTTCGTTGGTAATATTTTTCCTTTAAAATGTTATGTTGGTAATATTTTCCTTTCAAAAATGTTTTGTTGGTAATATTTTTCCTTCAAATATGTTTTGTTGGTATTATTTTACCTTCAAAAATTTTTTCTTGGTAATATTTTCCCATCAAAATGTTTTGTTGGTAATATTTTCCCTTCAAAAATGTTTTGTTGCTAATATTTTTCCTTCAAAATTTTTGGTGGGTAATATTTTCCCTTCAAAAATGTTTTGTTGGTAATATTTTCCCTTCAAAAATGTTTTGTTGGTTATATTTTTCTTTCAAAAATGTTTTGTTGGTAATATTTTCCCTTCAAAAATGTTTTGTTGGTAATATTGTTCCTTCAAAATATTTTGTTGGTAATATTTTCCCTTCAAAAATGATTTGTTGGTAATATTTTTCCTTCAAAATATTTTGTTGGTAATATTTTTCTTTAAAAATGTTTTGTTGGTAATATTTTCCCTTCAAAAATGTTTTGTTGGTAATATTTTTCCTTCAAAATGTTTGGTTGGTAATATTTTACTTTCAAAAATTTTTTGTTGGTAATATTTGTACTTCAAAATATTTTGTAGGTAATATTTTCCCTTCAAAATATTTTGTTGGTAATATTTTCCCATCAAAAATGTTTCGTTGGTAATATTTTTCATTTAAAATGTTTTGTTGGTAATATTTTCCTTTCAAAAATGTTTTGTTGGTAATAGTTTTCCTTCAAAATGTTTGGTTGGTAATATTTTACCTTCAAAATGTTTTGTTGGTAATATTTTTCCTTCAAAATATTTTGTTGGTAATATTTTCCCTTTAAAAATGATTTGTTGGTAATATTTTCCCTTCAAAATATTTTGTTGGTAATATTTTTCCTTCAAAATATTTTGTTGGTAATATTTTTCCTTCAAAATATTTTGTTGGTAATATTTTTCCTATAAAATATTTTGTTGGTAATATTTTTCCTTCAAAATATTTTGTTGGTAATATTTTCCCTTCAAAATATTTTGTTGGTAATATTTTTCCTTCAAAATGCTTTGTTGGTCATATTTTCCTTTCAAAAATGTTTTGTTGGTAATATTTTCCCTTCAAAATGTTTTGTTGGTAATATTTTCCCTTCAAAAATGTTTTGTTGGTAATATTTTTCCTTCAAAATTTTTGGTGGGTAATATTTTCCCTTCAAAAATGTTTTGTTGGTAATATTTTCCCTTCAAAAATGTTTTGTTGGTAATATTTTCCCTTCAAAAATGTTTTGTTGGTAATATTTTCCTTTCAAAAATGTTTTGTTGGTAATATTTTTCCTTCAAATATGTTTTGTTGGTATTATTTTACCTTCAAAAATTTTTTCTTGGTAATATTTTCCCATCAAAATGTTTTGTTGGTAATATTTTCCCTTCAAAAATGTTTTGTTGGTAATATTTTCCCTTCAAAAATGCTTTGTTGATAATATTTTTTTCCTTCTAAATTTTTGGTGGGTAATATTTTCCCTTCAAAAATGTTTTGTTGGTAATATTTTTTCTTCAAAATGTTTGGTTGGTAATATTTTACCTTCAAAAATGTTTTGTTGGTAATATTTTCCCTTCAAAAAATGTTTTGTTGGTAATATTGTTCCTTCAAAATATTTTGTTGGTAATATTTTCCCTTCAAAAATGATTTGTTGGTAATATTTTTCCTTCAAAATATTTTGTTGGTAATATTTTTCCTTCAAAAATTTTTTGTTGGTAATATTTTCCCTTCAAAAATGTTTTGTTGGTAATATTTTTTCCTTCAAAATGTTCGGTTGGTAATATTTTACTTTCAAAAATGTTTTGTTGGTAATATTTGTACTTCAAAATATTTTGTAGGTAATATTTTCCCTTCAACATATTTTGTTGGTAATATTTTCCCATCAAAAATGTTTCGTTGGTAATATTTTTCATTTAAAATATTTTGTTGGTAATATTTTCCCTTTAAAAATGATTTGTTGGTAATATCTTTTATTCAAAATATTTTGTTGGTAATATTTTTCCTTCAAAATATTTTGTTGGTAATATTTTTCTTTCAAAAGGTCTTGTTGGTAATATTTTCCCTTCAAAAATGTTTTGTTGCTAATATTTTTCCTTCAAAATGCTTTGTTGGTCATATTTTCCTTTCAAAAATGTTTTGTTGGTAATATTTTCCCTTCAAAATGTTTTGTTGGTAATATTTTCCCTTCAAAAATGTTTTGTTGGTAATATTTTTCCTTCAAAATTTTTGGTGGGTAATATTTTCCCTTTAAAAATGTTTTGTTGGTAATATTTTCCCTTCAAAAATGTTTTGTTGGTAATATTTTCCCTTCAAAATGTTTTGTTGGTAATATTTTCCCTTCAAAAATGTTTTGTTGGTAATATTTTTCCTTCAAAATGCTTTGTTGGTCATATTTTCCTTTCAAAAATGTTTTGTTGGTAATATTTTTCAGTTACTTGTTCACGAATGCTGTAGCTGGTATTGAACTCACAACAAGTAACTTACATGGTTAGAGGGAGATAACTCATGATACCAAACGAGCCAACACTATGCAAGGAATAAAGTTCATATACCCCAGTGATTGTAATAAAGAGTTCGGTTCGAAATTCCTGGCACCTGAAGAAGGCCTGAGCGTACAACGGCCGAAATGTCATACAAACGGCAACAAAGATGACGACAATAGTAAGAATAATGTTAATAATGCCCCCACGGAATGTTGCGAGAAAAAGTGAAAAAAAAAAAATGACTAAACCTAAACTTCAAGAAAACTGAATGAATGGTCATTAACAAAAAGTGGAGCCCAAAATGCAAATTACAGCTCGGGGATACTGAAATCAAACGGGTCCAGAAATTTAAATAATTTTTTTTTCATAATCCTTTTCACCCCGAGCAAGGCATTCCACTGCCACTATCGCGCAGGGGTTACATAGGGGGGAAGTGATGAGAAAGGATGGTTAGATATAGAAAATGTCAGAAGGAGGGTGATAGACGAGTAAGGATACAGAAATGAGGGTTGGGTAGATGGCGAGAATGTTGGGAGAATAGATGCAAGTTAGTGTGATAGGAGGTGTCTATTGACCTTACATTTAAACTCCTGGAGATTGTAGCCGTCGGGAAAGCAGACATGTGGAAGGGAATTCCACAGGCGGGAAGCGCGAGAAAAGAAGCTGTTGGAGTAGAAATTACGGTTACATCTTATCTGTTTCACTATAAAAGTATGGGACCTAGTTGCTAAACTAGTATCTCGTGTAAATTCGTACCTAGGCGGCACCAATGATCTAAGTTCATCGGAGCAGAGGCCGTGAAAGTATTTATAGAAGTGGCACAGGGAAGCCACGTCTCGCCAGTGAGAGAGTGGTTGCAGCCGGTCTGCCAAGTCAGTATCGATCACGTTACAGATTCTCCGTTGTATTTTCTCAAGAAGCCCGAGGAGAGTAGCAAGGGCACCCGACCAGGTGTGGCAGCAATATTCAATACACGGACGGATGGTAGATTTATATATGTGCAAGATAGATTCAGACGAGAAAAACTTCCGGGACCTGCACAGAGAACCGACTTTCATAGCAGCGGATTTAGCAATGGATTCGATACAGTCATTCCATTTGAGGTCCGCCGAGAGTGTAAGGCCAAGAGGGCGTAGTGTTTTACTCTCTGGGAGGCAAGCCTGTTTCATGCTTATGGGAGGTAGGTGCGATTGTCTATGGTGGTTAATTGATAGCAGCTTCGTTTAGGAAGCATTGAAATTTACGAGCCATTTCTTACCCGAGTCCACTACGGATTGGAGGTCCTTTTCACCTCGGCAGCGAGGTTCGCTTTGTCGCTCACACCAGGTTTATGATCGAGACAATAGTAAATTGTGATGTCATCGGCGTACATGCCTAGTTGGGATCTAATGGCATCGGGGAGATCATTAATGTAGATCAGAAAGAGCGTGGGATCTAGGATAGAGCCTTGAGGGACGCCCGCGTTCGTATGGTAGTTTTGGGAGGCATGTCCATTTAATACTACCTTCAATGTGCGGTTAGAGAGGAGTGACTGGATTAAATATCCAGTTATACCATAGCTCCGCAGTTTGCATAAAAGGCCAGCATGCCAGACTCTGTCAACCGCTTTGGAGATATCCAAGGCAACGGTTCGGGCTTCGCCATTATTGTCGAGAGCCTGGTATATGTACTCGGTAATGGTCGTTAGCATATCAGCAGTAGACCTGGTAAAGCGGAAACCGTACTGTTTGTCCGAGAGAAGCCTGTGGGCCGTGAGATGCTGAATCACCTCGAAGTATTCTAACAAAGGATGGAAATTGTGACACTGAGATCCGAAGACGTTTTGGGATGACAAAAGACGCATTCCAAAAGCTAAGCAGAGTATTAAGGAACAGGGAAATTTCGTTGGAAACAAAGAAAAGTGTACCGAACTTTTAAGTAATATTTGTCCTCCTGCGTAGCAGCGAATACTGGACAATCTCCTCAAAGATGAAGAAGAGACTCTAGGCGACAGAAATGTGGTTCTACAGAAGGATGTTGAGGATATCATGGGCTGAACATCTGAGCAACGACACGCTTTTGGGAAGAGTGGAAACAAAAAGTAAACTTATACTTAGCAACAGGAAGAGATAGCTTTTGGGACACGTAACGAGGAAGGAAAACTTTTCAAAAGGAAAAAAGTCTTAGGCATTCACCTGACTTTTCTATGAAACTGTCAGCTCTCTGCCTTCGGGTAGAGGGCGCTCTCTGCTTCCGAGCAGAGAGCACTAACCCAGTCGTGGTTCCGCCGAAAGGTAGAATCACGACTGGGGAAAAATAGACAGAGATTTTTTGGCCCGGCTATATGGCCGGGAATACCCACGATAAAATGACCATGTGTCACATCTGGCCTTGCGTGGGAAGGCTAGTAAATACGGAAAGCTTATCAAATCAGATACTCACACGACGGGTAGAGGAACAGGGGAAAACAGTGCGTGACATAAATATACCGCCTCTAGCAGGATTCGAACCTGGCTTACCCTCCTCCTGGAGAGTGCATATTTTTCTCTAATAAGATTTTTCGAATATTTAGGCTGGTAAACTAAAATAATCAAATATACAGTTTAATAAACAGATCGTCTACTTAATTACGAGTATCCATTAAAAATAACCTTTAAATAGTGAAAATCTGTCGGGTTATTGTTTTTTACATCTTATCATCCCTTGTTTGTTATTTAAAGCCAGAAAATATTTTTAGATTGTAACACTGTTATTATGGAAACGACACTGATTTATTGATGTATATCCTACTAATTATCCTATCGCTGGGAGGGGTGGAGAAAAAGTGGATTCGTATCTTTTCCCAAGGGTATTTGCGCTTAAGGGAATAAAACCGGAATTGGAACCCGGCTCTTCAACATTCTCAATCGGTCACCAATCTAGTTACTGACCAGGCTCGACGCTTCTTAACTTCGGTCATCTACAAGGAACTAGTGTTTCAACGTGATATGGTCATAAGCGGCTTCCTAAACGCTGACATACCGAAAACTGATTTTGAGGAAGAAAATCGGGTCGAAAATTTTCAGCACCCCCTCATCGGTTAGTTCAGTATAGGTCAAAAAAAGCATGGCGGTCATTAAAGCTCGAACTCAGTGGAATAAATTAATTTCAAGGGTAGTGGAAGGAATGAAGCCTGAAGAAGAAAACACGGCAAGTTCGGGTGAGGCGATATATAATTAACTTTCGGTCGGACAGTTGGGACCAGATCAGCTCCTCTATAGAAGTCCGCTTGGTGGCGCGCGTGTGTGCAGAAAGCTGGAGGCAGCAAAGCCAGCGACAAATAGAGCGGAACCCAAAGGAGGCCTGTGACAATGTCCTCGCCCATTGGTTAGCGGGTCATCAACGAACTGGGTGGGCTGTGCTTTACGACTGACACATTAATCAGTCATCAGGGTGGTCTTAAATTATAACCCCCCACCCCACGCTCTTCCGGAACTTTATAATTATCCGATTATCTGGCTGGAGATTCCATGGTGAGGAATAGGCCCTTGCTTGACCAAAACAAACCGACACACACACACACACACACACACACACACATACATATATATATATATATATATATATATATATAATTGGAGTAGATAGATCTATCCTGTTTAGGATATGGTTTCCGGCTTTTTCTTTTCAAATCTTCTCACTTTGTATTTTTTTTCAATTGGAGTAGATAGATCTATCTATCGCCCGGTTCACACTCCACCCTCGTCTATTGAAGAGGTTAAGAGGCTCATCCCTTAATACATAATACTACAACGTGTGTGATATATATATATATATATATATACTAGCAATATAGCCCGACGTTGCTCGGGTGTAATGAAAGATTTAAAACTAATTCATGGTCATGGTGCTCAGACTCAGCCTAACGAATATTTGTGTGAAGTTTGGTGAGAATCGGATAAAAATTGTGGATTTGTATAAAGGACATACAGACAGATAAACAGACACACACACACACACAAACATCCTGCCTTATATATATATATATATATATATAATTGATTTTCTGCACTATTGTAAGAACTGCAACCTTGAAACTTCTGAATATCGTTTCTTATGTCTTTGTCTATGAGTGTATCAAATTTGATTAAAATCGGACCACTCCTTCTATAAAACCGACTTTTCCGATTATCGATTTTCGATATTTATCGGAGGTACCTCGACACAAAACCTAGCTAAGATCACCCACAGAATTTTAGTACAGCTGTGTAAATTTTCAAGAAAATCGGTTCAGCCGTTTTGGAGTATATATATATATCAACGGGGTGGTGGGTGCCGTTGGTAAAAGAAATTAACACAGAAATAAGATCTGCTTAATCTTAATATTAGATTTAGGCAAAAGTCTTTGGAGAATTTAAATCATTTTATTTTTGTAAAGCAGGAACCCCAGTTGCCTGAAATTTGCTTTGAATCATAAAATTAAAATGACAACAAATTAAGACATTATTTAGTTAAAAAAAAAAGCTTTTAAATCCGTTTAGGAATAAGTTATATTATGGCAAAAAAAAAATGAAAGAAAAAAGTATCATTAATATTTAAAAATATTGATTTAAATTACAATAATTTTTTAAAAAGTCTTAATTAATTCATACCGGTTAACTGATACTGTTATTAAGTAAAAATATTTATTAATTAGAAATAGAAAAGTTTACTACAATTCAGCGACCACCAGTATTTTAAAAAAATATTTTTTTATGTGTTTATTGTAGGAATAGGAAATTAAGAATTAAAATCAACTTTCTTCTTCACTTTTACAAAAATTCACAATAACGTGTGAAATCCTGTTTTTTCCTAAACAGAAAAAGGATTGAACATGTGCTTAAAGAAAAAGTCGAAACCGGATTTCGCAAGTAGATGTTAAATTGATTTTCTGACCAATGGGAGCGATTTGCAAGACCTTGAAGACTTAGCGGTCAAGTGCAAAAAATCTAAATGCTACGAATAGTTGGGTCAGCGTCGGACAGAAAGGCAAATGAAAAAAGCGTGACGAAACAACTAAAATGTAACAAGGGAGAACTTCAAGTCGTTCCGGACTTAACGTCGCGTCGCAGATTGTTTTTTTCTCCTTCTTTCTCGTGTGCTGATTCCTTTTATTTCCTTTTCTCTATCCAAAGACATACCTACCAAACAAACGCTGATACATACATACATACATACATACATACATACATACATACATAAATACATACGCGTAAACTCTTTCCAACAGATTACGAGTATCGATCAAAAATAATGTTCAAACAACTCTTTTCTTCATATATATACTAGCAGTATAGTCCGGCGTTGCTCGGGTGTAATGAAAGCTTTAAAACTAATCCATGGTCCTCTAGCTAAGAATCTTTGGATGTTGGCACGAAAGACTAAAAAGCAATAGTTGTTTCCATTTAAAGCGAAACCGTAGACTGAAAGATAATATATATACATATATATATATTATCGATTTTATGCACTATTGTAAGAACTGCAACCTTGAAACTTCTGAATATCGTTTCTTATGTTTTTGTCTATGAGCGTATCGAATTTGATTAAAATCGGACTATTCTATTACAACTCTATTTTTTCAATTATCGGGAGTATCTCAACACAAAACCTAGCTAAGAACACTCGCAGACGCTTATAGTACATCTGTGTAAATTTTCAAGAAAATTGGTTCAGCCGTTTCGGTTCAGTCTATAGGTAACGAACATACACACACAGAGAGTTCCATTTATAAATAAGTTTATATATATATATATATATATATATATATATATATATATATATATATATATATATATTAGTCATCCACATACAGCCATTTTTGCTGTATCACAGCTCATCAGTGTGGCTAGACATATCCACTTGCTTCTGGCCGGGATCAAAACTCGACCGATTTGGTGTCAGTCAGAGTCTCTACTCCCTAAGCCATCGGCGCATGGGATCAGAGAAGGAAAATTTTAACGTCGTGTATGTAAGCAGTGTATACAGACGCCAGTCACCGAGAGAACTCAATTCATTTCTGAAGAGTCACCCATTATAGCCGAAGTGGAAACTGTTTTTAAAATTTTATTCTCCAGAGAGCTCAGTCGTAATGAGAACACAATATATTAGTCATCCACATACAAGCCCGTTTCGCTGTATCACAGCTCATCAGTGTGGCTAGACATATCCACTTATATATATATATATATATATATATATATATATATATATATATATATATATCACCCTACCTTCCGAGCATAAAGCATAAAGTCAACCCTAGAGGCAATCCAAATCCTCAAGAGTGAAAAACCTAACAATGAATTCATAGCTTCACTTGATGTGGAAAACCTTTTTACTAATGTACCCGTCAGTGAAACTATTGATATAATTATAAGAAATGTTTACAGTAATCTTTCATTACCCTCACTCAAAATTAATCCCAACATCCTAAGAAAAATTCTACTAGCTTGTACTACTGAAGTGCCTTTTGTTGACCCAAACAACACTATATATATACAACGTGACGGAGTCTCCATGGGTTCAGTGCTTGGTCCGATAATGGCTTATGTGAGCCGAAAGCTTAGACCCGATAAAAAATTCAACAAATACTGTGATTTTTTGTTGTCTTTCAACGACATCACCATCAAGTATATCAGACGGTATGAACGGATCCTACACAAAATTAATAGACAAAACTTGTCTATATTATTCAATGAAACCTGCATTAATATATATATATATATATAAAACAAAATCATTCAGTTTATATATATATATATATATATATATATATATATATATATATATATATATATATAACGTTCTATGTTTACTGTGTGTTAATATTTACTCTTTGATAATGGCTTATGTGAGCCGAAAGCTTAGACCCGATAAAAAATTCAACAATTACTGTGATTTTTTGTTGTCTTTCAACGACATCACCATCAAGTATATCAGACGGTATGAACGGATCCTACACAAAATTAATAGACAAAACTTGTCTATATTATTCAATGAAACCTGCATTAATATATATATATATATATATATATATATATATATATATATATATGCATATGACTAGAAATTCGTAGCCGAGGTTGCCTGTCTTAAAAGACCAGCTAGCTGATCCCCATTGCAAAACCTGGACTTCATATTTAGGAAGCGAAAGTTGTAACCAGTCAGACTCTAGAACTATCGTCCGGATCTTCTCCTAAGCAAATATTGCTCACAGAGTCACTTTGTTCTTTTTCCTCAGAAGGAACGTCATTTTCACTGCCCACTCTTCACTTTCCAGTTTCGATAGACTCCAAAAGCAGTATTTCCCGACCTCTCATTACACTATTGCTACTTCCAAGAAAGAAAGTGCTTGGAGGAAATATTTTCCTTCGTTCCACCAGTTCTAATCTTCACCGCCAGGATCTCTCATGTCACACACGTTGTAGTACTATATATTCTGGGGACGAACAGAATATATTTGAATTTGAAAAGAATTTATTACTGTCGAAGGCGAAAAAAACAAGCGATTAATTTAGTCAAATCTGGAATG
>JBBBDQ010000246.1:2622500-2637500 GCA_037127315.1 Ascarosepion bandense
AAAATCGCAAGCATTAGATCTTAATGACGAGTTTTAAAACTTTTATTGAAAAACAAAAACACGCTCATGAAAATGTAAAAACATGCAGTAAAAAGCGTACACAGCTTTATTTGGGTAGGAATATCGGCTCGAAACGAGAAACCGAGGAGCCGAGTTCGAATTCCAGTTGAATCCATTTTATTCACTTACGCGCAAATACCCTTGGGAAAGGTATTGATCCGTCTCTTCCTTCCAGTTATGGGTTAAATAACAGGACAGATTGGGTTCTATAGCCTTGGTCGGCAACCAGTCTACCGCAGAAAGCAATGGCAACCTACTGCGGGATAATCTTCTGCCCAGTCAGTCGTGTCTCTTTCGAGACATGATCGCCCAAGCGTGTATCACGTATGGTACTTTAACTGACTGACGTTTTGGCGCAGCTGTTTGGGCGTGGCGGTTTAGGTACGGCTGATTTGGCGCCAACTTTGGCGATGCCAGTTTGAGCGCCAAAACAATTTTTTTAATTAATTCAATTTAAAAATCTTACGATCATTCTTTTAAATAAAAAATTGTCTGTATGGAGAAAATTACAATATATCTAAAATTATTTTATAAATGGAACTTTGTCTGTGTGTGTGTCCGTTACCTATAGACTCCAAAACGGCTGAACTGATTTTCTTGAAAATTTACACGGTTGTACTATAAGCGTCTGCGAGTGTTCTTAGCTAGGTTTTTTGTCGAGGTACCCCGGACAAATATTGAAAATCGATAATCGAAAAAATCGGGATATAGACGGAGTGGTCCGATTTTAATCAAATCTGATACACTCATAGACAAAAACATAAGAAACGATATTCAGAAGTTTCAAGGTTGCAGTTCTTACAATAGAGCAGAAAATCGATCATATATATATATATATATATATATATATATATAATAGGCAAGATGTTTGTGTGTGTGTCTGTTTACCTGTCTGTATCTCCTTTATATAAATCCAAAATTTTTATCCGATTCTCACCAAACTTCCAAATTTTAACTGACATCCATTCATTTATCTTTCAGTCTACGGTTTCGCTTTAACTGGAAACAGCTATTGCTTTTTAGTCTTTCGTGCCAATGTCCAAAGAGTCTGAGCTCCAGGACCATGGATTAGTTTTAAATCTTTCATTACACCCGAGCAACGCCGGGCGATACTGCTAGTCCGTTATAATTTGAAAGATGATATACATATTTAGAAACAGTAAAACCAGCTCTCTCCTCGTTTAGCTGTTTGTTCAGCCTACACACAGAGGGTGCTTTTATTCATGCCAACGTCTGAGTTGAGTCAGTCAGTCCTTAGCCTCAGTTGCACTAAAATTTGTTTTTAAGGTCAAATACTCGCAAATCCAGTCAATACCTGTTACCCAGCTCCTGTAGAACATTAGATGTCATCACCACTCCAGGAAAACATCGTTACCATACTCTTCAGATCCATCAACTCGATCATCTATACAAGGTAATTATATAACTCAAGTTTAAATAAAATAATATTGTTAGTGTTAGTAAATCCGAATTTATTGAATGGTTTTATAAACAAACTTTTCCTAATATTAACACTCCCCGCTAGCCCCAAATCAAACAGACAGGCACAAAAGATGGCGCCAAAACGGCATGACCCAAACGACGGCGCCTAAAGGGTCGGGCCCAAACGACGGCGCCTAAACGGCATGACCCAAACAACGGCGTCCAAACGGCCGGGCCCAAACGATGGCGCCAAAACGTCCGGGCCCAAACGACGGCGCCAAACGGCAAGACCCAATCGACGGCGCCACAACGGCCGGGCCCAAACGACGGCGCCAAAACGGCAGGACCCAAACGACGGCGCCAAAACGATCGGGCCCAAACGATGACGCATCCAATAATCCCATTCCGAATTTATTTAGTTCATTAGGTAATTATGAGCAAGTTTTCTCAAGTACTCAACAGCATCCATGTTTTCAAATCTAAGAACAGTTTTATGTATTCTTCTGACTATACTTTTTAAATTTTTGTCGTGGTTCATGACAGGCCATTACCTGTTTATAATACGCATCTTTACTTTTCTGTACTTTACGTAGGCCATAAACTAATTTCCATATGGTGGCATGTTGCATGCTAAGTTCGTATTGAAGTCAACAGTGAGCTGCTTCGTTTTGCTGTGTGTAGGAGAGAGATAGTTTTCCTGTTTCTAAATATGTATATCGTCTTTCAATTTATAACGATATATTGTAATTTTTTCCCACAGACAGATTTATAATTAAACGGATGTTCTTAAGATTTATAAACAAATAACATTTATAAATTTAACAAAATTGTTTTGACACCAGAACAGCCATCGTCAAATACGCTGGCGCCAAATCAGCGGTGCCTAACGGCCACACCCAAAACGGGTGTGCCAAAACGTACTTTACCCATTAATTTTGGCCTCTGTTAAATTGAATATGAAACAAATCATGGGTATGTGAAAGGTTGGTTCTCTTTGTAGGGCCAGGAAGCTTTTCTCGTCTGAATCCATCTTGCACATATATAAATCTACCATCCGCCCATGCATTGAATACTGCACCTGATCGGGTGCCCCTGCTATTCATCACGGGCTTCTTGACAAAATCCAACGAAGGATCTGTAATATAATAAAAAAATCTGAAGCTGACAAAGCAAACTCCGTTGCTGATCTTGAAAAGGACCTCCAATCTGTGGTGGACTGGTGTAAGAAATGTCTCATCAATGTGAATGCTTCCAAAACGAAGCTGCAATCCTTTAACGACCATAGATAACTGGTTCTACGCCCCCATAGATCAGATATAATTGATCCTGCTAGTCTTTCTGAAAATAAAACACTGCACCTCCTCGGCCTAAATCTCTCAGCCGACCTCAAATGGAATGAGTAACTTGAATCCATAGCTAAATCAGAACAGCCATTGTCAAATAGGCTGGCGACAAATCAGCAGTGCCTAAACGGCCACGCCCAAAACGGCTGCGTCTAAACGTACCTTATCCATTAAGTTTGGCCTCTGTTAAATTGAATATGAAACAAATCGTGGGTATGTGGTTTTGGGTACTACTTCGAACTTTCGATCTTTGTCTTGTGGGAACGTGGGAGATTCTCTTCCTCCCTTTTATTTGTCCTGTGTTTTCATACCTGTTGGTCTTTGCTTATTTTGGCACACAATCGGCAGTCTCCTAGATAAAGTACCGAGCATAGTGGCTTTGATGTTACCGTTTAGGCTAGATTTCTTTGAACTTTCTGAGGTGACACCAAGTGAAAAACCTTACTTCAGTTAACTGGGGTCACCACAGATCAACTCTTCTTTAACGAGATAGAATGTTGGTAGAAATTAAATTTAATCTCATATTCACTCTTTCTCTCTCTTTATTCTCTCTCTTTATTCTCTCTCTCTCTTTATTCTTTCTCTCTTTCTCTCTCCCTCTCTCTCTCTCTCGCTCTCTCTCTCTCTCTCTATATATATATATACTTATTAGACCACCCTGGTTTTTTAAAAGAAAAGTATTTCATACTATTTTTAAATGAATAATTCTAAATGAAAATAGAATGGATCTTTTGTTATTGCTTTGCAAAATTTTACAAGGCAAGGAAGCAAAGATGAACTCGTCCGAATCACCCTAAATTTTCTTTATTTCTTTCATTGATGAAACTGCAATTTAGGTAATTATTAAATATTTATAAATTCATTTGATGCACATGTTATTGTACAATATTAACAAAAGAACCATTCTATTTTCATTTACAATTATTCACTTGGCAATAAATACTAAAAATAGTATGAAATACATAATTTTATTTAAAAGACTGGGGTGGCCTAATATATATATATATATATATGTGTGTGTGTGTGTGTGTGTGTGTGTGTGTGTGTGTGTGTGTGTGTGTGTGTGTTTGTATACATGGTGAGATTAATAAATTGTCGTTGAAATTATGCAAAGATGAAAATAACACTGACATCTCATTTTAACAAATATATTTATCAAAACCCAAACAAAATTATCTTGAAATACTAAATAGTAAATTTATTTGATAAAATCCCCATTGGCTTCAGCCATGTCCTCCTGACGACTCAGAAATCTCTTGCAACTCTTCCGGACCGTCTCCTTGTTTAAACAAGTCATCTGCGCCCCACACATAAGGGTCAATGTGTTGCAGACTGGGGAGTTAGTTGGTCAGATGTCAAAGGTGATGTGGTCACTGAAAATGTCTGACAGCCATGACTGGTCTCTCCTGTTTGCGTGGCATGGCGCAGAGTCCTGTTACCAGCAGCCAACATTTTGACCCAGAGCAGCAGTACCATTTCAAGGCAATTGATGTAGGCCTCAGTGTTGAGTTTTGGGAAGATGAACGGAGGCATAATGTCGCAATCACTAATGATAACTCGAAACCACTTCGTAATCACCATTAAACTTATCCAACTCTTTATGAATCATTTGTAATTTCCTCAAATTGATGCCAAATCACTCTAAAGTGTTCGTATTCGTCCCTCCGGCGCGAGTGCCAAGCAATACCTGCCGTTTCCAAATTTTTGGCGGAGCAGATAACGTTATGGTGCCCTTTTTCTATCAGACAATTTCTCCTTCCTCCACCCGATAAGCATGGACTAAGCGAGTCACCCTAAAAGCAATATACTGCGCCTCCTCGGCCTTACCCTATCTTCCGACATCAAGTGGAATCATTACATTGAATCAACAGTTAAATCCACTGCTAGGAAGGTTGGGTCACTGTGCCGGGCCGGGCAGTTTTTTTCCACCTGAATCCATCTTTTATGAGGCATCAAAATAAAGTTTAAAATCACCCCTGTCCTAACACTTTTGCACACTACCGGTAGTATGCAAAAGTATTAGGACAGGGGTGATTTTCCTAAAAACCTCACTGAAATTCAAATACAGGGTAAAAAGCCAAGTAAATTGCTGATAAATATTTATTATTTAAAATTAGGTGTAAAAGAAATTGATTAAAAAGTAATTATATTTAATTTTTCCTATTTTCTATTAAACAAGTTATTTTGAAACTACTCATTATTCTATTATCCTTGGATATGACTGACTTTTTTCTTATTCCCCCCATCTCGAATTGATAAATCTAATGTTACTTTTCAAGACACATTTTGGGAACAAATACAAGCTGCTTAGCAGGAGATACCATTAGATACATTGAAGAAGCTTGTGATGTCAATGCCTTACAGAATGAAGGCTGTGATCAAAGCAAAAGGCTATTATACTAAATATTGAATTGATTTTGTAACAAGTATTTTTTTCTTGTTAAAGTATTTGTTGAGTAAATCAAATAAAATTACTTTAATTAAATTTTTTATTTTCTGTCAATATGCCCCATAAAAGATAAAATAGTTCTTGTCCTAATACTAATCCGACTTATTTTTAATTTATTTGTTTAAACATTATTTTATTGAATACTCATATTTGAGTAGATGCTCTGATTTTAATAATTAAACTACATTTACATCTACTGGCCTGAATAATTGAGAAATCTTTTCAGCAAAACATTCGTCTTCTGGATTCGAACATTTGAATATATTTTGAGAAATTTTGCAATGGAAATATGTCATTCATCAGACAACATAGAAGAAGCCATCAGTTGATCTGATACGCATTAACCGCTCGACCACGAATGATTTTACAGTCTAAACGAAACTGAATCAAGCCTTATATACACCATTTTCGATTTCATATATATATATAATTAGTGTATCGAGGCAGCAAATAATTTCCTAAACATATACAGTTAAATATAAGAGACAATGAATGTCTATTATGTTTAATCATGAGCCGTTCGTATTTTGGCTTTAATTTCAGTTGAAAATAAAATAAATAAATAAATAAAATCGTCGGTGATGGTGGATGTTACTCTAGTACCATCTTAAAAACCTCTCTGAAGATGGCTCATGTGAGCCGCAAGCTTAGAACCAAATTAATAAAAAAATATCCAAATGTTGGAGAATTTTTGTCTTTATTTTCAATTGAAATTAAAGCCAAAATACGACGTTTAGAACGGCTCATGTTTAAATATAATAGACATTCATTGTCTCTTATATTTAACAATATATATATATATATACATATATATATACATACATACACACACAAACACACACACACACACACACATATATATATATATATATATATATATACTCTGAAAATGCATCTTAATGTAAACAAATGTAAACAGACAATGTTACGGAACTTTTCGGAGATTTATGAACATTTAACAAAATTCTATAACAAAATTTCTCAAAAGACATTCAGACCAGTAGAGTTATGCATAAACACAATGTCTAATCAGCAACAGAATATCTACTGAAATACGAGTATCGATTAAAGGCAATTTTCAAACAAATAAATTAAATAAGTCAGTTATTAATTCCATATCGTTTATTTCCAGAACTTTCCGTCATATTGTTTGTTTACCTTTGCTTACATACAATTCGCTTACAGAACTGAGATTGGTGTTTACCATAAATCGAAAATTTATGTTTATAAGACTTGATTCGGCTCCATTTAAACTGTGAAATCAGTCGTTATCAAGTGATCTAAAACGCACCAAAATAATTGATGGCTTCTCTTATGTTGTTAGGTGTCGCAGGTTCGAATCTTGCAGAAGGACACACATTTTCCTTACAAAATTTGTCAAAAATACTAAAGTTGTTAGAGTTTTAAATTAATGTTTTGGACGTTGAAGGAATTCTTCGTTTTGTACCCATTCGTATATATATATATATATATATATATATATATATATATATATATATATATATATATATATATATATATATATATATATATAATGAATTATTTTGAACATTATTTTTACCGATACTCGTATTTAAGTAGATATTCTGTTTTTAATTAAACAGTATTTTATATTTATATCTACCGGCCTGATTATTTCACGATAAATTTTTATTGCGAAAATATGGCTATTCATAGTCAAGTGGTTAAGACAGTACCAGATCAAATGGTAGCTTCCCCTATGTAAATAGGGGTCGCAGGTTCGAATCCTGCTGGATAGCACACATTTTCGCAATAAAAATTTATCGTGAAATAATCAGGCCGGTAGATATAAATATAAAATACTGTTTAATTAAAAACAGAATATCTACTTAAATACGAGTATCGGTAAAAATAATGTTCAAAATAATTCATTACAAATTGTCGGTTGCTTATCACCAAGTTTCGTTAATTTCCGTAACATGATTATATATATATATATATATATATATACCTCTAATTATATATATAATTAGATTTTTAGCTCTCTAGAGAAGAAAATTTTAAAAACAGTTTCAATTTCTGCTATATTAGCGTGACTCTTCATGGATTGAGTTTTTTCGGTGAGTGGCGTGTGTATAAATTGCTTGTATACAACACGTTAAAATTTCCCTTCTCTGATTCCATGCGCCTATGGCATAGGGAGTAGCGACTCCGACTGACACCAAATCGGTCGAGTTTTGGCCAGAGGCAAGTGGATGTGTCTAACCACACTGATGAGCTGTGATACAGCGAAACAGGCTTGTATGTGGATGACTAATATATATATATATATATATATATATATATATATGTATTATATATATATATATATATATATATATATATATATATATTCTCGCACTTCCCGCCTGTGGAATTCTCTTCTGCATACTTGCTTTCCTGACAGTTGCAATCTCCAAGAATTTAAATGTAAAGTCAATAGTCATCGCCTGTCTCACTGACTTACATCCTCTCTCTCATGCTTTTCTACATCCACCCCATTCTTCCCTCTCCTACTCTCTTCCTGAGACTCCCTGAAACCTCTCACTCCTCATAACATTCCTCCTCGTCCACCCACTCTCTTTAGTAATCTCTTCCCTCTCCTAGTCTCTTCCTGACACCCCCTGCAACCTCTCACTCCTCATGACATTCCTCCTTGTCCACCCCACTCTCATCAGTAATCTCTTCCCTCTCCTATTCTCTTCCTGACACCCTATCCTGCAAACTCTCACTCCTCATAAGATTCCTCCTATGTAACCCCCTGCACAACAGTAGCAGTAAAATGCATTGCTTGGGGCGACAAGATTATATATATATATATATATATATATATATATATATATATATATATCCGAGTGAGTATAGAATGAGGAGAGAAAAAAGAAATAATTTTTAAAACAGTGCTCGATATATGGTGTATAGAGCAGTGAATATTTATTATAAATTATGTTTTAGAACATGTACATAATTTCTTCTATATATGTCCTCTTCCCTACAATCATATGGTTGTTTCAGTGTTTGGATTTAAGTGTTTAATTCAAACACTGAAACAAACATATGATTGTAGGGAAGAGGACATATATAGAAGAAATTATGTACATGTTCTAAAACATAATATATATATATATATATATATATATATATATATATATATTTATATAAAGAATCACAAGATAGCCAAAACCTACTGCGGTTTCGCACAACGGCTCGTCAGGCCCTGACGAGCCGTTGTGTGAAACCGCGGTAGGTTTTGGCTATCTTGTGATTCTTTATGTGTCTTTGCTCTACTTTTGCTTTTCATTTGTACTTTTGCATTTGTTTGTATTTGTATCGAGCACTTTTTCTTCTTTTTTTGTGGTTGGTTCCGTTTGGGGTTTTTTTCTTTACTGCGGAGTATCGTATGTCTTGTCTTTATTCCGCGGATTTCTTTTTTTCCCCCCTCTTATCCAACGCCTTAGTGCGACGGATGTTAACGGAATTAGATTCTGTCGGTTATTCGTTTTTCTTGAAGTTTATCTTTGTATAAAGTTAGGATTTAGATACTTACAGAGTCTGGTTAGTTATTATTTTGAATATATATATATATATATATATATACGCACAAACGAATAAGGAACAAAGGACATAATTGCAACGTTTAAAACAGTGCTCAATATAAAAATAGAGCAATTAATATATATATATATATATATATATATATATATATATATATATATATATATAAGTGATATTGTAAAAATTACACGCGTGTCGAAAAACCTTCAACGAAAACTATCGAAAGAAGGAAAAAATGGTTTTAAAAAGGAAAGAGCTTAGTACATGAACGTCAGTCAAAAGGGTTCATGTTAGTTGATTTAAAAAATGGGAGATATTTTATAGCTGCGCTAAATATAAAGCAGGCCAGCAATTTTGTAGGCTATGTATAGAGGAAAAACTACCTATAGCTTTATATAAACAAACTAATAATCTATTGAACTCCAAGACTGAAATATTAAATAAATGTAGGCATAGGAAGCCCTTGTTGTTGGATTAAGTTTCTTTGTCGTGGGTTTGTATCTTTTTGTTTTCGTTTTTGCCGTTCACCCCTCTATTAAAATTAAAAAAATTAAAAAATTAAAAGTATGTTTGCAATAAAGTTGTTACTACCCCTCTTTGTGTATGGGGTCTCCTTTCATGGTCACGTGGGTTGTCTTATTTTCCCCCTAATATGTCGTTTTCTCGTTTCCTCGTTAGCCAGCTTTACCTGACGATCCGTTTAGATGAAATCTAGGAAGGTCCGTCTGGCTCATGAGGTGTTTATACACACACACACACATATATATATAATTGGAGTAGATAGATCTATCCTGTTTAGGATGTGGTTTCCGGCTTTCTCTTTTCAAATCTTCTCACTTTGTTTTTTTTTTTTTTCAATTGGAGTAGATAGATCGATCTATCGCCCGGTTCACACTCCACCCACGTCTATTGAAGAGGTTAAGAGGCTCATCCATTGTTCCCTGTTTAGGATGTAGTTTCCGGCTTTCTCTTTTCAAATCCTCACTTTGTTTTTTGTTTTTTCAATTGGAGTAGATAGATCTATCTATCGCCCGGTTCACACTCCACCCTCGTCTATTGAACAGGTTAAGAGGCTCATCCCTTGTTCCCTGTTTAGGATGTGGTTTCCGGCTTTCTCTTTTCCAATCTTTTCACTATTACGTAGCCCCCTGCCCATCAGTGGCGTTACCGCCTTGCTCGGGGTGATACGATTTAAAAAAAAAACGGTATAGATCTCCAGTCCGTAAACGGTGAGGATAATCCAACAAGATTAACTTAATATAAAATATTAAGTGTTATATTTAAAATAGAGAGCTCTATGGATGTTATCCAGAGCAATATGATATTTAAAGGAAAATAATTTATAACCAATTAAAATAACGTTTTGAGTTTTTCCTTATATATATATATATATATATATATATATATATATATATATATATATATATAGAAAATTAAAAACAGAGTTTCTACCAAATACGAGTATTTATTAAAAATAATGTTAAGATGAATAAATGCAGGTTGTTAATCCATTTTGTAAATCTCCGGAGATTTCTGGAATATATTTAAATCCGTGTTTGTGTAAATAGAAAGCGTTATAAAGACATTGTCAGTCGCAAGAATTTAATCTCATCAATAAAATTTCAGTTTATCGGTGTCAAAAGAAAACCAACCGATCAGTCAAAGGTCCTGCGCAATGAAAACATCAATCTTTCGTAGATTTTTCTCAATATATTCCATTAAACAACATTTCATTTCCTTATTTGTTTTTAATGCATTGTTATAAAATTTTAAGCCTTTCTATTGCAGCCTGTATTTTTTTTTTTTTCAGTTTGTCAGATGCCAGTTTGTAGAAGTTGTTTATAAACAAGCAGAAGTTGATGGGTCGACAGATCAATACTGTTATCCTCAGGGCTATTGAAATGGTCTTGTGCCCCCTTCTCCAGACTATGACACACCCATCCACTTTAATACATCTCAATTTGAAAAAGGCATTATTCATATAAAAAGATACAAATTTTTATTGTAACACAGTCGTTCAGTTAGGTACCATGCGTAATACACGCTTGGGCGATCATGTCTCGAAAGAGACATGACTGACTGGACAGAAGATTATTTCGCAACAGATTGCCATTGCTTAGACTGTTTGCCAACCAAGGCTATAGAACCCAAACTGTCCTATTATTTGATTCATAGCTAGAGAAGGAAAAATGTATTATATTATTAAATAGTAATTAGTGGGGATCAGTTTATTACTTTATAAAAATAGAAAAACGATCCCCCACTTTATGCCCAGTAGAAGCCTTAATCATGTCTCTAATTATTATATTCAGTCAGTCAGTTAAGTGCCATACGTGATACACGTTTTGGGCGATCATGTCTCTAACGAGACATGACTGACTGGGCATAAGATTATCCCGCAACACATTGCCATTACTTTCTCCGATAGACTGGTTGCCAACCAAGGCTATAGAACCCAATCTGTCCTGTTATTTGGCTCATAGCTAGAGGGGGAAGAAATATATTATATTATTAAATAGTAATTAGTGGGGATCAGTTTATTACTTTATAAAAATAGAAAAACGATCCCCCACTTTATGCCCAGTAGAAGCCTTAATCATGTCTCTAATTATTATATTCAGTCAGTCAGTTAAGTGCCATACGTGATACACGTTTTGGGCGATCATGTCTCTAACGAGACATGACTGACTGGGCATAAGATTATCCCGCAACACATTGCCATTACTTTCTCCGATAGACTGGTTGCCAACCAAGGCTATAGAACCCAATCTGTCCTGTTATTTGGCTCATAGCTAGAGGGGGAAGAAATATATTATATTATTAAATAGTAATTAGTGGGGATCAGTTTATTACTTTATAACAATAGAAAAACGATCCCCCACTTTATGCCCAGTAGAAGTCTTAATCATGTCTCCAACTATTACATCCAGTCAGTCAGTTAAGTGCCATACATGATACACGATCATGTCGCGAAAGAGACATGACTGACTGGGCAGAAGATTATCCCGCAGTAGGTTGCCATTATTTTCTCCGATAGTCTAGTTGCCAACCAAGGCTATATAACCCAATCTGTCCTATTATTTGACTCATAGCTAGAACGAGAAGAAATATATTATATTATTAAATAGTAATTAGTGGGGGATCAGTTTATTACTTCATAACAATAGAAAACCGATCCCCCATTTTATGCCCAGTAGAAGCCTTAATGATGTCTCCAATTATTATATTCAGTCAGTCAGTTAAGTGCCATACATGATACACGAACATGTCTCGAAAGAGACTGACTGGGCAGAAGATTTTGCCGCAGTAGGTTGCCTTTACTTTCTCCGATAGCCTAGTTGCCAGCTGAGACTATAGAACCCAATCTGTCCCGTTATTTGACCCATAACTGGAGGAAAAAGACGTAATAATATTTTTCCAAGCGTATTTGCACGTAAGTGAATACCAGGAATTCAAATGGAATTCGAACTCGGCTTTCCGATTTCTCGTTCCGAGCAAATAACCACTGCACCACAACGTACATTCATTGTAACCTAATTATGTACAATGTATCTAAATACAACTAGAGACACATCGTAATAGATAATTTCAGCCTATCTAATCTAAATTTATTTATACATGGAACTTTGCCTCTGTGTGTGTGTCTGTGTGTTTGTGTGTCCGTTACCTATAGACTCCGAAACGGCTAAACCGATTTTCTTGAAAATTTACATAGTTGTACTATAAGCGTCTGCGAGTGTTCTTAGCTAGGTTTTGTGTCAAGGTACCACCATTAAATATCGAAAATCGATAATAAAAAAAACCGGGTTTTAGAAGGAGTGTTCCGATTTTAATCAAATTTTATACGCACATAGACAAAGACATAAGAAACGATATTCAGAAGTTTCACGGTTGCAGTTCTTACAATAGTACAGAAAATCGAATATATATATATATATATATATATATATATATATATATATATATATATATATAACGCAAGATGTGTGTGTGTGCTTGTTTATCTATATTTTTTTCTGCCCTTTTATTTTAGTTTTTGCTTCGGGTTTGGCTCTAAGTAGTATAATCGTAGTTCTTAATCTCAGCTATGAAACCATTTACTCAGAGGACTTATTTAGCCTTCAAAATTCAGTTTCCGACAAAAAAACTTATTTGATATCAATACCAGGAAATCAAAATTTGACTTACATCCATTCATTTTTCTTTCAGTCTACGGTTTTGCTTTAACTGGAAACAACTATTGCTTTTTAGTCTTTCGTGCCAATGTCCAAAGAGTCTGAGCTCCAGGACCATGGATTAGTTTTAAAGCTTTCATTACACCCGAGCAACGCCGGGCCATACTGCTAGTAATAAATAAAATCATGTCTCCAACTATTATATTCAGTAAGTCAGTTGAGTGCAATACGTGATACACGCTTTGGGCGATCATGTCTTGAAAGAGACATGACTGACAGGGCAGAAGATTATCCCGCGGTAGGTTGCCATTGCTTTCTGCGGTAGATTAGTTGCCGTTGGGGGGAAGAAACGGATTAATACCTTTATCAAGGGTATTTTTGCGTAAATGAATGCAAGGAACTCAACTGGAATTCGAACTCGGTTCCCCGATTTGTCATTAGGTGTCGATATCCACTGCATTACAACGCAGACCCTACCAATCTAGTAGCACGTGCAAATACATTTTTTTTTCATTGTATTTTAATCGTTTCACCCAAAGCAAGGCGGTACGGCAACTGGTGCGGTGGGGGTTATATAAGAGGGTAACAGTTTAGGCAGGAGGAGAGCGGAGAGCAAGACGAACCAGTTACAGCGGGTGTAACAGAAAGGGCAAGAGAACGATGAGAACACTGGGAGGGAAGACAGTTACGAAGGCAGAAAGAAAGGAAAAGAACAAGACACACGCGTTGATGTAGAAAGGACTGGATTCAAGTGGATAAGAGATGGGAATTGACATTGCATTTAAATTCCTGGAGGTTGTAGCCGTCACGAAATCAAGTATATGGAAGGAAATTCCACGGTAGGGAAGTGCGAAAAAAAAAACTGCAGGAATAGAATTGTCGGCTCCATTTGGTTAATGTAACTGTAAATGGATGGGACCTGGTTGCCAGTCTGGTTGCCTGAGTAAATTCTTGGGGAAGGAGTACCGGTGATCGTTCGTCGGAGCAGGGAGAATCAAAGAAATGAACTCGTAAGAGCAGCTGCCATGAAAAATATTTGTAGAGAAGGGAAACCACATCATATGGATGAGAGACTGACGGAAAGCGGGTTGATCACACTGGAGTTCCTCGTCTGGATTTCGTCAAGAACCTTAAGATAATTGGCAGAAGTATACGTGTGGAGCGCAGTTGAGCCTCACAAGGATCTCCTTGTAAAACAAAACATGAATTGGCTACAAGGATTATGGAAATATTCACCAACTTGAACAAGGAGACCGACCAAAAGAGTTACAAGAGATTCCGAAGTCGCCTGGATGCCCTGGTTGAAGCGGTATGGCAACTGGGGCGGAGGAGGCTAAATAAGAGAGTAAAAGTTTAGGCAGTAGGAGAGTAGAGAGCAAGACGAACCAGTTATAGGAGACATCAGCGAAAAGGCGAGAGAAGGATGGGAACACAAGTGTGAAGATAGTTACGAAGGCAGTAAGAAAGGAAAAGAACAAGAGATGGGAATTGACATTGCATTTATATTTCTGGTGGGGTTGTAGTCGTCAGGAAAGCAAGTATAGTGAAGGGAGTCCCACAGGCGGGAAGTGCGAGAAAAAGAAGCTGCTGGAGGGGAATTGGTGGAGAAATGGGTGGGACCTTGTTGCCAGTCTGGTTGCCCGTGTAAATTCTTGTGGAAGGAGCACCGGTGATCTAAGTTCGTCGGGGCAGGGAGAATCAAAGAAATGAACTCGTAAGAGCAGCTGCCATGAAAAATATTTGTAGAGAAGGGAAGCCACATCATATGGATGAGAGACTGACGGAAGGCGGGTTGATTACATTGGAGATCCTCGTCTGGATTTTGTCAAGAACCGTAAGATAAATGGCAGAAGCATACGTGTGGAGCGCAGTTGAGCCCCACAAGGACCTCCTTGTAAAACTAAACATGAATTGAAGACAAGTATTATGGAAATATTCACCAACTTAAAAAAGGAGACTGTCCAAAAGAGTTACAAGAGATTCCGAAGTCGCCTGG